>JACAXG010000058.1:1877796-2439758 GCA_018881555.1 Amblyornis subalaris
CCTAGCAGCCAGGCAGGGATGCTGCCACTGCTCTCCTTGGCCTGTTGTCCAGCAGGAGCACAGACTCAGGCATGCATATTATAACTCACAGCACTTCTGCAACGCTGGCAGCAAGGGAGAGGGCAGCACACCTGAAGTGCTCTCCACTCTCATCAGGCCGTGCTGAAGGGGCCTGGGAGGAGCTGATTGCAATCACAGTCCCCTGCTGAGCCAGACAGATACTACAGAAGGCAGTATCCAGCTGGACTGGGGTAAGATGTAGTAACAGTGGCCACAAAGAATGAAGGCTCAGGAAAAAAAGGATGAATTTTGGGACAGCAGAGTGATGGATGGACCATGTATCTGTGTTCAAATTAAAAATTAGACTACATCCCAGAGCACTATGTTCATATGCAGGTAGGCATAAGCAAACATGCCTGCAGAACAGCTTTTGTATGAGTAAGGCTCATAAAGCTCACACCAATCAAGGGCTTCACCTCAGGATTTCTAAACACATTCTTCTTTATTATTTTTTAAAAATCAAAGCCCCTTCATCTCCCATTCAATCCATATCAGGAGAGAAACACAGTAATTCACCATCAATTTTAATTGTTAGCTCTTACTGGAAGCATCCCATTTCTKTAATGAATGGATGTCTGCTTAAGTGTTTCAGGGCTCAGACTCCAGTCACATTTAGCTGTAGGGAGAACTGCATTGACATTCCAAACTCAGATGAGGTCAAAATCAACCATGACTTTTTCAGAAGACCTCCTTACTGCTCTCTTGCTTCCATAAGCCCAAAAAAAAAAAAAAAAAACCCCACCCCAAAAAAACAACCCAACCAAAAAACCAAACAAAAAAACCCCAAACCAAACAATAAACCAGTAAGAAAACACTAACCACCTCCTTATATCAGAGTGGCTTTTAGGAACCAAGAATATTTCAGAAAAAAGTTGATAAAGGTGGAAAATATACATACTTCTAGATTATTTCATATTCTGTGCAACTTCCATACAGGGTTTCATATGCAGAAATGGCTTTAAAATTCCTTACAGATACCCCCCATTACTGCTTAGTATCTCCAAGGTCTGGCTGGCACAGTACATTTCTTTGATTCATAAATGACTTGTTGATGCTTCAGAGAATGTCTGCAAAAAGCTGTTCAGAGTTTTTGACATTCCAAGTTACCAGCCTGGCAAAACAAATCGCTGTCTTTCACAAAGCCCCTTCTTCATTTGACAGAGCCCTTGAAGCCAGCAGGCAAAGGCCTGAGCTAAGACGCCTGCATCCATCGTCTTCTTTCCGTCTGTTCTCCTTGTGCCTCCCCGAGAAGTTGGATCAAAGCATCCCCATGGGGACATCTCATTAAAAAGCAACTCCCTTCCTTGACCAGGTCACCAGCAGCATTACACAAGGTTGCAAGTTCTTGTCCATCAGACAATGCTTATAAATAGCACAGGGACAGTGCTCTCCTTCCATTTTTAATAACAACAGCAGAAATCTCACAGAAGGACGGGAAGAGAGGAAGGTTGTCCCTCTAAAACACTTCTCCTTTAGACACACCTGACCACATTAAGAAAAAGCAGCTCAAAGACATGCAATTTAACATTATAGAAAAGAAAAGAGAAGACACCAACAAAACCCCAAGGGAGTGCTTCGAGCAGCAGAACTAATGAAGCCTCATTTTCTACACATTTGCATCCCATGATTGATTGACTTCGGTGAATAAGGAAGAGAAAGCCCCAGCTGAAACTTTGCCTGCCCTTTGGGCATTTATAACAAGTCACTCCTGTGGATTTTTGCATGTATTAAGGTTTGAGTTCATGCTGTGGAGTCTCCTGCATTGGGGAATTCAGAAGGCCCTAGGGGAAGCATTTTCACTCAGCTTAGCCCTCACTGCAAAGGGAGGCCRTGCAAGTACAGCAGCAGAGACAAAAAGGTGCTATTAATTTGCTGACATGTGGTAACTTGAGAGTGCCTGAGTCCATAGACAACTTCATCTTGTCTAGTGTGGATTGAACTGGAGTCCAGAGGAAATTATTATTTTGTTTTGTCATGAGGCCTGGAAACAGAAAGAGAATTTATGACCAAACAGGTTTGCCAGGTGCCCATAGGCACCATTTACATGGAAGTTTTTGCCTGAGCATTTCATGTTGAAATAGCATTTTACACCTAAGACCAAGCACTGACAATCCCCACATTTTCTTCACCACGGGTTCAGAGGAGCCTGGGTGGTAGGAGAAGCATCAACTSCTCAAGCCTCTCAAGCAGCACGGCTGCAAGAATGGAGACACCTCGAAACAGAGGCCAAATGCTGAAAACAGAGGCCCCATCAAGCTACCAAAAGCTCCCAGAAGGAATCAGCAGCACAGGCTTAAGCAGAATTACAGCTGCTGCTTCTGACAAGCACAGAAAAGACTGCCAGTGCTGATCATTCACAGCCACTGCAAGTGCAGCGCTGGTGGGACCGCACCGAGCTCCGCGGAGTGTCAGCGCTTCAGGCTGAGCCGCCACTGCCCCGGCACAGAGCAGTCCCGGGCGCTCTCCGTGCCTGAAGCAATTTTACATGAGACAGCGACAAAGTAATTAAACTTTGAATCCTCTRGAAAGAGAAGGCTGCACTTGTCGTTGCCAAGTCCTTCCTGCTAACAGGAAGTATCTTGATGATGAGTGACATCACATRGGCKCAAGGTGACAAACCAGGCTTTTCTTACAAATTAGTATCCTGCTGCACCATGCAGGAGGGATACCCCTTTCATCCTTTAAGCACTGTGGTTAACTATTAGGTAATTTTCTTGCTCTGAATCTTAAGCCAGCACTGCAGGTGGACAAAAGATGAGCAATGAGGTTTGCATTGTGGAATCCCCAAACAATCAATGCCACCAAACATGTGCACCCTACAAAAAGATCAGCTAGGTAATCAAAATACTGTATGTAAASAAGACTGTTTACAAGTCTGCCAAACCCTTTAAAATCCTGTCAGTCCTGCTTCCCAATTAAAACAATCCCATCTACTTAAAGCCATTCCTGTCCTATTCTCTCCCTTTGATATGACTGTCTCACACCATTTACTGACCCATCAATCGCCCAAATTGTGAGGTTGCTCCAAAGCACATTACAAAACCTATGACCATTTGTTTTAGTGTAGCAGCAAGCTTCATTGAGATTAGTGCCTGATTTTGTGCCCAGCTGTACAAATACACAGCAGACACTTCCCGCCCAGATCACGTAACCATATAAATACACAYGATAAGGAAATGTGGTATTACATGCCTTTTCAGAAGGTGAATGAGAAAAATCCTGTGAACTATCCACAATCACTCAGGTAGCCTGTGGGACTACTTAGAATTGCTTTCTTTAGTTCCAGCTCAGTGCCTTGAACGTTAATCCTTGCTTAACCAGCCCTCTCAGTTCACAAAAGAGTACCTCTACTACTAAGAGTACCTGTATTACTACAAAAGAGCATCTCTACTACCAAGCCAACCAGTCASCAATATCATCCCTCTTTTACATTTTATTGCCCAGGCCCTTTTACATCCATGTGTAGTAAGTCTTCATGAGAGACTTCCCTACTGCCAAATGTTATGTGCAATATGGAGCTATGTAAAACAAATACTGCTTGCACTTATAAAAAAAGAGATTGATAGACAGGCAGACCTCAAAAGCTAAACAGGTTAAAGTGGAGCCTCTACATTCTGCAAGCAAAGAGCRAGACCAGCATGTAGAAGAGAGCCAGGAAAAAACTTATTAAATAATTCAGATCTTATGTCACAATTACTTATGCAAAAACAAACAGTAAAAGAATATGTGATTCAATATAGTGCATGTGAGAGAAGATGAATGTTAAGTGCTTGATATACACGCACATTCTTAAATCATAAATGTGAAATTAAACAAGTAGCTCTGAGAGCCATAGAGCTAATCAAAACCTTTTTCCTACAGCCATGCATCTCATGGCTGGGCAGCTCCAATGGCTGAGAAGGTGTGAATACTATGCAGGAAGCTTAACTTGGCAGAGACAATTCCAAGGGCTTTCTTCTGGATAAACTCTGTGAGGTTTAATAAAGAACTGGCCTCACACTACAATTTCTCCCTCAGTCAGGTCAAACTAAAGTGCTCCCATCTCCTATACTCATATACTTACTTTCAGAATCCCCTTTTTCTTAAAGGCCTCAGTGCCTGAAACAGCTTGCGGGACCCAGAGCTGCAATGGGTGGGGCAAGAATATAAAGAAGCATGCACAAAGACCACAGCTGGTTTGGTTTCTCTCCATCCTGCATTTCAGTAGCAAGGTGATGCTCTACCAACACATGACCAGTAGTAACAAGCACAACTGTTGCAGATGACTCCCTAAGCCTGGCTTGTTCCCATTATGTGAGCAGGAGCACACCAATCTGTATTTAAATACAGCCCTCATGCTCTCGCAGTTCACCAAGAGGGAGCAGCAGCAGCTGGTCAGTTTAGCACTCAGAAAGTGGCACCAGAAGGACCTGAGACTATTAGCTAGGCAGAGAAGAGCAGGCTGGGTTTGCTTTCTCTTATTCTCCAATCTGCCAGATTGCACAACTGTGTGATTAACCTTTAGTCCAGCGATCATGAGGTCTTTCAACATCAGAAGGAGCAGAAAAACCTGCTTCCAGATGTTATTGTGCTAAGTGCAACGTGCACATACTGGGATTAAAGTCGCAAAGAATAGTTGCTACATTTCCTTTATTGTCTGCTTTGTAAGACATAAAAGCAAAAATAACAGAATCYATTGCCTTAAAAACTTCCATAAAGCACCATGCTTACGTCTCAGAGAATTATCAGCAAGCCTTCAGCCCAGCAGGTTCCAACAGAGAGGCTTGCTAGCCAGACCTTCTGCACAGGGGCAGGACTAGAACCCTGCAGATGCAGCTGGCACAGAGCATTCACAGGGTGCTACTCCCAGTTCCTCTGTGAGCACATTTGGCAAGTYATTTTACCTTTCTGTCTCAATTTCTTTATCTGTGAAATGGAAATCCTGATACTTAAGTAGAGGAATTCAAGTGAAGGAGTACATTCAGGCAGGCTCTAAAGTGCAACAGTGCTGATTGTCAGAGACCTGAGAAAGCCCAAAATAGCTGCAAGAATATTCCACCTATATCCTTATTAGACTCTAGTTATTCCCAAAGGTGAGAAAGACTAACAACAGAGTCTCTAGYAGGTTTAGTCCTGTCTTAGAGGGACCTGAAGTCAGACAAGGCCAGGCTGTCAGCATCAGTGGCCTAAGTTCTTTACCTTACAATTCAATATTCATTTTAAGAATTAATCCGAGTATTTACCCTAAACAATTTTAGCAGACATGCTTCTTCAGAAGCCCACTACTCAAACTAATTGTAAGCTAGTTCATCCCCTGCTCTTCTTGTGCCAACACTGTTCTTCAGCTTAAATAGCCTTTATCTCTTCCTGCYATGTTTTGATTCAGTGTATTTTCACAAGTCAACTCCACTCCTTCAACATCTCCACTAGCAGCCAGAGAAATGTAGCCTCTGCCGAGTCCTTGTTCCTAGCAAGGACTTACTCTGAATCCTGAAAGACAAAGCTATAGCAGAACTGACCCTGCCTTTCTGCCATTTTAATCCTGGTATTTATTAGGCTTTTTTTTCCCCTCAGAAGCACAAGGTGGGCRCCTCACTTGTCAGAAAGAGTAAAACAGCACATGAAACAGGTCACACAAGTGCAGTGTCCTTTTAGAGAGTATGCTACTGTGCATTATTATTCCCATTACAAAAGAGGCAGCCAGAACACAGAGAATATTCCTCCTTGCATAAAAACACCACAGTAAAGGTCTTCAGTGCACAGGAGCTACAAAAGCCCAGCCAGGCCACGAACTACATCCTACAGAAAGAGGCAAGATCCCTAGAGTCTTTGTGTTCAGACAYTGGATGAGAAGCCTAGATTATCTTCATAGCTACCACAAGTCCCTGACGTATATACATTTCGTAGGACAGATTCCCTTCAGACATTACAGTAGGGAAGGTCAGGGGTAGAAGAACACTAAGTAGTGTTTACACTAAATAGTAAACACTAGGTTTAGGAATTATATCATGGAGAAAAAGAGAGAAGGCCCACAAAGCACACATTTGCCTTCTGCACATACCTGAAGGTACTACCACGCTTATACCAAGGTTCAACTGCAAAGTCCTCARCTCTAGATTTGTCCTCTCCCTTGTGGTTACAATAGTCACACCCCACAWCATCTGCCACTGTGTTAATGATGACAGCCATATATGACATAATGAGCCCACAAACACCTGTGCAATTCTGGGAAGCAGCTGGCAAGTTCCTTCACCCACTCACAAGCTCTACATCTGGATCCATCCATTTCTCCAGCAAGGCCTGGCCAGAGTAGCCTCACCCCTTCTGATTTTCAGCTCCTTCCTTCCACCCTCTTTAGGTGACATGCATGATGCAGCACCCATTGCCTGCCTGCTCCCAGGAATTCAAGCTTCACTGCAGCCCCTCTCTGTAACAGCTATGGTACACAGGAACTGCAAGACACAAGTACTTTCTTCACACAAGTTTTGCCATAGCAGCTGACTCTCAGGTGGCTGGCTTCACTAGGGTATCAGAAAAGGATGTGTGAGCATCCCAGGCAGGCAATTATAGGATGACTAGCCCACGTTAAAAAAGTTTCTTCCTAATCCTGTCAGATGCTTCTCGCCTTAAGCCCTGAAGCTCTAAAATATATTGATCACCATCTCCTTTTATCCTGCACAACAGAGCTGCATTTATTCTCAGATTCCTGGGCCATCCCTAATCCTGCTCACTTGACAACCTGAGAGATCTCTCATGGCACCAACTTCTGCTACCCCAGTTAGGAGGAGCGTGCATATGTATCTCTCCATTTCGGGAAACTACTAGCTTGCCAGGGAAAAATGGACAGAACATTTAACCCAGCAGCCTCTGCTCCATGCCTGAGTTCATCTGATGTCTGTGTGCATAAGACAGCAGCTCCTGAAAGAGGTAAGGCTGTGCTGACCCTCAGAATTACTGGGAAAATCTCATCCAAATCTCTCAAATTATGCCAGATGCTTCTGAAGGGAGTGGCAGGGGCAGCAGAGGGCCAATTTTAAGCAGACGCCAGATTACACTTCTTTCACTTGTGCTAAGGCCACTTTTCTTTAGAGAAGTGAGGGTACCTAGGAAGACCTCAGCTCATGATTTCCACAAGAGATGGTTGGTTTACCACCAGAACACACTGCAAGCTACAATCCTGATCTTCACACTTGCCATCCCCAGCACAGCCCCCAAGCAAAAATAACATATTTCTGAGCAAGAAAACACCACCCCAAAACTTTTGCTCTCACAACAATAACATGCATGTTCAGGTTTCAATTTCCAACACTTTTTGCATTAAGCCAAACTAAGATAATTACCATCCCCCATGTAAACGTCATTTTTCATCCAGTACAGTTCTACACCAGTCACTATTTCTCTTACCTTTGGTGTGTGCTTCCATATACAGCAGCACCAGGCTGGAATTGTCCTGTTGGAAGCCTTTCCTTCAGCTCCAGGGCTGCAGCTGGAGGCATTGACACATTCAGCCCACTGCAATGCTCTTGCCTGACCCCCTGCTTAACACAGGTTGGGGGGTTTCACATACTGCTCACTGAAGCAGCCCATAGCTTATGTTGGCATCTTTTAAAAAAAGGCTGGTCTCAAAGTTTCAAATCCCACCTCAACCTACTATAGCTTTCATAGGATGCAGCAATCAGTATTATTCCAGTCAAGTGCATATTATTGATTTATACGGTGGTATGATAAGATTGTCAATGATTTCTATTCCAATCTTCATGCATCCTCACACTTTTTAATTTTTTGAGAGGGAGAAGAAAAGAAAAAAAAGCAAAAATCGCTGCTAGGTATCGAGCAGAGGGTTTCAGTACAAAGTCCTCTTCCCCCTTGCTGATTGCAGTTAATCAAGAAGCCAGCAGAGCAAGATACCCATCTAAACTGTTTGCTCCAAGCTGTAACCTCATATAAGGCATGGTACATATCCCCCCCCCATAAGGGGGGTGTCACAGGCAGGGCTCCTTCACCCCATGGATTCTCTGCTTGGCCCTCATGGGGTCTCCTCAACTCTAGGAGGGAAAACCCTCCTTGTTCTGACAGGTTGAAAACTGATGGTTTAAGCCTAGTCTTTGTGCTCTACCCTTCAAGCCAGCTCCAGAACTGCAAGCACTTTGCTGCTCACCTGGAAGCTGCCCAGTTCCCCTCATGGGCTCCTGCAAGGACTTTTATCACCATGTTTTCTTCACCAGGTAGAAAATTCTTGTAAAGCATCTTCCCTCCCTGTACCAACTGCTAAAGAAAGAGACAATCATCAGCTATGGCTTGGTGGCAGAGTGCAGGCCTCATGGGATGCAGCACAGGCATACAGCAGGCACAGACAGAAAGGAAAAAAAAMCCCAGGTCATGGCTTTATATAGCTATACTTGGGACACACCTCTTCCTTCCATTCATTTTCCCCTGAGTGCCTCCACCTGCCATCTCACCCTAAGCCCGGGGGATCTCATCAGAGGTACCAACACCGTGGCCCTGTCTGTCTGCATCGGCCATACAGTGAATTAACACAGCCTGTCCTTTTGGCACAGGCTAATCTAACCCACCTGAGGACTCCTCCTCCAGCCCCAGTGGGGGCAATCGGGCCTTCAGCTGGGATCTGCCCTCCACAGCTGAAGGCTGTCAAGGGGCAAACGCACAGAGTTGCTTTGCTCTGCTCTGCTTTTATGACTGAGTGACACAAAAAAGATTAGGGTCCTCTTCAAAGTCCCTGTTGAGCACTTTATAAAGTAGGTTGCCTTGCTCTGCCAAGCAGGTCTTCAGTCTCCCTAACTGCACACCTTCTGCACCCATGGGGCAATCCCCCTTAGGCTGTGTTGCCTTACTGCTGTCTGTTTAGAACAAAGGGTGGGGAAAAGTCACCACTTGGTGCAGGAGCATGCAGTGGGTAACATAAAGGAGCCTTGATCTCAGCATGGCTGTGACTGGTAGTCAGAGCAGGACTCAGCCACGGCACCCTTGGCTGGGTGTGTTTCAGAGCTGAGGACTCCTGAGCACAATAGAGGACAATGCAGCTGAAAGAGGGAAGATGTGTGCACCTGACTTATGATGTTCACCTCTTCAGAGTCAGCAATGAGAAGTACCTCCGGAGAGCACCTGTCTCTCTGCATTGACTGTACAGTGAATTAAGACAGCTTGTCCTTTTGGCACAGGCTAATCTAACCTAGGTGCTTTGAATGGGGCAGCAGGAATGGAGCTTCTTCTATGGCTCCCTCAGTAATTTCCTAGTGCCACTTAAATGCTACAGAAATCACATGGAAAGCTGGGTAGAGAGAGTGCATTGGAGTCACTGCCATCTGCCCAAGTATACAGCTGGGGATATTAATAATAATTTCTTCTATTGGAGCTTGAGGGGAAAATAAAAAAAAAAAAAAAGAAAAAACCCAAGTGTTTTGTAGCTTCCTGTTTGAATTAATCTCCTCTGACAACTGCTGATTTGGGTTTGTGATTCGATCCTCCATATGTCTAGCTCTATTGGTCAATTAAGTGCAGGGGGCAATTGGGAGAAGCAGTGATGCTCGGACTGATTATAAGAGGAAGCATCACACAGTAGTTAGGACATGCAAAGCTGGCTGGCGCACTTGGCGTTCACACAACCGGGCTGAGCACAGGGAGCTGCTGCTGCTTTTCAGGTCAAGGAGATTCTCCCTGGCTCCTAACAGAGACAAGGCACAGCTGCCTGGCTGTTGACCGTTTGCGAGCAAGGGGCACAGTTCCAGGGGAGGAGCGAGCAAATAAGCACAAGGAATTGTGGGCAGCAGAGGATCAAAATATGAATAAAAGGCTACAGAAAAATGAATAGCTTCTTCCATTACCAGAAAGACAAATACAACATAAGCCAAAATGTTATGAGTAGGAACCAGCAGAGAAAATGAGAATCAGCTTATAATAATCCAGGCTTGTGCATATGAGGGAAAATAAATGGAAACCAGGATGTTAAAAGAGAGGTATATTTGGAAATTGGTCATGATCAAATAAGGGCTGTGGGATATAGTGGTCAGCAAATTAAGTTACAGATCTGCAGTGCTCTACAGCAGCAGCAGCAGCAAAAAAAAAAAGTTAGCATAATGCACTGCTCTGTCTGCAGAGAAATCATGTCAGAAAGTGAGGAGGTACCGGCCCTCTGTACAGACCTGGCAGGACAGCACCTGGAATGCTGCCYTCAATTCTGGGCAACACACATTTACAGAAGATGTTGATGAGCTCAGGGAATTCAGAGAAGAGCGGCACAAAAAAAATGATTAAGGGTCTGAAAGCACTGACATATGAGAAGAGATTAAAATAATTAAATATGTATTGCTTGGCAAGGGCTAAGATTAACCGTCTACAAGTGTGTAAATACAAAGAAAGTAGAGGAATTGTATTAAGGGGTATAAATATAAGTGTAATAGAGCAAAAGTAAACACAGGCTCAATATTAAGAAAAAAAAAACCAAACAAACTCAGCCCTGAGTTTTTTTAAACTCTCCTTGAAAAGGTGAGGCTTATTGCTTGCAGCAGCTGTAGTGGCATGAAAAGAACAGGGTTGCAGTCATGCCTCTGTGGCACGTCTCCACAGAAAGACCCAGAGAAGGCGGCAAAATCTCATGAGTCACCAGTGATTAGAAACAGCCCAAAATGGCCTGCAGACAGCTGAGCAGAAGCCAAGGTTGCAGCAGAGCTATGGGCCAGCTGCTGTAGCAGAAGGCGGCATGGAAAGGGAATGGAGAACGATCTGTGTCTTCAAAGGGCACCCAAACCCCACTTCTCTCGGGTGCAGGAATCGGGCTTAGCTTCTAAACACCGTCTCTCTGTATC
This sequence comes from Amblyornis subalaris, assembly GCA_018881555.1. Lineage (NCBI taxonomy): Eukaryota > Metazoa > Chordata > Aves > Passeriformes > Ptilonorhynchidae > Amblyornis > Amblyornis subalaris. Next base: position 1,888,659 of record JACAXG010000058.1, read on the forward strand.
GTTCCACCCACTTCTATTTCCGCCAGCTAAGCCAGCAATGTCCTGGGATGCTGCTTCCCGCACGGGCGGAGCGCAGCCGTGCRGCCCCGTGTCACCGAGCCATCAGCAGAGCCTGCCTCCCGCCGCGCCGGGAGGAGCGCGGCTGGCACCGCTGCAGCACGCTCGCAGAAATCGGCCTTGTCACTTTAAATACGTGAGACAATAAATCATCCCTCTGAGACATCCCCAAAGGAAAAACAGGGGGGAAAAAATAGCACTTAAAAGCCCTTTTCTATTACAAAGCCTCTGGGGAGCTTTTAAACTTGGAGAGTTTTTTAAGTGAATTGTATGCTTTTTTCCCCTTTTGCCTGCCTTTATTATCAGTTGCTAACATTAGCCTTGCCTTCCCATGACCAAACTCTCATTCAGACTCCTTTTTCTCTGCTTCCCTCCCTTTAGTTTCCTCCCCATTTTTTCTCTCTCACACTTACAAGTACACACATAAACACCCATAATGTCCATGTAAAAGTCTCTTTCACATTTGGCATCTCCTTTTAAATTGAAATTACTCTTTGCCATTATTCCCTTCCTCCCTATCACTCTCCCCTTTCCTGCATTTCCCTTCATTTTTTCACTTTCCTCTCTATTCCCCTCTTTCATCTGTCATTCTTCATGTCTAGTTTTATGCAGCAACTTGAACAAATTCAAAATGCTTTCCCTACTGTTAGGAGGACTATGTAAATTTTTCACCTTGAACCTAATTTTATAAAGCATTCTGATGGCATTCCTTCCTTATAGAGCATATTCCTTCACCCTTTGCTTAGAAGTCATCAAACACTACTGACCTAGAAGGGTATTTCATCCCTCCGTTACAGCTCTCCAGTACCAGGTTCTCCCAGGACTAAGCAATAATGTTTCCTCCATTTTCCAGTGCTCAGGAAGTCAAGAGTGGCTATGCAACCAGATCTCCCATGCAGCCTTTAAACTGTTCTCCTGCCTACTGCTTTTATTTGGCCTTAAATCTTTACCATTAAAACCTTGAGGAATAAGTTCAGTCTGGTTGTAGAGCATGTGGGAGAAGTGGGTAGTGTTTTCCAGCTAAGCACAAGGATTTTACATCCTCAGTCACATAGTGGGTGTGTGTCAGAGAACAGAGAGGGAATGTAAGGTGAAGGCAAATTTCAGGAAGGTGCAGCTCTGTGAAACAATCTGATGATTTTCCACAGGCACCATGCTGGGAATCAAAATGCACCTGCCAGCATCCAGCTATCATAAACCAACTCCTATGCCACAGCTGACCGAGCAGAGTCCTCTGCAGGTGCTACGAGTTAATTTTGTTTTGTTGCACCTCGGACTTACCCAATCCATTTCCCACCAAGCTGGCCCGTTATACCATAGCACGGGGGGAGACCCTGTCAGAGGTCAGTGCCCACAGGCATGGGCAGCAGCAGCTATTCCAGCAGACTGTTCTTTGCTTCACTTTATTTTTGTTCTTATAGGTGCAAGCCCAAGGTGACCTTCTGATCCTCAGTTCCTCATTGCTGCCACCTGAGTGCCAACATTACCATGGGTCAAAAATGCAATTTCTAGGAAAGCACAACAGAATTCAGTAGAAGATAGCAGGCTGACTAATAATGGACTTAACCAACTATCACTGGCAACTGATGTCCTGCTGAGCAAGTGGCTGCGTGGTGATGAGTTGCCAGCTGATGTTAAACCATGATACCCAATAAGGCACCTCTCTAAACAGCACAAAACATGGTATTTTTTATCATTGGTGACAGTGAGGCAGTTGGGGCAGCAGAAGCAAACACACTTGACAGCTCAGTCCTTTGCATAGTGGTGGATTTGCCTTTGTTGGGGATGAATTAAAAAAGGAACAGAAATCAGAACACTTAGTTGGCCCCACATGATAAACTGAACAGACTGAAGCATGGAGAATAGAGGCAAAGAAAAAGGAGGTGGAAAGAGAAATAGAAACCATTATTTTGACACCCTGTGGCTTCCTGGTGTCCCCAGGGGTCAATATTCAAGCTTAGAAGGCAAGAGGCAAACTGCTCAACTCTAGCCCATGCCTCCCCCTCCCCCTCAATCTCTGCACAGCCACAGACCAAGTGATCAAATATCAGCTCCAGAACAGGCAGGGAAAGGGTGTGGAACACACAAACGGGGAGGGCTAAAGCCCGTGTGGAAGGAAATGCTGCATCCTGGGTGCTTGTCCAGGGAAACAGGAGGTGGGGGTGGAAATGAACGGTCTATGTTCTCCCTAATCATTTCCGCCACGAAAAGGGAGAGAGTGCGACATACACCAGTGGATAGCAGCCATTAGAAATGAACCGCTGGTGGCTGGCAAATTGTAAATTAGAGAGCCAGAGTGAGAAGAAAGAAAATCAAAGGGGGGACGAGGTCGTGTTTTATTTCACTTGTAGCGCTTTTCAAATTCAGCCCTAACCAAACCTGATTAAAGTAAATCCCTTTTTTACGGCCTGTGGAGTCTATAAGATTATGGTGTTAATGGAAGTGTGATTCGATCCGTCAGTAATGGTGCATGTCGGGGCCCAGGCGCCTCAGACAAGTCCATTTTTTCAGATGTATTTATTGTTTTTTTCCCCCTCTCCTTTCTGTTCTCTGCATTGCAGTGTTTAATTGAACAGTTTAAAGTGATTCTTCTTCAAGGCCCATTAATTGATTTTATTTGTGTATTCTCCAGGGGTCAAGGGGAAAATATATAATAAAACATAAACTCCAGGTCTGAGTTTGTCACAGTTCCCACCTTTCCACAAAAATAAAGCACATTTCATCTCCAGCATTTCAGATTTTTTTTCTTCCCAGATATTTGCCCGCACTAGCACTCTCAGGTGTCAGTTGCTCTGTTTCCCTTTTCCACTGTTTATCTCTAAAATTTGCCACCGTTATTGAGAGCAGAAGGCAGCAAATTCCCTCTCTTCCTGTGTAACAAACATCACATCGGTTCTAAAATGCCCCTTTGCTTTTAGGTTCTCCAAATGACTTCCCCTGCCCCAAGCTGAGCAAAGGGGAGGGCACTGGCTTACACGTATTTGTGTACCAGYGGTCCTTGAAGCTCAGGTCATTTCCTCTACAACTGGGGTGGGGGGATTTTTGTCAGCTTCTTAGTAAACACTTCCTGAGGAGTCTGCCTCTTTCATATCACACATAAGCCTCTGTGTGACAACCAAAAGCTGYTTCTTTCTGCCACTTGGTCTGCAAGGGGACGCTGTTTCCTTCCCAGTCTCCCCAACACTCAGCATAAGGTAAGTGGCTGCTCGAAATAAATATATATTGAGCTGGCTTCGTTTACTTTAGATACTGCAAAACCATTTGTTACCTTCAGTTCTCAGCTCCACTCCCTAAAGCTGGCCCCAAATACAAATTTTTTTTCAGATTCCCCTTGCTGAAGCCCTTACTCTCTGCTTTCATGCTGTTTTTCTGCAGTAAGTAYATTTCTTTTAATAGAGTTTTCAGAACACAAGGGGTTTCTTTTTATTATTATTTTTAAATCACAAAATGTGCCAGGGAAGTTTTCGTCCTCCCACTCACCTCACTCAGATCCTTTCCACAAACTGCCTCTAGATTAATTCAAGGCAAAAGATGCTTTTCCTTTTCTTTCCACCCTCTGATTGACGTGGTCTGGGTGAAAGATCATTGTCACAGCTAGGGCGGTTCTCTGGGGGAGCAGCCTTACCAACCAGTTTCATTCAAACCCGAGTTTGTTTTGAAATTTGACATCACGTAACATATTGGATGGGACCAAATCCAAGATAAACCTCTTACCAGTAGACCTCTTGTTCTGTCTCCTCCTGGCTGCAGAAGAAAAATCTGTTCTATATTACAGCTGATGGAGAAGTTATGGAGCCAGAATGTAATTACCCAAGAGTGGAACTTTGCCTTACTCCCTTTACTCTTATGACAAGCACTATGGCATGTTTAAGCAGGCAGAATTTCAGATTTATGTCTGAAATCATAGCAGGGGAGGATTCACTAAGGTTGTGCAGGGGAAGAGGTAATGGTAAAGGCAAAAAAAGAGCTCCACCTGCTAACTCATCAGCAATGTTTTGCTCTAAGTTAAGCTTTCCATGGAAGGTTGAAAATACAAATCTTGATCAAGTTACATCTCTACTGAACTTCTACATTCTGGCCAGAACAAAATCTATGTACATGGAGATAACTCATTCCTGTGGCATTGCTCCCCATTGTCACTGGAGTGGAGTTTCCTGGATAGACTGTTTATGGATGAGCAGGTACTCGTTCTTTTGACAAGACATGGGGATGTTTTTGGACAGCAAATATGCTCACCTGGTTACTTCTAGGAGATATTTGCCAGTGTCATGGTCTTCTCAGTTATCCTCATCTCCTGGCTCTAGTTTTAGGAGTGCATTTGGAACCACCACCTTGTCTTTTCACAGTTATTTCACTACCTTCTTTCTTGCTCTGCTCAGGTAAGCTCTGCTGAGGTATCTGTAATGTCTCTGCTGAGTTATGCTCCATAACATCTCTGTCTGGTGATTAGCCTCTTCTACAGCAAATGGGGCCATCACACTTTCTTAAAGGTTAGCAAGACAGTATTCTTGTAATGGGAGGTTCCTCTATTTGGAAGTTTGATGATTTTTGGAATAAGGAAAAGTTCTCTTGGGAAGTCTGATCTGTGATTTAAACGTAAATCATTATCTATCATTTTGCTGTCCGCAGAGCCCTGTGTCCATGGTACAGAGCCCCATACTGTAGCTCTTGACCCTGGACAGTAATCTTCTTAACTTTCAGTTACAGCCAGACTCTGTCAAACAAGATTAAAATAAAATTTCCCCTGTGCATATGCATGGAAATATATAACACCATTCTTCCCCCGGTCTCATGTCAAGATTGAACACCCCTACAAGTCCATTATCATCTGAATTCAAAGGATCCATCTCCTCCTCAAGAGCTTTCATCCTGATCCATCTTGGTGTCTCTTAGCAATGGTTTTACTCTTTGTGTTTCAGCTATAATTTCATTTCAGCATAACCTTGACCTGCCYATGCTGCCAGAGCAGATCTCCTTTGTCTAATTGTTCACCCTCCCCCATATACATATGAAACTCGGTGTCCTCCCTTAGCTAATATAATACAAAGGAATCAATCTGTCAGGCACACACACCCGCACAGCCTCAGCAAATTAACCTTGCAGAGTAATTAGGGCAAGCGCCATGGTGGTGGTATCATGGCCTCATTTTGCTGCTCGAAGCATTAAAAAACTACCACAGCACAGCTACCAGTTGAAATTAATAGCCCACTGCATCAAAAAGAATAAAGCCAACCAAGGGCTTCCTTGSTCCCATGTTGGGCCACACAGGTGCACAGAGGAGTCTGGAGGCTCTGGAGGTCCCTCTTGTCACAGCTTTGATGGAGACCAGACTTGAAGAATGGGTGTTCTTCAGTGGAGGCAAAAGGCTCTCAGAGGCTGGGGCAGAGGACAGATGTACTGGAGATGATCATAAGAAGTTGCCAGTCTTTCCAGGCCTGTCATGGCCTAGGAGCCACAGAAGTCAGACAGTTCCTATTTGCATTGCATAATTGGCGGAGCCTGTCACAACACTGTGAAAGCCAGCTGCTGCTTTCTGCTCAGAGCTAATTCCACCTGATTTATTTAATATTGTAATGAATATAATCCTTCCTTGCCAGCCCCCTCCTCACACACTCAGCCAGCAGTTAGAGACAGCAGACAAACCTGCACGAGCAGGTGGCGTGGAATGCCTTGGCTCTTCCAGTGACTGAGCAGCTSGGTGCTGTGCTCCAGAGAGAGCAGTGGGATGTGTGCAGGGGAAATGCAGCCATGCACATGATTTTCTCACACCTAAGAGAGGCTTGCAGATCTGCAGAGATGGCAAATATGTGGACAACCAAAGTGAAGCTGTAGGAACCCAGATTTCAGAGAGACCAAGAGAGATTTAATGGGATGTTAAGAGGGATTAGAGAGGTGCAAGGGCGTGAAAAGGGAAGATACTCAAAAAGTAAGGTAAAATAAAGCCAACTTGCTTGACTTAAGCAAAGATGCCAGCAGAGATGGTGGGTTAGGACACACTTCCTCCTTCTTCTAGAGGAARATCTGCTGGCAGGTCTCTAACTTTTTCTTCCCAGTGAATAAAAAATAAAAGCCAAGCCCACTGTAATCCAACAGTGACCAAGCCTGGGGTAACAGCATCTGAAAATCAAAAAGCTCTGGAAGGACAGTAACTTCTGATGAAATTTGGCAATCATTTAGCTTTGAATCTTCTGCCCTGCCAAAGTACAAGCAGGTAAAGCCAGTAAGAAAAGGAGTTCTGCAGGACAATAATGGCTTCAAGAGCCAGACTAAAGTTTGAGCTTCTCAGAGAATAAATCAGACTGTGGCTATGAGCAATATCAACAATCACAGCTGTGGAAAGAAGCAAAAGCAAAGAGAACGGGAAATACTGCTCCCCTCCACACAGCATCTAGGGATTGCATCTAGAAGAAGGAAGGAAGCCTGATACTCCTAGACTCCCTTCTCCAGGGCAAGACCAAAAGAAGGCATGCAGCCTAGCCTCTCATTCAACAGCAGAATCAATACTGGTTTCAAATTGGGCTTTATAATCGTGTTCAGCGGGAACTCTGACAGGATGCTTGGAGAATGAGACAGCATTCAGGAGGGCTGCTTTAGTGTCACAGCTGTAGGGAACAGATACAAAAGATGAGAAAGGAGTCTGGAAACTGCTGGGAGACAGAGATGTTTAACTAACAGAGGATGAGCCAGACAGAACCAAGAAGTCTTAGGATGTGGAGGAAGAATATTGTTCTACAGAAAACAAGTGTCACAAGTATTTGCTGGCTCTGGAAACATTTAATTTGCTGTTCCCACCATGGAAATGGTTGGTTACCCCCAGACAATTTGAACCCTTATGTTTTATGCCAAATTCTGCTAACTGACCTGATTTCAGAGCCCATGACAACCAAGAAGTTGCAGAAGGTGGCTGCAGTTGGGCAGATGGTCTGTCATATAATACACAATCATAATTTTCAGCTTGTAAGTTGTTTAGGGAGATACTTTCCTGAAACGAATCTGTGCCCAAACACACAGAAAAAAGTTATTTTTAGAGCATCACATACTGTTAGAGTTGTTAGGTAGTTGGTCAAATCCAAACATTTCTCTTCCTGCCCATCTTAACTGTGTGTTTTCCAAAATTCAGAATAATTAATCTGCAACACATCCAAGAGAAGCTGTGCATAGGAGCTATCATTGATGCACGAGCCATGATACTGAAGGTACACTATCATCCAGATGAGCTGCCACCTGGAGTGGACAGATGGAGATGAAGGGGAGGAGGGATAAAAGCCAGTTGAGTGAATGGTTTCATTAAGCTGCAAGGAGGAAGGAAAGTGTGTAGAAATGAGAATCAAGAGTTTTTAGACACTAGCAACATGGCAGGGAGTTTGTATCACTCAGCGGAAACAAGGACCTTTGCCCCATCCTGGTGAAAGGTTTTGCTGGTCTCCTACCAAGAAAGAAATAGTGGTACAGTTACATCCTGACTTTACCTTTCTCCTCGATCCTTTGGAAGGGCCTAGGGAAAGACATGCTCCCCCTCCCCATCCATCTATCCATCCCTTACAACAGACACAGAGCGCTTGGGGGCAAGTCTTCAGAGAATTAGTTTAGAACCCTAGCCAGGGTGGAGAGGCTCAATAAAACTGCCAGTCTCTCATATTAATACCAAGTCTTTGAGTAATAATCCCAGGCTCTCAGTGACCTGGAACACCAGCTATGCTAACAACAAACTTAAAGTCACAAAGACGACTAAGTGTGAAACCAGATTTAAAGATTTAGGAGCTATTCTCAGCAGTCTCCTGTTTAGGCAAAATGCGTCAAAGGCATTTGGAAACTACTGAGAGGCGCCCTGAAATGGTAGCTGATTTCATGACTGACAATGACAAGCAAAGCAAGGGGCTTATCTCTGAGACAGAAGTGAGCAGAAGGAAAATTGCCACCAGCTACAGGAAAGAGCAAATCAGACTTCCCTGGTGAAAACATTGTTCCCTCCACCAGTGGAACCTGCCCCATCCTCCTCCAGAAAATGCATTTCAGAGGAAGGAGGGAAGAAATTTGAAGGGATGAAGAATGCAGAGGTAGTGAACTGTTATTGGGAATCTTGGTGTTTGCAGGATCTCTGGCCACACCCCCTCTTCCTCTGCCCATTACAGCTCCCAGACACTCCAATCTGCTCAGGTAATGACCGGGGGAAACAGATTTCCTATCCTTGGATCTGCTGCCATTCCTGAGTTTGCAGCAGACATTTTGTAATCAGAGAGCCTGTCAAGAGAGACAAGAGCCTTTAGCAGAAAAGAAAAGTTAATTGCGGAACAAGGGATTTAAAATCCGCGAAAAGGAGGACAATAAAAGAAACAGTTATGGAGTTTAACCACTGCTGCTGGCATGGTGTTGAATGTCATTTGTCCTTAGCTACACTGATATAGTTAAACCACGCGCACTCAAGGCTGATGTTTCGGTTTGCTGGTGATTTTGGAACATCAGCAAAAGTTTTGTTTCAAACTAAACCAAATAATTTTTTCTATTTCAGGCATTTAATTAAAAATGATTAGAGGTTTTATTTTAAAGAGAAGTTGCTTCCAATTGACAGAAACCCAAGAATTAATTATTTTTTTTTGAAAATGGGAAAATGGAACATTTTAATTTTGGAGGAATATGGGGATACTACTTTGAGAGCTGTCGAAATAGACACAAAAGCTGCCATGTAGTCAGCATTTATTACCCTGCTTTATTCTGTATGCATTCAGATACAAACCCAGCTGAGACCGTAACAGTCCATTTTCACAAAGCAGATTTAGGGCCGGTGTTTATTTTGCCTTTTATGCACATTTCTAAAGCCATATTTGCTACGCAGAAGTGTGAGAAACTACTGCTTGACCTGAAGCATCTACAGCTGGCTGGAGGAAGCAGAATTTCTCCTAGTCTTGCTCCACGCAATTACGAGTGGTTTGGCATTACCAGGATTAAATTGTAGCATTTCTGCTATAACCTGCTACAGAGAGCAACTCAGGGCCACTCTGCCTCCCCAAGTGGCATTAGGGAAACACAGCCTGAGTACTGTGCCTTTCACAGAGGGAAGTGGCAATCTATTTCAGGTATTGATGTATGGCAGAAACCATCTCAAGCAGTTTGGGACTCTGTCTACACACAGAGCTGTAATTGCTTTGTCCCTTGGCAAAGGTCTGCAGAGGAAGGGCGGCAGAGATTTACTCACTGATTAAACTCCAACATGACACATACCCATCTGACTGTAACTTTCTTGCAGTTGTATTTTACTCCCCCAAAAGAGAAATTCAAGTAGAAATGACCTGAATTCCATTTGGTCAGATGGGGTTGTTCCTTGAGATGCCTTGCAATCACCGTTCTCCAACCTAAGTCTAAACAAAAAGGGCAGTGGTTTGGAAAGGGTTCACCTGAAATTAAGCACGTAGTGCAGAGAGATAAATTTCAGAGGTGCTGAGTTCTCACAGCTACTGCCCCTTATAGTATCATTCGGGTGTAAATGCAATAGGAATAATAAGGCAGGTGGAGGGATGTTGGACCGGGGAGGGCAGTTACCCCAGACTTTAACATTAGCACTTCCAGGAACAATAGAGATGCCTTAGTAAGTAAGATAATATGGAAGGAGTTTTGAATCAGTCAGTGTTGGCACCTAGGAAGTCCGGAACAACAAAACTGTTTATTATAATTTACTTGCTCTTCATAAAACCAAACAACCTAGCCAGAACATGTCTATTTTTACAGCTTAAAACCAGCTTCAGGTAAAGAGAAATTTTTTGTCATTCTAGTTTTTACAGGAACTACTAAAGAAAGGCAGATAAAGCAGTTTAGTTAAAGCTTCGCCAGCAGATTTATAGAGAATACTGGAAAGATCCTGTTCACAGCCATCAAAGTAGGATGGTCTGGGTGGGTCAGATCTGCCCTATGGCTCAGCTCCTTCTGGCTGAAGAGAGGGGATGACGATGACTGCGACTACCACAGTGTTTTCCATCCAAAGAGCTGAGTGCTCGTGGGCACAGCCAAGCTCCTGCCACCATAAATCCCTCTTGCTAACACCTCCATGCAATCTGCAAAGTGAGACCCAAAAGTGCCTCGTACTCTGCACTCATCAGAGGCAGACACAGCCAGCAAAGCAGATTGTCAGCCGAATTATGCTCACTCAGGGACAGAAAAACTTAAATGGGGAGTTAAGACCTCATTTCTTACTGTGCAGTTTGGGGGCTGCTCTGCCAAAAGGAGAATATTAGGCTAGACAGCTTCTGAATCAGATACATTCAGCAACACTTGTGTTTGTCAGGCAAAAGTATCCTTTTGATACATTTGCTTTTGCCCCATTCTTYTCTGTTTGAAGAGGAACTGTCTGTAAATAATTTAAGTGCATCCCTTGCTGGCTGTTACTGTCCCAAGGTCTTGCTTCCACCAGTATTCTCCAAGAGGAAGCATGCTTCATTCCTCTCATAATGCACTAACTTTTTCATTGCTTCTTTATGCTCACTTCTCACCAATTTAACTAATGGATCAATTGAGGTTTTATTCTTTGCTTTAATTAGGTCTTGAATTTTGAGAGTATTTTACTGTAATTACTTCATTAAACGTGAACTGAAAAGCAARAAAACCTTCCAAAACAAAGTAAGCCATGTTTGTCCTCTTCTATCACTTTTTTTTTATGATACATAAAGGCAGGCTCAAAACTTTAATTGGATATGGAGTTTTTCTCTCAGTTCTGTGTATAGGTAAATACTGACAGCCTATGCTCACTGTTTCAAACCAGCAGAGAGAAGAAAGAGAGAGACAGAAGGGCAAAATACAGCTATGGACCAACTTGGCCAGTCAGCCTTTGACTTACAGTGGCCTCAGTGTATTAACACTGCTTTTATTACACATCCACCTAACTCATATGGGATTGCCCTCGATGCTTTATTTCAGGCCAAAATAATAAGTTGTGGAGGTACCTAAGTTACACCTTCCTTTTATCTGWGTGTGAACAAGATGGCACAAAACCAGTCTCACAACATCCTACCAACGCCCCATCACACCAGCGTAATTCCTCACTGAGTGACTCCACAGATTTTTGATCCCTTCTACACCAGCTGGTAACTGTCTGACACCCAAGGCAAAACAGAGCATCAAATCATGAAGCTTGAATTCACAGGGAGGAAAGTGGGAAAGAGAGGGTGCAGGGAGGTGAGCAATAGCCTGAAACAGGAGCAACAGCTTCTTCCATTTTGGGAAGACGTTGGCCAAACGCTGGTTAAGTCAGGAGAAGTTTCAATATCAAATTGAGAGGTTCCCAAATGTAGGAAATCCAGTTCCTCACATTTTGTTACGTATTCCTTGATTATTTTTTTTATGGGGGGGAAAGGAGTGAGGAGGGGAAAGAGGGGACAGTGGAGGGGGAAGATTGACTCTGCTTTTCCTGCACTAAAATTTTGCTCAAATTCTGATACGGAATATTTTAGAATCTTAATATTTCTAATGGTAAAAAATGAAGCAGAAATGTGCATTTTCAGGATACTGTCATAACAGATTCTGTATAAAACAAGTCAAGAACATGAGAAGGAAGAGGACTACTATGCAGTGCATTTTAAAATCATAAAAATCCCCTTCACAATTGTTCCTTCTCCCTATTCCCCCGAGACTTCTAACGTGGATAACAAACTGAGATGCAACCAGGAAAACATACATCTAATGCATCCAGATTGCTTCGGTTCTGGATTTGTACTGCCTTTAGCACAAAAAGATTAATTCGCTTAAAGATTAATTGTTTTAAGCACTTATGCCAAACCAGCAAGAAGCAAGAATAATTGCAGTCTGAAAAATCAAGAGGATCTATGGAAAAGTCCAGGAAGCCTCTACAATGCTATAAATCTCAGGGTGCAGATCTTAAAGTTATATTGTGTAATAATCGTAACAACAGAACAAGGGTGTTTTATGTATAATTTAATAAAACATCCCATCCCAAACTTATTAACACAAATCCACTGGTGTCAGGTGAAAAGGTCCTGCTAGCTCCCAGTCCGTGTCTGACACTGGCCAGAAGCAAATGCCCTATGAAAGGCCTATAGAAAACCCTGACAAAAATACAGCACTGTTTCTCCCCAGTATATTACCCCAGCATACAGCARTGTAAAGCTTAGGGACTTCCTGAGCCAATGTTTACCTATATATTTGAGTTTAATAGCCCTTGATGGACTATTCCATGCACTTCCTAATCCTTTTTTGAACCCATTCTTACTTCTGGCCTCACAGACAACCCGTGGTGACAATTTCCCTACTTAATTGTATAGAGAATGTATAATACAATGTGAATATTGCAGCTAAATGAAGGCTAAAGGGGAAAATGATAAGTCTGCGAGCAGGATGAGAGAGAGAAGGGGAGGAAATATTTTGCATGATTAAAGGGGATATGATAAGGAGTGACAGGCTGAAATTATATTCAGCTCAAAGAACAGAAAAGATCTCAGTCTATTGGGTAGTTATGTATGCTCCCAGTGGATATGTTGATAACTCCACCTTAAACTGGACAGGATAATTCACTCATCTGGCAGCAATACCTGGGGCTATCCTGTTCTGGAAGGAACAGCAAACAATCTGGATATAAAAGCAATTTTTCAAGCCTAGAATAAATTTTTGCAAAGTCAAATACAAATTTTTAAAGGAAGAAAGTTTTCTAAGGAGAAGTTTTAAACAGAACTCCTATCTGCTGCAACGGAGGAGGAAGAGAGCCACTACATTTAGTGTTGTGAAAGGGTTGCAGGCTGGGAAAGGCTGTCTCTGGCCTTACAGAGAAGAGGCGTGTGGTACAGATTGTTGTGGGATGAGTGATGCCAATGGCTCTTCGCAAGGCCGCGTTCGATGCTGTTTTTCTTAATGTGTTCGCTCCGCTCTGTTGCTTGGTTGGTAAATTTTTGTTAGTCAAACTGGCCAAGAGGGAACTGGATTAGTACAAAGGGAGGATTGATAGGGCTACCATGGCTGAGACCAGAAACATGCATACGCATATGTGTGCACTCACACGCACACAAATTTGAAGTGTATGAATCCCTTAGGCATCCGGCCTATTAAGTAAGGAGGAGGAGAAAATAAGAAATTTTGTATTACTGCTTATAGAAGGGTTCTTCATCTGTCTCTGGAAAATGCCAAGTTATTTAGGAGGGGCAAAAAAGAGAGGAACAGATCTCAGTTTTTCTGAAATCTTAGTATTAGAGCCAATGGACTCTTGAAATTTTTCACAGCTTCCATATATTCTGAAAAGCATGCCTACCCCACAGAGAGCGACAGGGGAAGATGTTCCCAAGGCTTTCATAATCCTATGAACGTTTAACCTTGTGATCAGCTTGTCTGACTCTCCTGGATCCCACCCTGAAGATGGCCTAGAGGCCACAGGTTAAGTTACTCTCAATGTCCCACTCAGCCCATGGCCCTTCTGCAGAGTCTGACAACAAAACGGGGTCACTTTGAAATGCTGGGTTTTCTGATGTGAATTCTTGCCCACCAGCACTGGATGGAAATGACCAACTCATTTTGTATCCCATAGGTTGCTGCACGGTAGCAGTTTCCAAGTTTGCTGAGCTGGGCAGGATTCAAACTGGCAAGCTTTACTGCTACACAATGGCTTTCCATTTCACCTTTGAAGGAAAAATTATCTAAAGTGGTTCTGCCTAAATCAGAGCTCGCTTCTACCCCTCSTCCTTCTCCACCATATTTCAGGACTGAGCGTGACATCTGGCATGACACATGGGAAACCTGCAATCTAGATAACACATCCATCTTTATAAGTGAAAGACATCCATATATTTCAACATAGCCTAGGAAAGACTTGCGGCAGGAGAATCCAGCAACCTGGCCAGGCACTCTGCATATTTTATGATTGTCAGCATCTACACTGCCTCAGCCAGTGGAAAAACAAAGCTCATCGAAGTGCCAAAGTGGTCTTGAGAGCACTGACTTGGGCAGCAGAGACAAGTATTTTTGGGAGAGGAGACTGTAACTGTGTTTCCTTCTTCTGCTTTCCCCCATGCTTCCTGGTATGTCCACAACGGCAGTGACTCACAGTTCTGCCTTCATTTATGGAAGGAGGCAAATGTTCATGCACTGGGCAAGGTGAGTCACCAGCTACTGCGCTCCCCACGCTGCCTTCTTGCAGCCTTTCTGCACATGCTGGATGCACAAGGCTCAGTGAACATGCCTTGAAGCCATGCCCTCTGCAGCTCTTGGTGCATATCTGTCTCATTCCCCATCTCCCTTTATGATCCATGTCCCACATCCACCTGCAAAGTCAAGTCCTTGCTCTTCTGACCCATTTTTGACCTCATCACAGTTGCTGTTGTTACAGACTGTTCCAGGCTGCTGTTTCAAAGCCATCTCTGCCTCTGTGGTTACACACAGCAGCTCTGGGAGGACGAGGAACGCTTAAAGCCCAGGAAAACTGAAAATACTAGCATTGGTGTGTTTTGCTGATGAACAAATAAGACACATAGGCAAATATCACTATCTTCTTTGAAACATTTAGAAGTCTGACTGAGCTTAGGAGAAGCCATGCCAGCCTCCTTCCAGCTCAACACCACCTCACACAGCTTATGGTTCCAGAGAGCAGCTGTGGTGAATTCAGCCAAGGGAATTCTACTGGCTCCTTCTCCTTATATTCAAAACCAGAAAAAATAAGGGTCTATTCTCCAAACAAATCCTTTCTGGCCAAGACCTAAGGAAGACAGGGTAAGTTAGTATCCCACTGGTCAGTAAATTTGGAGGTGTTTCTCTGCAAGGCGACACAATTTGAAGTTCCTCAGAAGCTCATAAGATTCTGTGGATGTGGGAGCTATTTGGACAGGAGAGCAAACTATTTATGTAACACACACTCCAGGCTTGCTTCCAAAATGCTGGCCTTTGATCAGGAAAAGACATTATCCAAAGCCAACCCTACMAACACCAGCAAGAGTGCCAGAGTGGCCAGATGGTGCTCGGGTACCACTGCAGCCCCCTGGACCGATTCCCTTGCAAACAYTGGCAACTGCGATGGGCAAGGATGCACCCTCCCTCCCCATCACTCCCTTCATAAATCCAGCAAGGTGTGCCAACTTTCCCCAGCAGCATCAGGCACTCCTGCAGCTCCCTACTGCTCCTCTCATAAGCAAGTTGCCAGTGGGCCCTCACAGTGCCAAATATTGCTGCATCTTCCAAACTGCCTCCCTCTCAAGCACTGGCAGAGGTGCTACTACAGCGTCACTGCTGATCCGCTCCTCCTTACCCTGTCAATTGCAGGTACTGGCAGTGATGCCAAGGGACTCAAATTGTGCCAGACATAGACAAAGATGCTTTGTAATAATACCTTCTTGCAAGAAATGGCAAAAAGACCCAAGTATCCATATGGTGCTCTAATAACCTTCCCTTGCCCTTCATGGCTTGCGAACACTGGCAAGGATACCAAAGCTGCCCAGAATAACCTTACAAATCTTTGAGGGACTCCCTAATCAGAGGAAACAGAATCCTTCAGTGCTGCTGGCAGGTAGTTTCACTTACTCATATGTAATTCACAGCTATCTACAAGTTTATAAGCAACTGCTCTTACAATAACTACCACCTCTTCTGTCTTCACCACCAGGAGAGCTGCCCTGAGGAAACACCCAGATGTACCCAGGCAGTATCTCTAAATGCCACAACACAAACCAGTGCTGCTCAATTGAGCTTCTTCCCCTGCCTGCTTACTGTGATGGGTTTCAGTGGCACAGTGTTTTTCAGTGGCACCCACTACTAGGCCACTAGTGGTAAACACCTAAGAGTTTGGTACATGTGTAAAGAAGGAAAAAGAAATCATGGCCTAGGTGATGTCTTAGAGAGCTTATGCTAATTAAAAACTTAGGCCGTTCCAATCTCTTCTATTGCTGTATATTCTYCATTGACTCACAAACCAAAATCGAGCTTTGGCAGGCTAAGAGGAGAGAAGCACATTTTTTTCTCGTACTATCACCTGAAAGCACTGTCCGTCCCTGTTTGCCTCCACTGATACCACTTGGCCTCTTTGGCCAGCTACAAACCCATGCTGCTTCCGCTTGTAAAGGAAAACACTGACAGAAGATGAAAGGCTGCTTCTGTGCTCTAAATGCCTCATACTTTGATTAAAAATGTTTTTGTCAATTAGAGATTGATTTTTGCTGTTCATTAAAGTGATGGATGTCAGTGCTGATGGAGGTGATATTTTACCCTGCGGTGGCCTGCTACATAGATGGGTAGGAGAAGCCGGAGGCTCCAGTTTGCTAGAGTGGAGTGGATGACCAAGACTGGGATAAAATAGACCAGTCAGAGGATGGAGAAGTGAGTGCCACAGTGCTCAAGGAGGAGTAGGGGGAACTCTAATTGCAGAGTTTTGTAGTCAGTCCATACCACTTTATCTTTCCGAAGGCACAGTGGATGCTGAAGATAGATTTTAAGTGGAGCTGGAGATGTGGGGTTTTTTGGAGGGTTCCACAGTGGCAATGAAGATATGGCTTGCATAGATGGCACAAGCTGGTAAATTTTTATATTCAGGCCACACAAAATATCCCCAATTCAAGCTGAGCTTCTCCTCCAGGAACTCACATCCTGACACTGCAATCAAAASGACATTCCCTGAGAGGAAGAAAGGGTTGTCCTTAACTTAAACTGCATAGGATATGTTCAAGCTAAGATATGATTTCCATGAGAAAATCCAAGAGCTTCAAAAGCATAATCAAGGGCCGTACCACAGTTTTCCAAAAATTAATCTACATTCACCACTCACTTGCTGCAGGGCAGGGGCCATACCTTACTTGTGTTGYTACCAGAGAGGGTTAAGACAGGAAGTTACTGGAAGCTGCAGTACTTTCCAGTGCTGTACCCATCTTGCTTTTGGCATTATTAGCCCAGGCCACGTGGAAGAGGAAAATCAGGAGTCACAACACATGAAATAACAGTGGAGTCAGACCATGTACTGGAAGTGGCAAAGTACACACAAATGTGACATCTCCCTGGGGTTGGATCTCCCCAGAACTACCAATATCTGTAGAAGAGAGTTTGGGCATCCACACATCTTCTGAACTAAGATACATSCCCCTGGCAACACAGCTGGATTTTACGGATCTTTTTCAACCTACTGCACATCCATCCATGCTTTCGCAGGCATGGAAAGAGAAAGAAATGTGACTCTGCCCCAGAGGGGAGTCCTGATGCAGCAGGAATTCAAAGGCACAATTCAGTGGCCTGACAACAGTCCCCATATAAAATGTCTCAGTCTCCAAGAAAGCCATATAGGAGTAGCAGGTCCATCAGATCTTACAGCAGCTTCCCTCTTTGCTGGGGCAGTAGCAGGAGGATTCAGGTGTACACAATGTTATGATTACATTAAATGGGCTGAATAACGCCCTTCATGCCGTGCTAGCCTCCTCCCTCCAGCAGGGACGGAGAGCAGCCACATGGCAGTCACTAATGCACAACGAGGGGCCAAAACACAGCTCTGCAAACATTCACCCACTCCCTTTCACCGCTGAAATCTGTTGTCTATACGTCCCCCATCTCCTCCAAGTTCCACTTTTAGACACAAACTGTGTGTGCATATAAAAACACACGCACACAGACACATATATTTGTATGCTGATGAGATCGTTACATTTATCAGCTCTCCAATTCATTTGAGGTTCGTTATGGAGCTGCAGCACTGCTCCTTTCATCTGGAAATGGAAAGGGAATGGCCTTTACCCCTTTCTTGAAATTAAAGCGAAATGGGTACCATTTTATTTTAAGTGCCCATTAACTAAAGCGTAACTGAAACCAAGTTACAATGGGTGCCTCGGGGAATGAACATAGGAGAGAACACACACACACACACACACACACACACACACACACACACACGCACCCACCAACAGCAAATGGCGGCAGGCACAAAAATCAGGGGAATAAACATCAAAGCACTTCATAGTGCAGTGATAGTTAAAAGCCTATTTTACACCCAGAAATGGGGAGAGATGCAGGCCCAAGAGCTCTTCAGTGCCTTTGAAAGACCCATTTAAGTCTTATTAAAATATTACCTGCTTTTTTTTTCTTTTTTGCCTTTTACTGGATTTAAACTCTTAATTCATCTTCCGTAATTTTTTCTGCACTTGGCTATTGTAAAGGGGAAAAAGACTCAATACTGTTAGTAAAAGGATCTAATTGGTAACTTCTTTTCATCTCAGAAGCCCCCCTCCCTCCTCCTCCTCTCATTCCTTACAGGTTGGGTCATAGCAGCTTTCTTAATCTTTGGAGATTATTCTTTTGTGGTTTGATGACACTTCACTAGACTCTTAAATCTTTTCATTTCACCTCATTTAAATATTTTGGCCAATTGCTGAAGTTAATGATGATGAATAGGATTAAGATTAAAGGCTTAAAAGGGTTAGGAAGAGGAAAAAATATATTTCATTTCCAACAATGCATGCAGAAGTCTCTTTTCCTTAGCGTTCCATTACCTCTCTGTTAGGGCTGCAGCTCGTAGCTCTTGGCAGGTCTCTGACATGGCTGCACCTGTCTGTCTCTGCAACATCTCTCTTTGGCACCAAGTTCAGCAGAAAAAGATCAGGACCTTTGCACTGTCTTTGCAAATGCTCACTTGTTCTCTGTGCTGTCTGCCTCTGCWTGTGTGCTGTCTGTGCTTCCCTGACTTATTCTAAACCCATGTATCTGAGTATAACCTTTCAAAGATGTCACTTAAAATAAAAAAAAGCATAAATTTATATAGACAAAATTATCCTTATCATTTTGCACAGCAATTTACAAGAGAACCAGCCTGAAACTCTTGTCTGTGCACAGTACCACCTTTTCCCAAAGAAAGAAATCTTCTCTTGTATTATTCTTCAGCTCCTTTCCATACACTGATTTCCTCTGGTACAAAGTTGAAAATTCATCCTCGTAGTCTCTGAAGCCACAGAAATTGGACCAAACTGGAAATCTAGCTRCAACTAAATAAGTCATATTTCCCTATCAGTCTTTTTCTTAAAGAAGTAAATAAAATTTCACAGAAATTGCAATTCTAGGAAGCCTTAGATCARTTTGGACAGGCTTGAGTCCCTCTGGTTGCTGTTTCAAAATCAGGGGAGAAGAGAGCTAATGGAGTGGCTTGGGTGGATAACACAAGTTGCCAAATGAAACCAGGCAATTCTCTGTCAAACCCAGCTTTGCCAGGTGAATTGTGAGCTGGTGGTACTGTACTTCAATAAAACTCTCTCCTCTGCTACGGCTGAAGCAGCATGGAGAAGGTGCGTGGATGGCAGCAGTCAGTTCCCGGAGCAGCACCAGGCTAGGGGAACTTGTCAGTGCAGTACAAGACCCTTGCTCTGACAGGGCATTCTCCATGTTTACCTACATGCAGCTCTTCCATCCTCAGTGTCGTAAATCTAGATCTTCTCCAACCTTTCTAATAGGTGGGGGGGGGTGAATACATTTTCCAGGCTTCAGTGGAAAAGCTGCATGAGAAGGAACATAATTTATAATGTTAAGGATTAAAAATGGTTAACTGTGGGGAATAAAGTGAGCTATGGGTCTGCTGCAGATTTCTGGCATATTGAACAAACTGTACTAAAGCTCTAACCTAAAATATTTATAACTATATTTACCAGAGTTCATGTTAGACTTGGTTGGGGCAGAGCAGGTCCTTTAACAAAGGAGGAATGTGCACAGGGCTGAAGTCTGTTGGGGCTCAATAAAAGAAGAGCAAGGAAGGGGATGAGAGCTGAATGGATGGAGCTGGAAAATCATTTGGTGTTGCCTTAGGCAAAGCACCAAGCCCACAAGAGAAGCAGTTCTGCTAACATGAGTCTAAGGATCAAGTATGACTGATACCAAACTTGACAGGGAAAAGCTAATGGGATGTACAAGGATGGACAAGTAGAAGGATTTGCCACTCCAGACAGAGGGAAATATATGTACAATGAGCAGGCCTATTTAAGATCATCCTTGTACAACAGCTTCATCAATTCTGTGTTTTGGCCAGTATGAGTAGAAGACCTGGAGAGGAAGCCCCATGCATGTTCATAGCTCAGGACAATGCAGCACTAGCAATAGAAGGACACATTTTGCCTCCTGGATGACAACCCAAGTAGAGGTGCCATTCCCTAAGTAAGAGGCAATATTTCCTCACTGCTGAAATGAGAGACTTTTTGGAAAATCCTAGGGATTGCAGGCACTGCATAATCATTGTTCTGGCACAACAGAAAGGTGACTCTCCCAGTGCAGGTTGCTTATCTTAAACGTGTCCAGAAATACGTTCAGTTCTTTACGTTTCTCAAAGTCTCAGCAGCACCTTCTCTAACTGCAGGGTAGAAAAATCCTAGTGGGCCCAACAAATTCAAAATCAAAYGTTTTGACTGACACAATGGGCTTGAACCAGAGTCTCCCAGAGATAAAAGCAAAAGGTAAGGAATCGAGTGGTTGCTCATCAGCAGACTGCAGAGCAGTCTGATASCTGTGCAGGATTTTATGGATGCAGAGGCAAATTTTGAGGGGCATATGGACTTTTACTCCTTAAAACTACTCCTTAAAAGTCCTCTCCACTGCCAAGCAGAGAGACTGCTGGARGAACAGCTGTGATGTATATGGGAAGTGTGCAATGGCCCATCACAGCTACATCCGCTCCCAGTGCACATTTTCCATCTTCATTTGCTGCCCTAAGCATTTGTGCAGATTTGTAAATAGTACGCAGATATCATATTCTGTAGCAAAGTAGACAATCTCTTTGCAAAATACACTCAGTTTTTAAAGGCTTCATCTGGAGGAATGGATGAAAGAAAAGAAAAAGAAAAACATGGTTTCTATTTTTTTCTTTTTCAAGATTGAAACCTTTAATTTTTTTAAACTGCATTCAATATCAGCATTTGGAAACTGTMAAAAGGATCCATGTATTATTATTTTAAAAAATTAAATTAAAAACAAATTTAAAAGATAAGAGAAGCAAGATTTAATAAAGATCTAATAGATTTTTTTTTCACCCCTTGTTTCTAGAATCCAAGCCTTCAAGACTTTTAATTCAGTAAAAAGGACAAAGGACCTCAGGATATTGCTCGAGAATTCCGGCCCTTCAAAAGAGAGCTGTAAAGAAACATCAAAGGCAGGTGTGTGCATGCATGAGTGTGCTGCCCGTGTGTCTGTGCATGCCTCTCCTCTTTCTCAGGGGCACAGAGGCAGCTTGGCCCCCTGCCTCGACTCCATAATGAGTTACTGTTCCCTCTGAGCTCTCTTCTCTTCAGCCTTGCAAAAACAATTGTGTCACTGAGGTTGGGGCTTCAGTCGCCCACAGCTGTAAACCTGTCCAATTTTCTGAGAGCTCTTGGGATACTCTGGACCTGGGCTGCTGTGATACTTTCCCTGGACTTTCCCTTTAATTATCACTTATGGATTCAGCTTTTTAGCAAATAACTGCTCATAAAGAACTGTTAAAGCCAGTGGAAAAAAACCCAAAACACACCAGCATTCTTTTACATTTGTAAAAAAAGAAAACACCCTAAAATTTCAGAACTATTTCCTACCTAGACAAACACATGAAACAGATGAAGCTCCAGAGAAAACTAAAAAGACAGACAATTCCAGAACAAAGAGGGGGTTCTCATGCCTGTCTGGGTACGGGAAAGACAAATCTGCATCCCTGCTATGACAAAGGCAACACAGGATCTGGGCTGTGTTTCTCACAACTCCAGTAGCAAAAGCTAGTACCACATGCAGGTACTAGCTGCTTGATATGCAACATTTCCAAAATCTAGAATGAAAAATTTTCTAGTTGATATTATACTTACATAAACACAGCCTCGATTTTAATAAATTAACACATCGCAAACAAACTAAACTAAACTCAATTAAGAGTCACCAACTAACCCAAGTACTCCCAGCTAGCTCTTCACAACAAAAACTTCTGTTATTGCCCAGACACTTATAACAGTGATGCAAACCCTCTTTTTAGTAACAACTAAAAAAGCTTGTCTGAGCAGAAGGAGCTGGTGGATCTGTCTATTTCTGCCCATGGCCTTATCACTGAGCTATGCCTGCTCGTGACCTGTACTTCTTTTGGTTGTGGTTAATAAACAGCCATTCACCAGGTAAACCTCACTTCAGCTGAGATTCTTTTGACAGGCATTAAATCCTATGTATTTTTTATTTTACCCCTCATTTGTTACAGGGCTGTGCACATGGAACAGGGTGGCAGCTATGAATTCAGCAATCACCAAGGCTTGCCATTGATCAAGGTGAGTATTTTCATTCAAGCATTCTTAAGACTCTTGTCAGTGCCCATCTGCTTCCTCACAGGCTCCCAATAATCTCAGCGCTATTTCTTTTGAATGAGATAAAAATAGCCTTTATTGATAAAGACTCCTGAAAACAAAACAGTAGTTTTTGCCTAGAGAATTAGGTCAGTCCAAGAGTCAAGTTTATAATACCAACATGGACACTACTCCATGCCAGCCTGATGGAGCCATTATGCATCAGAGAACAAGAAGGGACTGACCAGAGAGGAAGAGAATCAAAGGCAGAAGTGGACAGATGGAACAGAAAAGCAGCCCTAGCTTTAAACCCTAGGCAGGAGAACAACCCAAAAAAAAAGATTCAAATGACTTCCATTAGCTAAGGCAGTCTCCCAGCCCCAATATATCTATCCTATCATAGCAGCAAGGACACCGTAAGTAGACAAGTGGAAAGAATGAAGATGATGCTGAGCTCTGCATAAAGATGTAGGTGGGGGCCCACAATTAGAAATTCAGAGCTATGCCATGTGCTACCATTTAGATCTGAAGTTCTAGTTGGATCATGTTCGAAGAAAAGGTCAACCCCAAAGTCACATCTGGCTTTAGAGCCAAACAAACCCCAAGAGTGGATATGCTGAGTCCCAACACTAAAGTCAATGTTAGGAATGCAAATACGAAGAGTGCTCCTAAAAGGCATATTTGGAGAACGGCCAAAACAAAAGAGTCTGATTCCCTCCATCCCACCATGATATAAATCAGTCATGCTGCTGAAAAACGGCAGTACCAGTGGGATATGGGCCTGGGTTGCATGACAGTGGGAATGTGCAGGATACTCTCAACTGTGCTCACATACCTCCTAGCAGCCCCAGAGTCTGCAGGTTAAAGGACAAAAATGATCACTTGCAGAAGTGGAAAGGATTTCACAGAAGTCAGTGCGCTAATGCTCTCTGTGCCTGCTCTGAATTCTCCCCAAGAACAAGAACTTTGAGACTAATTTCGCTGTAGCTCATGGGATGAATGTTGTCTCTTTTTTCTGTGTAGAAATTATCTGGAAATGGTGGGTTGCTAGTTTAGTTTTATGAGCTCCTAAAACTATTCTTTGAATAATAATTGGCCTGAAGTTCGTCTGTTGAAAGAGTTCAGTATTCAGCATTCAGCTCAGGGCAACAGCACATTGGCTCTGGAAGGGGAGGGCTTGGGGGGAATGACTCCCTCCAGAGTCACGGCCACACCACATGTGGCAAACCAAGTTTAAAATAGCTGCAGACAGAGAGGAGATATGTCATTTGGAAATTACTTGTGCGCTGTTTGAAGCAGCCGTTAGCTGTGCAGCAAACAGACTCTGCAAATAGAATTGCTGCGTGCAACACAACCTGGGACTAATGTAACCTCCTGTTTCCGATTACCGGGACAAGCTCTGAAGCCTGCCATCCACAGAAACTAATACCAAGGACTAGGGAACGGGGAAAGTTTTATGGAACACAGGGCAACAGAAGCCAGTTTGCATGATTAAAATTAAATCTCCAAAAGGAATTGATTGTCTCTCCTTGATACAGAGCGCTAACTCTAATAAGATCTTTCATCATAAGGAGGCCTCTGCGAGGCTGGCGTTGGAGGAGAAAGTAATACTGTGAATTTCTAACCATGAGAGTGTGAATTTAAATAAAAGTGGATATGTGTTTGCCTAGCTTTTGGGCAGCAACCAAAAAAAGAAGGGAAAAAGAAATCTTCACTGATAATACAGCTTAATGAAATGGTTCCACACGGAAAGTTAAACCAGACAAAAACAATGCTGAGGTGCAATGAGTCTATTTTGCTCTGATTTCCTTCTAAATTAGCCATTTGGTTTCCATTAGAAGTGGAAATTTCAGCCTATGCTGGACAAATACTCTCCTTGACAACTGAGGGAAGGATCTCAGCTCAGCCGAGTATATATTCCTTCCAAGTACACATTCTTTTGAAAYGGTAGGACTGGCTAAAGGCTCAG
Source organism: Amblyornis subalaris (assembly GCA_018881555.1). Lineage (NCBI taxonomy): Eukaryota > Metazoa > Chordata > Aves > Passeriformes > Ptilonorhynchidae > Amblyornis > Amblyornis subalaris. The sequence goes on from JACAXG010000058.1 coordinate 1,912,902, forward strand.
CTATGGCACACTCTTTTCCTGCTCCATGGGGAAGTCACTCTATCTTTCTTCCCCATGGACATGACAATATTTCCTAGCACTTTAATTCTTATACCTCTCCCAAGGCTTGCAGCACTGGACTTGGGCTCTCTGGGTAGGCAGGATATTGGCAACTCAGTCCACTGACAGCGAGGTGAATACCCTTAGGAGGTGGTGTATTGCTGCTGGTACTGCCTTTTACATTTGCAGCAATAAGAGCAGCTCTGCAAAGCTGGCCTTCCCTGGCCTTTTCTCACAAGTTGCTGCTCTGAAAGGTTTTGCTGTGGGCCAAACGAAATAATTTGTGTCAAGTGAAATGACTTTTCCATCTTTTTTCCTCTCCTATATGAAAAAGAAGAGCAACTGAACAAGAGGTAAACTGACCAACACAAAGAAAATTTGGTTCAACACATGCCAATTTTTCTATCTCCAAATGCTTTGTTTCAGAAGCCAAAGAGAACAATATTGGCACATCTTTAACCCTAACCAGAAGAGTTCATTATGGAACTGGTGGCAGTCTGCACACTGTATAGGCGTTAACTTAAACTACACACATTTTAATTTGAGCAATTATGTTCTCTGGGCCAAATTCCCACCAGTTTAATTTGGATATTTTCTGTCATCACTTGTTGTACCCAACAGTTGTAAAATGTAACCATGCACTATTAAACAGCTGCTGCCTTCCACAGGTGGCTGCGTTTTTGAATGAGGTGAGGATGTCTCCTGTATTGCACAGAGGAGTTGTGAGGTTTAATTCATTCATGTTTGTGAACAGCTCTGAAAGCTTCATTTAAAACCTGCTGTATTCTTTGCAGGCTACATTTCCCAAAGGAAAAGAGTGCAAAGTGAAATGGCAGCTTTCACAGACAGACAGTGGACACATCTGTAGCTAGACTGATCATAAAGGAATATTCCCATCTATTGCACTCGTAATCCCTGCTACACTGCATGTTGCTCATATGCATTTTTCAGTACATACTATGCATACTGTACAAATATTTCAATACAAACGTACATCCTGTTTCAATGAATTCAATACTATAGTCCTATAGCTTTGACCCGTGTGCTTTCTCAGCTTCAGTACCATTATTAGCACAAGAAAAAATGCAGTATTGGACACCCAGGAAGATTTTATGTACAGTTAATATGAAATAAAAGCTATGTGGGGAATTCTTTCAGGTCTTGGGCATGTCTTTTGCTTCTGCACTGCTCAATACCACTACAACCATGAACAATTTCTAGGCATACAGTGACACTTATTTGATATCACTCTGGTATTGAATCAACAGCCTCTATCCTGACTGGGATTTACCGCTGTGTTGTAAGCTGAGCAGACATGAGTACTTCTTCTCCTGGGTTGAACCATTCAACCATGTCAATCTGATCAAACATTCTGCCCCCTGACTTGAAAGAGTACAGCAGGGAAGATCTGGTTCCACTGGAACTTTGCTGCAAACCAAAGCTATTGGGTACCAAGTCACTTCAGCACTCATGTCCATCTTCATCTATAAGGTGTGTAAGACAACAAAGCAACTTTACCCTACTCTTCCTCTGTGATATGACTGAAGGATGACAATGACAAGCCTTGGGATCTTGGGATGAAGGCAAGAACGCAGGGAGCGAGAGGAAGGCAAAGAGGGAGAAAGGGAGGAGGGCGAAGCAGGCAGGTCTATCCTACTTATTTCTAGACCTTAAAACGGACTTTTTTTGCAAAAAGGATACATTGTACTTCCACAATATAGTAACTGATCTCGACTTTTCTTACAAGGGTCCTCCCTGAAAGCCTCCAAGAGTATGAGCTGTTTACAGGAGAGTTAGTTTTCAGGGAACTATAATAAATGTTGATCCAGGGTAGTCCCCTTTTAGTCTGGATAGCATTTGCTATCTAGAAAGGTACATTAAAGCCCAGCCATGCATCATAGTCTGTCTCCTTGTGCCCCTCAGGCACACAGAGCTGACTGAACCTGTGTCCCAGCTATCAATTTCAGCTGTGCTTGCCAGGCTGTTTTCAACCATTTGCATTAAACTTCTTGTTACTTCTTGCTCTTTTGTCCCTGTTCACATGCAAAAAATTCTGGATAGTCCATTCAGAATCTTGTAATTCAGGCCTCAGATAAGACCTGGCACTCGCCTGCTTTTCCTGTCTCAGGAAAGAAATGTAGCTACTTCACAGATAGACTGGGCAACAGCAGAAATGAATCAGCTGAGTTGTGGACTTTCCACAAAACCAGCAGAGAAGTATGTCATACACTCCACAGAGTGCATACAGGAGTCAAAGCCTCAGCAAGGCAAGAGGAGAGGAAGGAGGAAGAGAAGTTGAGGGAAGGACAACAGAAAGGCCAAAATATTGTGTATAGCCCATAAAGAGTTCACCCATTGTGATGAGAGACTTGGTTAAGGCAAGGCTTTGGGAAAGGATGACTGTGAGAAAGGGGTGAACCTAAAACTGCGATATGAGGAAAAAACATTTCTGGTTAAGTAACGGGTGGTAGAAGTGAATTTCCCATAACAACAGAGCCCACCTCTATGGTTCAGTGTTCATCCTCGTGGTGCTGGTATAGACCCAGCCCTCCGTAAGCAGAAGTCTGCCCATCCTACTGCACCTGAACAGCAGAAGGGCATCATTCCAATGTGCCTGTGATGAGTAGGATGTTGGGCTAGATAACCACCTGGGGTCCCCTCCAATTCAAATTTTCCTGTGATCCTGCTCAGTAGGCTGAGAGCATGGCTCTGGAGGTGGGCACATGTGGGCCCTTCAAGAGCAGTAGTAAGCACCACGTGTGGTGTTTTCACCTCAGCTGACTTCCACTTACACAGACAGACAGACATATACTGATGAAAGGCACTGTGAGATCATAATCTCCAGCAACAGAGTCTCGTCAAGATCCTTCTCCAACCCCCAGCACCTCATCTTCAGTGCGCAGTCTGCTTTTGGAGACTTGGTATTTCTTGCACAGCTCACCATCGAGAGCTGCTGCTTTGCAATCTTTTTTTAGGAGTCCTTTGTGCTGCACAGGAAGGAGACACACTGAGAAGAACAAGAGAAAAGTGGGAAGGGAGGCCAGGCGGAAGAAATGGAGAGCAGCTCATTTAGGTGTGTGCTGGAGACAAAGTGGCAGGCAAAGGAAAAAGCAGAGGGAAGAGCAAGAGAGATGGTGAGAGGCAGAGAAAAGGCCACTGAGAAACCAAGAGGGACACAGACTATAGACAGATACAGAAGGAGATCAGAACTAGGAGCATGATAGAAAGAGCGAAGACCAGAAAGGGTGTTTCCATTTGTATTTTCATCTGATCCAAAAATGTGCTCACATTAAAAAAAATTGCCAGCTTAGAGAAAGAACAGCTCAGACAGCAAGAAAAGCGGTTTTGACAGAACAGCCAACTTAGGAAAGAGCTGTCTGCATAAGTGATCAGCTCAAACTACAGTGACAACTCGCACGGTCCAACCTTCCCTCTGATCCAGACTCTCTGGGCCTGGCTTTACTGACTGGAATAAGTGGGTCACTACCACTCCGCAAGGGTGGTTATTCTGATTTCTCAGACTCAAACTACCTCAGCATCATACATGGTTATGGGGATACACCAGCCCTCTCGGTGCAAACACAGGGCTTTCTAACCTGTCTGGCACAGCAATTTCCTTGATGGACATGGCCCAGGTCTGTTTCAAGTGTTGTTTAACTTTAATAGCTTTATCCTTGGAAAGATCAGAGGAGAAGAGGTGGTCTTAAAATGAGAGAAGGGAGTCAATAAGCCTCCTTTCATTAGATAACGACTCTGCCTGCACTGTACTCAGATTTAACTGTAAGCCCCCTCCATAAAGCAAAATAGTTTGGTTTGGCTCTCTGTGTGTGTATGTTAAAGGAAGAAATAGATCAAATTCAAGAAAGTGCTGAACACTCCTGCCCTTTGCTTTGTTGGTTATTTGTCCTCACTGGCAACTGGCCTCCCTCCGAGAATGCTGGCTTGCGGATGAAATGAAATACAATACAACTGTATTTTGTATAGCACCTCTCAAGTAAACAGGATCACAATTGCTCTGCGGGCGAAGTGATAAAAAACCGCACAGAGTGAAGGAAATTAAGAGACAGACATGATGGAAGAAAACCAGCTGCTTCCAGAGGAAGGAAGCACAGGTCCGTGGCTAAGGCTCTGGGTGCGGAAATGGCAGGCACAGGCTTAGCTCTTAGAGCTGTCACAGACTTCATGCTTTGACCTTGAACAACCTGCCTGACCTAACCAGGGCTCAGTTTCCAGTGCAAGACTTCTGCTTGTTAACTCTTCCCTGCCTTGGGAAGTCAGAGATGACTGCATTCAAGTCTGTGGGGTGCTCTGACACTACCCAGGCAAGGACTTACATGGTTGGGCGGGTAGAGGTGTGCTAGAAGGTAGTGGCACACTACCTTGAGTGATTTGAGTCTTTAAGGATGCCAATACCTAAAAAGAATCACAATAACTCACTGAGCATGATGATGCCACTGAAACAATTTAGCAAGCTGTGTTGAAACCAAGGGGTGAGAAGCAAATTTCACTGCAGTTGGACAGCCTTGCCTCATACCCAGTGCGACAGAAGGAGGAGGCAGCCATTCTATCCCTTAAAAGCAGTTTCACTCTGGGGACAGATATTAAGGAATGGAGTAGCTGCCAGTGACAGAACTGTCTGAGCATGTTAAATTTGGGTAGCATGTGGTACGGCGGTCATTTATAACCATGACGCTAACAGTACAAAACATATTGCTTATCACTATCAGAGGGTTGGGAAGGATGGCTAGAAAAATGCCTTGCAATCTGCTGTTGAGCAGCTCAAATACGGAAAAGCATGAGAAGTGATGACCCAAATGGCTAATGAACGTGTTTCATTACATGTTGACTGTGAACAGCAGGCTGACATAATACTTTTCAAAATAAGACATGATTTTGAAAGCACTTTCCATTTTTATTTGAGCAACCTAGTTGTCTGTTTCAGTGAAGAAGGGTCTGGTGTGCTCTTCAGGCTGGCTGTGGAGAGGAAAAGCTGTGCCATACCTTGGAAATACTGATTTCTAGGGATCCAACCATTTCCCTCTATATTCAATACTCTTCACAAGTTCAGTCTCCTGTTCTGCTTTAAGGTGCATAACTAACAGTGGGTGGACAAAAAAGGGGAAGGCACGAGCTGGTGGTTGGCTGGGACACATCCTTTTCAAAGGACGGAATGAGGGAAACACCTAGATATTAGAAGTTAGCACCTTGCTTCGGTACATGGGAGCTGAGTACCTCTCCTCCCCAATTCTCCTTCCATTTCCATCTCCATCATCCCTTTCCCTTGCAGCTCGTTCAGAGCAGAGCCATGATTTAGAGTGGGTAGATGCTGAGAGAGGGCTCTTGCAGAGAACAATTGGGAAGCTGCTGGTCCTGGTTGCTACTGCCCCCGGAATAAATGTGCCAAGGGTTGAGCCACCCAGAGCCTCCAGCTGCAGGAGGCTGGCAGCTGCCTCCCTGCTTTCCTGCCACATCATTCCCTGCCCATCAGCCATTCGATTAGTATAATGTACACAATTCTGAGTGGGACCTGACCCCAAACAGCACACAAGGGGCTCCAAGGCAAGGGACTGTTGACAGTGCATATCTGCAAAGGATCTTGCTGTCCACCCCTGCCTTTCTGCACAGTGGCAAGGCCCTGGAGAAGTGACGGCACCAGACTCATCCGCATCCCGCTGCTAGAGGGACCCGTGTGCAGTCAGTGTCTCCACTTCAGTGGCCTTTGCAGGGAAGCATGACTCTGTGTGTGAATATCAATAGGGTCTTTAAATTTCCTAGAGATATTTTCTATCCTGAGTTTCCCGGAGATGGGTGACTCAGATTGACAGCTCAGCAGGTATCGCACCAATCTCGCAGTTGCTTTTGTACCAGCTGTGGGAAGCACAGGCTCCTCTCCTGCAGATCCTTCTCCTTACATAGGACACCTTTCCTCCTCTCCTCCCCACGGCCCCAAGTCAGACCCAACTTACAGAGCAGGAGCACGGTTTTCCTCAGCTTCCAGAAGTAGCATGCATAAAGTCAGACACATCTCATGTGCATCTCCATAGCAACGAGACCAGGCCTGGCGTGGAAAATGAGGGGCAACGGGAAAAAATATGGGAGAGAGCTCTGCAGATAAAAGATAGTTGCTTCTGCCTTGGCTGGTACCAGGCAGCATTAACTAAGAGGAACACGTGGGAGGGACATCCATCTGTGCCACTGCTGAGGCAGAGAGACGCCTGTATATTGAGTCCCTTRAGCCCACCGAACGTTAGAGTCTTTATCGTTTAATTGCAACACCACGTTGGTCCGAGAGCCCAAACCACAGCTGCACTGAGGTCTTTATTCTTTACACTGGTATTTAAGCCTTGCTGCAGAAACCATTACCTGTCATGGCACTTCTAACCACACTAAGTCCAAGCAATAACACAAAAACCACGAGACCAGATGCCCTGTGCCTGAGTCCCTGAGAGCTGCCCAGGCCTGGTGAGGAAACCCAGCCTCTGGTGGTAACTGGGGAAAGCTGCACGACCAGCTTGGGCACGGCTCAGCAGCTTTCCTGCACACTTTGCATGAGCTCTTATAACCTCACAGATGACTCCTTGGTCTCTGCTAGAGCTCAAGTTACCTTCCTCTGTCACAGACTGTCCCTGGCTGTGACAGAACTTGAGATACATCCCTCTGGGATGCTCCTCTACCCCATTCCCATTGTTCAGATTGTGGCAAGAAATTCAGAGCTGCTGCTGTGCCTGAGAAGTAGCTTCCATCATCTGTCCCGTCAGTGGATAGGTGGCAAAAGTCATTAGAAAGCCAAAATATTGACACTTTGATGAAAGTGTTCTTTCGGGGATGTGAGTACTATTGGGACCAGCTCACATACCTTAATCTAGTTGTACACATGGCCCTGATTTTCATGCTGACTTCTCCTGACCAAGGTTCTACAGAAATGATTAAGAAACTGCTACTTGCTGTTGCTAAGGGGAAGGAAGTTCTTTACATGACAGCAGAAAGTTTTGGAGCTGAGGGGAGCTCAAGTTTGATCTAGCCCTCCAGGTGAATGTAAATTATTTTTTTTATGCATCTCTCATAATCTTATTTAGTAAAGGCAAATTAAACCACAATCAGATGCTGTGGCGATCCTGCCTTCTTCCCTGCCACCCTCCCAGACAGAATCATCTGTATTGTTTGCACCCTGGAAAAACCACGCCTTAGCAGATGATGTTGCTCTCTGGAGTCTGGCTTTGACATCCAGCATTTCAGCCTCTGACAGCAACATCTAGACTTCATCCTTCCTTGGCTGTACTCATGCCACTGCTTCTTGCAGTAAGGCAATCAGAGTTATAAGCTTTTTTTCCAGGTTCCCTGCTTAACCTCAGGCAGACCTGTGTAGCTTTAAGTAGCATATTACAGTAATGAGGGGCCATGATTTTTTCTGAGAATATGCCCTCTTTCCCATTAGTAACCCCCAATGATAAGCAGCTCTATCTTCTCTGCTGCCACCAGTCACTAGCAGGCCACTGGAGCTGCAAGGAAGGACAGAGCAGCCTGTCATAAAGAAAAAGTGAGAGGAGCGCATAAACTGGGAGAGAGGGTGGGGGAAGGAATAAGCATTGACAGTCAAAATGCGAAAAAGATGAAATGCAATTTTTCTTCAAATGCCTGGAGACAAGACAGATCTCCTGGCTTCCTTCCCCTCCCTTGCCCTCCTGCCTGAAAAGAGAAGAGGTAGTTAACATAGGAAAGCCCCTCAAATAAGCCCTGACAGCCACATATTCAGAAACTGATGGCATTTCCCTAAACACTGTTTGTAAAATGGTAATTATCCAGCAGGCAGTGACAGCTGGCACTTAGCACTGAGAGAGAACATAAGCRGACAAGAAGAAAGGGATCCTGCCGTAATTGAACAAAGGGTAAAGAAATATATAAAACATAATCAGAAAAATACAAAGATTGCTGGCTGTGCTAATAGGTCACTTCAGCTTCTTGGTTCATCTTGAAATGATTGAGTTTGAATGCAGATTCAGACTGACATCCTCCAAATCGTTCCGCTGGGAGCACCACCTCCAAGGGGAGCAGCAGCAGCAGCAAACCCAAGGGGCTGAGCAGCTGGCAGTGAGCACGAGGGTGCAAAACTGGTGACCAGCTTTATCACCAAGTGTCTGGAGCACCTGTTTTCCGACTTGTGTCACAAGGTCAGCTGTTGGGAATGGCAGCTTCCGGGTAGAAAATTTCACCCTACTTCAGACCAACTCAGCTATGCCACAACATGGCAAAATGGACTCCCTGGAAGCCCCTAGACCGGACAAAGCACCAGGCAATGTGATTGAGTTGGAAAGGGAGATGTCTAGGCTGATCTTCTACTCCTTTGCTATTAAACAAAAACATTTCTGGGATTCTTTTTAGGGTAATGGAGGAGCCTGTCAGTTGAGAGATCAGCTCTGCAATATCTCCTGTATGACCCTGGGTAGGGCTCTCCTTTTTTTGCCTTGATTCTTTGCCTACAAAATGGGTTGTGGGTTGTTATTGCTTTGTCATATGTTCAAACCAAGGCCTTTTTCCTTTTATGTCCTACCCAAAATCTAGGAGGGCAGGGTCCTGGACTGGACTTGAGTTTTTAAGCATGATCAGTAATACACATGAAGATATCTTCCCTCATATGAGTTACACTCAGAGAGAATAACTGAAGCAGAATGAGAATAAACTCATATTAATGATCAGGGTGGTGTCTTTGAGTTTGGGGGTTTCCAAACTCACATTCTGAGGCCATTTTATTTGCTTTCTCATTACTTTAATTAGGATGTTATCTCCTTCCAGCCTACAGTTGGGAATTCTCTGACCTCTCCAGAATGCTTCATGACTCACTTTTGCCCAGATCCTTCCTGGAAAGGTTACTGCAAGGGTCCAGCAAGGTGTACCTTTGATCACAACCCACGATACACCCCTGAGTCACTCAGTGAGCAATGCGCTAGCAGTCCTAAGAAATGATGCTCAGATGAGTGTGGTCAGACAAGCAAGGATACCTAATGGAGCACTGGAATATGGGAAGGAGCTCTACCCCTCTCCTTTGTACCAGGAATCAGCTTGGCACATAGATAGTCCATGCCTGGGATAACACAGAAATGGCACCTGAATTTCTTGTCATCCCTTGTCCTTCTTCTTTGCCATTGCTTCTCCTTTACCAAAAGGCACTACCTCTGAGAAAGATATAATTGTCCTAACTGACCCATGCAATTTTAGCAATTGAGGGCAAAAGCTTCTGAATTTCTGCTCAGCACACCTTCCTTTACCCTGTCTCCATTCTGTTTTACCAGGTGTTGCTAGTACTTGGTCCATCACAGCAAATGACCTCTAAGCTTCTTTTTATGCCATATTCTCCTTGGGGCCAGGTTTGTATGTTAATAATTTTCTCAGCACACATGCACATTTAAAATAAGATAGATTTTCTCTGCTGCAGACAGATACACCTCTTCACAGTAATTCATTATGCTACTATCTCCAAAGCTGTTTCTTTGAGAAATATGCGTAGAGACTTGTATTAACAGCATAGAGTTTTCATGATGATAACTGATGATTTGTTTGACTGGGTCTCTTATGTATCAATCTAACTATTTTGTAGTTTGCCTGTGATTTATTTTTGACTGTCTTAATAAAGTTCAAATATTACTTTCAATAATCAATCTGCTTTCTMTAAACTACTGTTAAACTCTTTTTTTAATGAGTGAGAGTCTGAGTAAAGAATTTATCCTACAAAACTACTGATCTGAAAGTTATCAATATATTTCTAAATGTCCAAGTACAAGTAAATTGAAAAGTGAGATTTTTACCATCAGTTGACATGAAAATATATGCATGTTTTCAAGTACAAAGTAATTACTTTAAGCAGTAATAGAGCATTTCTCATAAGATATATTAAAGAAACACCAACAATGAAATTGCTAATGTTGCAATTTAATTATAAACCTTTCTATATGCCAGCATATCTTCACTATTACTTTTGTTGCCAGTCTTGATCTGCAGCATGCTGTCTAACACAATTTACTATGCTTTTTTTTTGGTACAAATTACTTTCATCGCTTCTGTTTATCTGCCATATATGGGAAAGCGCGGACGCACAAAAGATGATACATAACAGTGATTAAGGTTAAAGAAAAAACTGTGAGAGCAACACTGTGTTCTGTGAAAACATCTATATAGCCACACACTGAAAGGGGGGAACACATACCCGCAGGAGACCAAAGGTAAGACCAATAGTTCAGTTGTAATTTTGGAAAGCAATTTTAGTGTGGTCATTATAAGGCAGGTCCAGATGATTTCTGAGTAAACATGCATGTTCATTATCATTATTAATGCATTTACCACAGACTCCTTTGTTTCCATGCAAGGTTTCACATACAATCTAGCTTGGCTATTTCCCGACTTTTTAAATTTAACAGTTTCTTAATATAACATTTAGCTTCGCTGCTATTCAGGATTAGAAGGGAAGAGCTTAGATCACCTAGAACTTCTCCCTGAGGCAATCAGTAAGAAATCTCCCGTAAATTCCCCACTTCTGACTCAAAAACTTATGAGTGAAGCAAAGAAAATCTTTTAGAAAGACATCTGATGATGATTTGAAAACTGCAAGTGATGTAAAGCTGAACACATCCTTGGGTAATCTAATTTATTTTATGAAATGCATACAGGCAATGAACAGGTTCCTGTACACACATGTGCACAAACTCATACACTCAAAATAAAAGCACCTTAATGATCCTCTCTGTCACAGTAACAGCCAGTACAAGCCACTGGGCTTTGGTGACTGTCCAAGCATATTCATTGCTGATGGAGGAAACCCTTCCTGGTTTTGCCCTCTAAAATGCACCTGGCACTCAGCACAAGTACTTAACCCATATTAATTTCATAAAGCACTCCTAATGCTGCTGCAAGTTCAGGAAGATGCAGCACATCACCATCAGCAAGGTTTCTGTCAGTGTCAAGGACTTATTTCTGTTGTCGCTGTCAGATGGCCATGATGGCTTGTTCAGCTTTTATGCAAGGCTTGCAGAGAAATGGGGTGCAAGGTAAGTCACAAGGAGGGGTGCAGACCAACTCAGGCTTGTCCTGTGCACAGCCCTAGACTGCCAGATATGAAGCAGATCTGGCAACCACACAGCAGAGTTAATGCTCCACCTCTTGTGAGGCATTATATACCCATCAGACCAGTGTATTACCAAAAACATGGACTGGAGTGAGTACACCTCTTGCAAACCCAAACTGCGCCATTCCCAGCAGTCCTGTTACAGAAAGAAAAATCCTCCTCCTGCCTGCCCTTCTCCACCCACAGCTCTCACTGGAGGACAAACAGGAGGAGAAAAGTGCAGGGAACATGAAGAGGGGATTGTGCACATGCTCAGGCACAGGTGCAATAGCATGAAAGCACATACAAGTGTACATGAAAGGAAGACAAAAAGAAACAAGAGGTGATGCAGAAATAAAGGATCAACAATCAGGAAACAACCAGAAATGTGCAAATGTAAGAGAAATGGATCAAGGAGCAAATGGGCAAGAAGGAAAGAGCAAGAAAGCATTCAGAGTACTGACATTACAGACCAGAGGACATCCAAGCTCCAGGTATGCAAGGGAACATTAGGAACCAAGCACACACACACACGCACACAGTACTACACACTGAATAAGCACAAATGACAAATCACAGACTCATTTGGGTGAGAAAAGACCTCTGGTGCATCATCCAGGCTACTGCTGCACATTGTGGCAGATCTGATTACACCTAAACCATCCCTGGCAGATGGGTGACTCATCTCTGCCTTGAATATTTCCAGTGGTGGTGGCTCTATAGCCTGCCTTGGCAGCCTGCTCTGTCACCAAACTGTTCCTGGAGTTCTGAAGTTTTCCCTGATATTTTTTTACTAACTGTTCCCTGCTGCACCTCAGGACCATTATGTCTTAGGCCTGTTCGTACCAACCACTGAGAAAAATGGATCCCCAACCTCTCAGTAGCGTTTCTTTATGGATTTGCAGGCAGTGATTACATCTCCCTTCACACATCTTTCCTCCTCAATAAATGTATACCAGCCTCCTTAATCTTCTCATTTACGCTACACTTTCCAAACCTATCAGCATTTTTGTCACTCTTCCTGGAGCTTCCTCCAACACATTGCGGCTTTGGGACTGAGTGGAGACAGCATTAATTCAGCTTCCTGCCTCTTACCTGTGCCATGTCCAGCCATGAAAGGTTGAGGACTGGCTTTATTTTCTTTCCTGAATACCATTTGCTGCCTGAATACCTCCTGCTTTATCCTCCTGAAAGATTCTGTTATGTGCAAAGACAGACAAACACACATGCGTGTGAGCTCAGACCCACACACCTATTTTATATGTTTTTATAAATATTAATTTTCATTTTATATACTATATCAATTGATACAACTTTCTTGCCTAGTAGAGGTTCCAACATCAAAAGCTGCCTTAGAAGACAAGCTGAGCCAGGGGTGATGAAGAGTGCCTGAACCGGAGAATGAGGAAGATGATGATGCCACATTAAACACTGGAAGAAGCCTCACCTGATGGTGGACTGAACACTGAATATTATTGAAATCTGTGCAGACCATATCCCCTTCATAGTGCTCATTTGTCTTCTGGACCCCTGTACACTGCATCCATCATTCTTTCCTCCTCATTTAAAGCCTTCACTTACATGACTACTTAGCCTAGTACTCAACAGGTCTGCCCCCCTATTGTTAAAGTGATGTGCATGAATGCTTTCTACGCAATGCAAAAATGCCTTTGGCACTATGATTTTAGTTGCAAATGGATAACCCACATGGGGAAAAAATCAAGAAAGTAAGGACCGAGTAGGTCATTTGAGATATTATGCAGCTGCCTCCAATTGCTCACTTCAGTTTCTGAAAAGCCTCTTAGGGATTGAATTAGAAGATGGACCTTTAAAAACATCTGGAAAGAATATCCACTTGAGTACCCAAGAATGCCATAGCATTTCTTTTATGGATTTCACAGAGAGAGCAAGGTCCCAAGTAAAACGCATAACAAACACAACACACCAGGTCTTGGTGAAAAGACATTATGACAATAAAGTGACAACCATTTCACAGAGTCCCTGATTTCCATCGACAATCAGCTACTGCACAAAAGCATGCCATTTCTTTACCTGACAGCCTGACCTCAAGGCTGGCACTGTGACATACTCTACCAAGAAACCATTGGCCACCTGTTTGCCCCATCACACTTCAGAACAAGAGGGTGGGATGAACAAACAGGATTTTGGCTCTAGGGATTGTGAGATGAGGCCAGGCTCTGAGAAAGTCATCTGTAACCACTTATAGCTACAGGCTTATTGCCAATGACAGCAACTTATAGATGTGTCTGTGTGGCAGACTAATGGTCAATAATATTTCTTTTCAATACCCTACAGCAACATCAAGGCAAGCATGGTATTTATTAAGTCTCATGGAATTTCCTATCTGTTCTAGAAACTGTAGGGTTTTACCCAATTGCACCAGTCTTAAAAGAAAATCTGAAAAATCAGTTAAGAAATGGAGAAGCATCTCATTCCTCACAATGAAAAGAATATGAGATGTAAAATGTCACCGCTTTGATGTGCTGGCAAACTTCCTGGAATCAGTCAACCAAAGATAACTATGTTTATAAATATTTGGGATATGAAGATACTGTAYATAGATTGCATTTTTATTATTATTATAAAAGTGTTTGGTTGGGTTTTTTTTATAAAGGAAAAAAAAATAGCTCTGCAGTATATTCTAAATACATACATTAGAGTGCTTTGTGCTGTGCATAGCATGTTTTAATAAGGAAGAGCCTGAATTCTACTTTCTCTCTACCCCTTGATCAGAGCAAAGTGGCTATTCCCTTCTCAACTTCTCCCAGCAAGAGGTGCTAAGAGGCTGAGGGAACAGAGCTGGAAGTGGCAGCACAGCTATGGCAGCACAGGTGAGCAGCACTATGAAGATCCCTTTATCTTAAGGCTTTGTGCTGCTGACCCATAACCCCGGTATCTAAGAATCTCCCATGTAAAATCAATAGCAATAACAAAATCCCTTGGAGAATTCATGGAGTCCCTCAGATGATATAGCCAGGACTGTGCTGGAGGAATAGCTGGGGATGACTATAGCTTGTTTCAGTTGCTCCTGGCAGGTTTTATTCAGGGCGAGGCTCAGGACTTGCTGCCCCTGGAACTCTCACAATTCAGATAATTGCTTTTCTATTCTTTTTACAACTCACATTTCATTCTTAAGACAGGAGAATTGCTGAAATGCAACAGAAGTGGCTCTCAAACCCGTGTGTATTCTGTCYCTGCCCAGCTGGCCTCCACGCTGTGCCAGTCCGGGTCTCTTCACACCCAGCTCTGGCAACCTCTCTGCAGCATTCCCTGCTATTCCTGGCCTTTCACAGGCTCATCTGCACAGATCTGCTTGGGGACGGACCTCAGCTGCACCCTACAACCGCACTCCATCCAAAGCCTGGCCCCTCCACTAACACACTCTGATCCTGAGCAAAAGCCTCTCCTGCTATTCCCATTCCTGTACAAATCCATTCCTGTTTAATTGCTGTCTCTCCCATCTTGCAGCTTTATTGACATCTACATTTTCATTTGTCATCTTTTCTTGATTCCCAGCCTTTTTCCCATTATTCCCTGTAAAAACAGACAGCATGCCACAACCAATTTCACTTTCACTCAGCCTTCTAAACCTCGTCTGAAAAACAAGTATTACCCCACTAGTAAACCTACCTGAAATCTATTGAGCTGACTGTCAGCTGGTTCCAGGAAACAGAGGTAAACAATTAAGGCGCAGTGTTTGCAATAATCACCCTGCAGAGCATTAACTCCCTGTCATTTGAGTCCTGGATTAATGGTGCCAATTGGTGTCAGCCCTGGCTGGCACATCAGCCCATTCCCACCCACCAGAAGGGTCTCTCCAAGCACAGAGAGGCTCTCTCTTGCCTCTCTTATCATGGCTTTGCACCTTCTGCTCCCTTGACAAATAACCCAGGACTGCAGGGCCTGACTTTCATCCCAGTCAGCCACCAGTTTTTGGCAAACACCAGTGAAAGCCCCAGCATTTAACACTGTTCAGGCCAGAGGTAAGACTCATTGGATAGATATTTCACTGGTTAGTCAACCCCCCTCCCAAAGCAAGGGCAGTGTCTATACAGAAACAGCTGGAGTGAGACCTTACATCATTTATCTGTTATTGAGTATGACTTGTGTTGCATTCTTTAAGGGGATGAAGAAAAATTCTGATCCCATCCATATACATGCTTATTTGTGTTTGGGGGAATCAGGATTGCCAGCATTCAAGATCAATCAGCCCTCAACAGGGTTCAAGGTTTGGAGAATCATGCCTCGTTTGCTTTTCCATTGTAAATGTTAACTAAACATAGCTCTGGAGAGAGGTGCCATTTCAATAGCTCTGGAGATTACCCTGCCAAATTCTTTTTTCAGTCTCAGCACTGTGAACCCAGAGTAATTCCAGCTACCATCAGCAGAGCTACTCCAGAAGTGCAGCCAGGGTGGATTTTGGTACAGCAACTCTCTGTTCTCACCCACAGCAAGAAGACGACCTAGTTTAACCCCACAGCAGTGCTCTCAACAAGCTCAGTGAGACCCAGTTTTGATCCCACAACAGATACAGCACTGGCAGCAATAATATTCGGTTTACCAAAGTGGAAGCCTTAATATGTCCCCCGCTCCACCAACATGCCTCACATTTTACCTCAATCCCTGCTGGAAAGACCAACCCTGCTTCCTGGTTTGCATAAAATAAAGTCAAAATTAGCACCAAGGAGACTTGCAACAGTCATGCCCAATCAAACCCATAGATTTCAATGGAAGGATAATTGCAGCAAAGTCAAGCACTCTGAATCAAAATAAGAACAGCAGAAAGAACTGGATTACATGGATGTGACTACGGGTGACATCATGCAGTTGTCAACAACATGAGCCTGCTATATGCTATACCAAAAAGGACTCTGGCATTCCCTATCTCTCCCAGCCCACTCCAGGACTGCCTGAACCTGTGCTGGAAGTTCCTAAACTGCAGTTCTTGCTAGGTTTTGACTTGTCTCCACTCAAGGCATCAGGATACCTGAATAGCTCCAAGGTAGACCAGGTTTTCTCCAGACTTCTCTGTGTCACAGCCAAGAGTCAACTAGCCCAAGGGAGCATATTGACCTAATTTCCCAATTTTCGTTTTCATTGGAAATGCTAATATTTGACCAGATCAAAGTCCCCTACAGAGAGAAAATCTGACTTTGGGAATCTGTTTTGAAACTAAGGAGTGAAATAGTTCACTGACCAATTCATTGTCTTTCTCCATGCCTTCATCACTGTGGACTTTCTACACTGCACATGTGATGATTTATGATGTTGACATCATCATGAAGCTCTCTCACTATTTCACAAAAAGCCTTGAAAAGACAGTGTTTTGGCTCAGTAGTGTTGGATAAGATTCAGTATTGAAGCAGCATGTGTTTGGAGGGGCTGCAGTCCCTAAAAACCTCCAAACCTTTGGAGATGCAGCCATCGTTTAGGATAAAGGACAAGTGTGTTTTGCCACCTGTGGTATGGACAGCAGGTGTTTGTGGGCCCTGGTGGCCTAAAAGCTCACCACAGTGAAGGGTGGGACTTCAAAATTTCTACTAAGAGCAGATGACCATCACAAGTCTCTTTGCTCTCCCATCTTGTGCCCATAAGTGTCCAAAGACAGAGACTGTAATCACCCTGTAACCGTCCCTTAGCCCTTTTTTTGTGTATGTAGACGTTGCCTGGAGTAGGGAGGCAATCAGTTTTCTCTGTGTGGAGCTCTCATGTGAGCACCTGCAGGACACTATCTTCACTCCTTTGCACCTCATTATGCAAAATATATTGACAAAAATGAACAAGAGCAGAGCAGAGCAACAAAACAGTCAGATAATTAGAGCAGTCAAAGAATGAAAGGGTCAAATATGCCTGTTGTGGCTGTGAATAGGAGACAGGATATCAATATGAACACGACAAAGGGAAAAAAGCAAATGCAGACCAAATCTGAGAAAAACTTCCTGATGGCAAGCTATGGCATAGGTTGTGGAATGTCTCCTGAAGCACGTAACTGGGTCCTTGCTGCTAGAAAACATATCAGAGGAAACCCAGCTCGGTGCCCAAGAGGCAGGCCTGCTCTGCAGTAGTGGCCMGCTACAGCTACCACTGCTTGCACTTTCAAATGGATGTTTTCATCCGTGTTGTGTGTCTCGAGCTCACAGGCTGCCTGCCACTGTGCAGATGTTAAGCAGATGTCATCTCCCTCCCTCCGGTGGTTAAAGTGATTTCAGGATGAGATGGTAATTAGTCCCTGAAAGGCTGTGTGCAGAATGCAGGAGGGTGCAGTATGTTGCACTCTGGTGTGACTGAGAGCTGGGGCTCATCCAGGTAAAACGTTAAGCCACGGTCATAACGCAGGCTGATTTGTCAATGTATTTGTGCTCACCCACTCCTTGACTCACTGCTGAGGAAGCTCGGGAAGAGGCTCCACTGAGCAGCAGTCAGTGCCCGACTGTATTGGCCATGGCATTCTTCCAGTCCCTTATCCTGTCTGGCACCGCAGTCAGTACCAGATGCTGCAGGGAAGGTACAAGTACACCATGCAGACAGATGTGGAACAGCTTGTCCCTCTATGCCAGGCTTTGTCCTGGGTTTTGAGACCTAAAGAAGCCTTAAACCTTACTGACTTCATGTGGCTGGCTCTTCTTCCCAGAATGTATTCTCCTTGATTAGGACAACTCTGAGTACTCTCAATGGATACTGGATCTTTTTCATTTTTGAGTCCTGCTGAAAGCTGGCTATTGATGATGTTACGAGACAATGATTTCTCCAGCCAACCTGCCTGTTACAGGGAAAAAAAATACTCCCACTTTTTTGTCCTGTAGTGTCATCAAACATCTCCTTGTTCTTTCCTCAGAAAACTGAAGCTCTCTCTTACAAACATATAGACTTTTACATATCCCTTCTTCTTAGCGACGCACGAGCTCTGTGGGTCCCAAACTTTCAAAGAACTTCCTCTTTGCATGAGAATTCTCCCAGGCACATCATTATACCCATTGCTTAGCTCTCAGACATCTCTCTTTCTGAGACAACGTGCTCAGTCCTGCATGCATTTTTCGCAAGTGAGGTGCCAGCACTGGCAGTTTGGGATCGATCCATACACCACCATATTAACATGCTGCAAAGCTGTCCCCACAGTCCCCGGCTCTCCCTGCTTTGCAGGTAGGACCTCGCAGTAGCACAGCAGTGCTCTGGCAGTCTGAGTCTTTCCCGTTGCCTTCTCAACCTTTGGGGTTTTTATTTAAACCTTCCCTTCATACACCCCACACTTGGTGCTAATGCGGTGTGCATTCAAGAACTGTATAAACAAAGGATGTAATTACTATGCCTCCGTTTTGGGAAGTGATATAGAAGTGAGTGGCCTTTTCAGGGCATTCCTGTAGAAAAAAAAATTGTGTTGTGTCTTCACTAAAACCATCTATTAGTCTTTTCCATTATAATCAATAAATCAGTTCCCTTTTTATATGGTGATGTTGGCTCAGCTGTGATTTTCTGATGACAAAATTCATTACTCAATTGTCTCATCGCTTCCTTTCTAAGTTCAAAAACATCCATTAGCACCACTATGTGAAGCCCCATTAATCTGCTTTCATTATAATAATGTTCTTATTCTTTCTTAGCATCTTTATTGCATCCCACTCATCCTTGTTGTCTCATAGGAGCTTTTAATTAATAGACTAAGAACTGATATAAAGAACCAACTTTTTTTTTTTTTTTTTCCCCCTAAAGATCTAACATTTTTGGTTATTGGACAGAAATTAACCATATTTACTCAGGTGACCCTATGATAGAATGGAGAGAGCTGATACATGATGTAGTCTGGATGCTTTCATAGCTAACTGGTTTTTGCAGGGGAAAGTACAGTCAAAATAACTTTAACAGCCTCCAAGTACTCATTTGGTTTCATTCTACTACAGTCTTCTGAAAAACGTTTCTCAAAATGGCAAGGATCTATCACACTTATCCAATGCTTTGTCTGAACCTTGATTTGTTTCATAATGCAAATCAACAAATGTACCCCGCAGCAAAAGAAACTGCTGGAGGGCTTCAAACTAAGGCAAGAATGATTTCTCAGTTACTGAAAGCATCAAAAGTGATGTCTTATTCCCTTCCTTTGCCCACAAACCTGAACCCTGCCTTGTCACTTAGATCCATTCCAGGAGAAAAGAAAATATGGTGCAAAGTCACACAGATTTAGTGCCCTTGTTCTATTTCCCGCCCTCTTAGTTTCTTCCTGCCTGTAAGACTTACGAAAAGCAAACAAACAGTTGCTGTTTCTACAGCAGACACATACAGCTACTCAGAGACAGGCTATGGTATTTGTAAGGCCCCTGGGCCTTGAGTCTAAAAGATGTGTTTTTTAGTCCTACATTCAACAGTGCCTCTGGGGAAGCCCTTTCGCTGGCCCCATTCTGTCTTCTGTTTGGGCCACCAGTGCCAGTGACAAGGGCTGTACCACACTCCCATCCCCTGCAGTGCCAACTGCGACAGGTCCCTGGTCACCACCAGGGTCTCTGGGTATCATGGTAGAGCAGCTGAACTCAAGGGCTCTTGAAAGCACAGGGCTGCTGCTGTCCTGAAGATTTTCCCAACAGGCAGGGGAGGCTTTGCTGCTCCAAATGTAGCACACTGTGGTCTCCTCCAGTGTACCACTTGTTAGGGAACAAACACCTCTTGCATCAGTCTTCACAGGGCTCAGCTCAGCCACCCTTATTCCAAGGTGTTAAGCCCTCGCGTGCAGCTCAGGCAACTGGGAAGGTATCTCAGCACACATTTCCAGAGAGGCAAAAACAGGTTGCTTCGGAGCGAGGGCTTGGAACTGGTTGCTGGCAATTTGGCCGTGTATATCCTACTTGAGAATTCTCTTCTGTGAAGGAAGATTGCACGCATTTGAGTGAGGGATTAAAGCCAGATGAAAACTATTTGCCTCATCCTTCCAGCACGTGTTAGTATAGGACACAAGAAACAACGAATGACGAATATTAAATTCCCTTCCTTTGCTCCTCACAAAGGGACAAACAAAGTTGGTGAACAATGGTTTTCTAGACCCCTCTAATGAAATCACCCCTTCATCTTAAACATTGCTAGTCAATGGAAAATTGGCATGTTTACTTCCTTCTTAGGAGACCAAATGTAGAACTGCCTAGAAAAAAAGGCAAACAAAGGGATATGTTGTGAGCTGATATCTCTGACAAGTCAGAGGGAAGAAAGAAAATTGTACACATATTATAAAATTTATCATTAAAAAATAGAAAACCCAAACCCAAGAACTTTGCATGATACTTCAAAAGAAAAGAAGGAAAGAGGAGGTGGAAGCGAAGAACAAAAAGAAAAGAAAATCTGTCAAGAATTTTCTCACTGCATCCAAAATGCCTCAGTGAGCAAAGATACAGAAACAAGCTAATTACTGTCTTTCTTTTACTCTCCCGGTTCTGAACTCCGCACACAACATTTTTCGTGATTATTAATAAAGGAACACTTTCATCTTTGTCTTATTAAGAGTTCTGGGGGTAGGAGAACAGTATCTGACGGATACCATATGGGATAGGGTGGAAATAGGAGGGAATGACGGAAAGGAAAATAGAAGCAAGGAGGTGACTTAGAAATCCCTCCACAGTTCCTAGGATGCATGTCCAAACTTCTGGAGCTTTCTATATAATTGGAGCAATTTCTGCTCTGCTATACTCTTCAATAGTTATTTCCAGGGTTCTGAAGCTTAGGGCGGCGGGGAACAGGAAGACATGTACTCTGCACAAATAAAGGGTTCATGTGTCCATGAAAACACAACCCTTCAGAAGTTAGGGAAGCTGTGGGACAGGCTGGAAAAGAATGGGCAGAACTCTGTACCAAGCCCAGGAATGCAGTCAGAGCTGTCACACTGACAGAGATGGTAAGGGGAGACTGAGCTGGGAGCAGGAGGGGGCATTAGCAGACCTGGTCTGAGGAGACCTGGTCTGGATGCCAATCAGAACAGAGATCTGCTGGTTTGAAGGGGCTTCATATGGCTCCCAACTACACATCATCCAACTCCAGCCTTTGCTTCCACCTCCTCGCTTCCATAAACATCACAATGCTGGAGTTAGAAAAACAACAGGAATTCTTACAGCGCAGCCCCCATCCCCTTTGGGTACTGAATATTTTCCAAGTTTGGAAGAGCAGCTTAGGCGAGCTGCTTATTTGAATAAGTCAGCGCAGATGCCAGGAGCCAGGAGGCATAGAGGAAGAGCACCAGCTCACTGCCTGGATTCTGCTTGTACTGCACATGACCAGTTTCAGCACCTGCCTAACTCTTCACAAACATAAAATCACTGTCTGGGTGACAGTGGGTGACACACCCCTGGGTGCAGAACCCTAAAACTGGCAGATAGCTAATTGCTCATAGCAAAACAAACCCTTTTTYTTACCATCCATGAGACACTGGCCAAAGATTATGGTGGGCAGAGACACAGAATCTGTCAGGCGTTTTTACCTGTGATCCCAATGTAAATATTCAAACTCCCTCCAGTCTATAAATCCTCTTGAGTAAATGGACATGCACAAAATATTGTATCATCTATTCCCTCAGACAACAGGGAATTTCTGCATGTACCACTCAGCAGACCAGAGCTCTGTACCTAAAACCCACTGTTTGTTCAAATCAAACCCTCAGCTGCTGAGGTTTCACCATTGCACTCACCCAGAGCCAACAGCAGGTAATGCTCCACCATTTACCCTGGCAGATAGTACAACATCTTTCAAGTACTTCTTCATTACAGAGCAGAGATTAATAACCCCTGTTCTGCAGAGAACAAAAAAAACCACCTCACACCAAAACAAAATCTGCTCTTCCTGTGGGCTTTTAAGACATGTTTTGTAGCATGCATAAGGATCTTTGGATCAGCTGTTCACATTTTTTTTCCATGGATCTTACTAAATTATAGATGTTGCATGACTTAAAGAGACCAGCTTTGATGATGCAGCTGGTCCCATCAAATCTATTGCAATCAGTGAGATTCAGCTCTGTTCCTGGCAAGGAGAGCCACAAGGAGAACCCGTCCCAGGGCAGATCCCTGGCAGAGATGCTCACTAATGCACTATATGTCCTCTCTTCCTTGTTCTGCCAGAAAGGTGTTGGCTGGACTTGGAAAAGGGCTGGTAAGTGCAAAAAAGAGAGTCAGAGCATTTCATTGCCATGCCAATGTTGTGCTGCAGAATAGTTCATAAGAAGCCAGACAGGAGGCTGCCATAATTCACACATCCCTGGCTCTCCTGAGAGAGGATGCTCAGAGGACTCCTTAGAAGCCCTACTGCCGGGTTGGTTTAAAGCACCTTCTTCCTCCAACTAGATCAGTTTGTAGCTTATGCCCCAAAACCAACAGCAAAGACAGGCAGGGATCAACACAGTCCTGAAACTGCTTTCCTTTGGAGTGAGCTGTGCTAGCAAATAAAATAAAAACCCCACACTCCAAGTGTTAGTCACAAGTACTCCTCTACCTACCCATACTCATGAACCTCCTCACACCAAGTCTTCAGTAATCAAGGTGAACACTAGAGTTTTTCAAAAGAGATTAAAAAATCTGGGCTACCCTGCTGCAACCACCACTGGTACAGCAAATACTCAGAGGAATCTGTGTAAAAGAAAACCTCCTGAAAAGTTTCCTGAAAAATGGCTGTTTATATTCTCTTTGGGTTAGGAGGGGCTAATAGGTAGCAGAACACCTCTTTCCAGACTACAGAGCAATCACTGCTCTTACATAAAACAAGAGTTAATGATTCTGCTGATTTACAACCTATTTTCCACTAATACATCCAGCAGTGAATTCTCCAGAGTCTTTCACCGTATGCAAATCCGGAATACAGGACAGTGATAAAGCTATGTTTAGGTAGAAGATGAGAAAACAAATGATAGGTAAGAGCCAAAATTTCAAATCTAGGTTAATTTGTTAATGCCTCGTAACATTTTAAAAAAAAAAAAGCCACTTTGACTAATTTTCTTTGAGCTACATGGAAAAAAATTCCCTCTTGCTTTCAAAGTAAACCTAATAGGGATCAAAGCACATCAATTTTGCTAATGGAACCTGGTTGCAGCCTTAATTATTATTATCTCTTTGTGATAGATTAGCCATTTACCCAGATTATATAGACATAGTGAGATTAGATTAGATAGCCCAGGCTCCATATGCTTTTTCTATCTCCCTGTGCAATATAGCAGTCGACGAACTGAATCCCTGCTTGTACTCCTGGTAATGAGATATCCTAGTACATTTACTTTAAACTCTGCTTTCAATAAAAATTGATCAAGTTTCAGGAGGAGGAGGTAGTGAAAAAGGTATTCAGATTTGAGGGTTACCCTAATTCCAAAAGCCTAGCAGTGATGGGATGCAGGACCATACAGCACTCTTGAAAGTCAGCTGTTATTTTCACAGCAAGTGAGCAGAGGTGAAAAGAAATACCCACAAATGCAAAAGAGACATTGCAAGTCTTCTACAAAGGTGCATCTGCTGACAGGCTCCTACAAGGAAATGGGGACACTTTAGTTAGCAGACTGCATGGGATACTATTTCTTTGTAAGAACAAACCCTAGGATTAAAAGAACAAGCTTGGATAAACCTTTTGGGATTTTGAATGTATTTAACAGGGTGAAGCCAAGTTTTCCTAACTGAAAGGGTAAAAGAAGAAAATTTTTATGTCTCTATTGGGTTACCTCAACCCCTCCAGCAGGCTTTACCATCAYGGGACGAGATAATAGGGAGGTGAGAAAAGAAGAAAAGTTTTCTTCCTTTGTAACAATCTGAAGCTCGGAAAGTTGTAAAGCAGCAAAGATGGAAATGTTGCACAGATTTGGAATGGATGCCCCTATGCAACAATCTGTTTTGCAGTCAGGCTGTCCAGCACATTTTTTTTGACAAAGAAATGTTTGATCTGCTGTTCAAAAACACTAGGGTTTTCAAGACAAGTTTAACAGACAGGCCTTCTCCTCCAGAGCTTCTGTCCTACAGTATCCCTTCCTACTCCATTTCGTATCAAACTGCAAACATGGATATAGCCTTGCACAGAGAAACCTGCATTCTAAATGCTCTCTACCGGGAAAGGTTGTAAGGCAATTCAGCATCAAAGGCTGGGAAGAAATATAAATCCCTTCATGGCATTTGTAAGGTCTTAATTCTGCTCTGAGACTCCTCCAACAAAAAAATCAGGAGTAGCAAACAGCAAGGACAGCACATCACCTCCTCTTTCCAAAAACACCTGACTTAACAATAAGAGCAGCTTTGCTCCAAATTCTTTTGCTCATTTTGCTTACAAAAGTCACAAGAATCTGGCCACATAGAACAGCTTTTATAGATGAAAATGCTACCACATGCTTTATCCAGAAGTTTTTCAAGGTTTTCCATTGAAAAGTCTTGTTAACAAGTTTCTTCAAATGCATTCTGCTAGCTCTCATGGACTCTCCTGTTCGCCCCTTATGTACCCCATATTTTGATTAAAGAAACCAAATTCTCTTCCCCAGGTACTTCTCTGATAGAAATAAACTTCAGCAGGTTATTCTCTCAGGAAAATTTGTCAAAAATTCAGAGAAATGCTTAAAAATGGCATTTATTCAGCACAGGCCTTTAGGATGCTCTGAAAAACATAAGTACTAAGGACAGCTGAAGAAAGGTTAGAAAAGCAAGGTACATTGATATTGCTTTGTGTCTCTTTCTTCCAGGAGTTCCATGTTTGATGTTACACTGTGCTCTGTATTTGAGTTGGCTTGTTCCTTTCCTCTGTCCTGCCTCATTCCACCACTTGCACGTACACTTGTCAGCTTAATTCCTTCAAAGATGAAAAAGACCAACATTGTTCCTTCTCCCTGCCTTGTAATAATGAAACATTGCAATAGAAGACAGAGCAATGCATACGGGGAACTCTCTTACCCCCCTTTCCAAATGGCTCCGGAGTGTGGAGCTGGGGGCTGCCACCCACTCACTTGATTAAACTGTTTCCTGCTTTTGAGATTGCCTGGGTTTTTTCCTTTCCCCCCCGCCACGAGGTTGGGTGGAGCTCTGCTTTATTTCTTATCTTCTTCGGGGCTTGATTGTTTATATTTTTCTGTTCTGAAAGCTGTGAGTCACACTTTGATTTACAGTCTGTCCCAGGAGAGCCAGGAGACCCTAATGAAAGAGCAGGCTGCAGGGGTAATTAATACCTACCAGACATTCAACTGTACCATTAGTGAGCAATATGTGCCCGTGTGTGTGCGTGAGCCCCGGCAGCTGGAGATGCACAGGCAGAGACGACGATAGCCACTTGTGCAGCCCTGAGCACCCTGCTATCCACGGCCACTGCTCCCAAGGAMAGGAGACACACCCAAACGAAATTTCCATCATCAGGAGCAAAGCCGGAAGGGGGTCGGGGTCATGGTGAGATGAGGTAACTGYAGGAAGCCAGGGGAATGGGCTGCAGCTGAGGGATACAGGAGGGAGGCTGGTGCAGAGCATTGATTGGGGATGCTGCGATGGAGAGAAGTCGGGAGGGTGATGGATCACTCTTGCTTAAAACAAACAAAAACCAGGCAGCTTGCCAGGAACGGCTTAGGCCAGTTTCATTAAAACTCTTCATTCATCATGCTGAAACGAGGCGGTATTTGTTATTGCAGCCGTGGTGTGCTGGTGCAGGAGCTATTACGAGAGTGGGTGGCAATACAAGGAGGGGGCAGTGGGAGGAGATGGGAGGGTAATGAAGGATGGAGGCGACTGGGAGGCGACAGGGCTCAAGTATCACATGCCATCCATTGAAGGGACTAAAAATCACCCTCTGTCTCCTGCATGGATCTGGGCCGATAAGGCTTCACATCCATCCAGACAAATTTCCAGGACGGGAGAGGATTCCCTGCTTCCAGGTGTATTTATTCCCATCATTAGACCAAATAATGGCACCAAAACATGCTGGGGCTTGCTGTGGTGTCAGGCTCAGCTGTGGTCATGAATCCACTTAATGTCACCTCAGGAAATCCTAACAGCATGATGCTCAAATAAAAGCACTACACCTGCCTGGATGGATCTCTTACACCTTTCCCACATCTGCAATCCACGTTAGATTCTGCTCTCACTGCCCATGCATCCAGGGAAAGCAGAAACCTGCAAGGGTGGAAACTGCCTTGCTACGGAGCTGAGACTCCCTCACTCTTGCGTTTACTTCCACTTTCCACTTCATTGCATGTCCCCGGTGGCTGTGGGGACCCAGCACTGTTAACAAAAAGCACACTGCCCTGCCCCAGCCCGAGCTAGTGAGGGAGGGCACGCTGCTACCTGCGAGTGGCTTAGGGAGTGACCTTGATGCCGGCGCCAAATCCCCTCGAAAGATGTAGCCTTCCTGTCCACCCRCATCCAAACAAACCCCTCTCTGAACTTTTTCAGCAGGCTCTCAGGCAGTGACCCACAAGCCCTGCAGTTGCATGGCTGGCATTAAGGCCAGCCTTTGATTTTAAAGCCTGGTGACTGCAATTCCTCCAGAGAAATCACGCTCCACCTGTGTGTACCTATTCAGTGACATCCATGCTGGCTTGTTCACAGGGATTGCAGCTGTGTGATGTCTATGTGCTGGTACATGTGGTAGGGGGAAGTGAAGCTGAGAGTTAGGTTTGTTGTGATGTGTTTTACTGAGCAGCAAGAAACACTGCTTGTACGCTGATAACAGAAATCCAGGAACACAACCATCGAAGGGTTGAGATGAAGGAAAAAACCTCCGTGTGTGGCAGGGAACATTTACATTATTTACTTATTTTCATGCACACTCAACAAAAGAGGCCTTGGGGTGTGCACATCCATGTGTCTGAGCTGTGTCACCAGCCTGGCTTGAAATCACAGCCCTTGGGTTCCCTGGTCTGAGCTCTTGCTTGGAGTAAGAGCTGGTATTCTTTTCCATAGCAGGCTACGCTTCCAAGAGGAATGCTTTGTATGTATGAGAGAACCCATAACCAAACTCAAAAGTAAGAAAGCTGTCTCTGGGGAGACATTTGAGACACTGAAATAGGTGCCCCCAGGGCCCTCGAAGGAAACCTTCGCATCCCTCTCTGCCATGGCACTGGAGGCAGGCTGGTAATCATGCCTGTGCATCGTGGTGCTCACCCTCCTCACATCCCAGTTGTAGAAACTGSTATGGTCTCATTGTGACAGCAAGAGACAAGGCCACACAACACACCTGCAATATCCCCAGTCCATCCCAGTCACAGCTAAGGGGTGCTTTAGCTATGTTCTTTGGTGCCACAAACTACAGCCTACAAACCAGCGTGCTCACTGGCTGTGTTTGAAAGGATCTGCTGCAGGAACAGCAGCTGCATAATGGTAATCAGCATTGGCCCAAGATTTCTGAAAAGAACATTTTCCTGGAGAAAATTCAAGTTGAACCGAAATGGCATATTTTGCAGGAAAATATCAATTGTGCTGAAATCTTCAAGGAAAAATTTCATGACAGCATCTCGTTCAGATAAGGCTGGAAAAAAAGTTCATTTTGCATTATATGAATATAACACAAAGAGGAAGCTAAATGCTTTGGTAAGTTTGAAGCAAAACATTTTTAGACACTATATGGATGTTTCCACTATTATAACTTTCCCTACCATCCTTCCTCAGGTCAGGTGAGAAAAACTTTGAAATCTTAGATTTTCCAAAAATGAAAAACTGAATTTCAATCACTTAGGATTTTCCCAAGGATGCAGTTTTTTGGCATTTTTACACATTTCCACCTAGTTTTCAGTGAACAGAAAAATAAATGCCTTCTCCCCAGAAACACAACACAAGAAAACCCTCAGTGGAGACAACCCCAAATGTGGGCAAGTGTACCTGACCCAGAAGCTTTGCGAGGCAATGGCTGAGCAGTTCCCAACATTCATATTGCTTATGTCTTTACATATAYGTGTCTGTTCTTTGGTAGCAGACTTATTTAGGCTATGGATAGCTTAGATTTGCCTGCAGGGACTGAAAATTGCATCCCTCCACAGGACTGCTATGACTCAGTGTCAGAGGCGGGACAGKATTTAAGCCTTACACCCCAGCCTCCCCACTTCCCTGTTCTTGCAGACATACAACACTCATTTGTTTCCCAGCCTACAAGTGCAGGGCTGGTTTCCCAATGTACCCCTTGCCTCAGCTGATTAATAACTCACCCACCAGAAACTTTCTCCTAATGCTCGACCTAAATATTGTCTGCACTTCCCCTGTTGGCTAGTGAGAATAATTGGTCTCTTCTCTTTGCAACATATTCCTTCATATATCAACAGAGAGGCCTCACAGCTCCCTTCTGCCTTCTCCTCTCCAGACTTGAACGGCATTACAGCAGGGGTGAGGGTGTAATTTGGCCCATTCACACCCAGCTCTTTCAGCCTTGAGGGCTTCCAGTGCATGAAGAATTAGTCTGGTTTTCTCTGCTTTAATGGTACACGGGTGTGCTCTCTTTGTTTCTCCAGTGTTTGTCTGACACAGCTGTGCCTCAGGAAACTGGATTTCAAGAGAATCATATTTGCCCATTTACATCGATTGTGGGACTGAAAGGTTCTAACAAACCCTATTCTAAAATCAATTTTTTTCTGACTTAAAGGGGCCCTTCTGCATTCCAGTAATGAGAATAAAAAATCCTATACTGTCATGAATATCCCATCACACTGTCAAGAACCAGGTGGTGGTTCTCTATGGCGTTCCTCATTGAYGGGCAATCATCCTGCTTAAAGGTTCAGTTTGAACAAGGTCTCAGGAAGCCTGGATCCTTCCCTGCAGTGTACTGAAGCCCCGTGGCTCGTCCTGAGCTGCATCCGCCCTGGTGATCTCTGTCAGTGCGGATCTCCCTCCATACTGCTCCAAGAAGGCAACTGAAGATCCCCATTATCTTTCAAGAGGTGCCCATCAACCTACAGGATCAGGCACGGGAGAGAGGTGACATCCATGGCTGCTTTTCTGCAGATGCCACTGTGCATGTTCAGGAACCTGGGCTGCAGCACTTCCTCTCAAGCACCAGATCTTTGGCTCATCTTAGTCTAACGTGTAATTTCGCTCCATGTGCTCCATTGGGTTATTAAAACCAGCAGCCCCAGGAAGCTGAGGAACTCTGATTAAATGGACACACAGGGAGATGCCAGTCCTAAGAGGTATGTATATTCAATCCCTCCTTTCCAGACTTCTGAGGGATCCTAAATCAAGGCTCCAACATTTCAGCTTGGCCTGAGAGGGAAAGGGGAAAAGCAGAAATAAAATCTGAATCAAAACTTCTGAAAAGTTGAGTAGGATAAAAACTCTTGGGTCCATATCCAGGAATAAATTTTACAGCTGGCACCTGTTTGCCTTCATTACAAATGAAATGCAAAGCTCTGATTACACCACAAGCTTCAAGGCACTTAAAAGCTAACTGTGGATCAAACTTTTTCAGATGAAGCCATGTTCCACCCAGTCAAATTAGTTCCTGCTTTCTCCAGATGGTCTCTCCCATCATTTTCTAAACTAAAATAAGTGTGTAAAGGAACCCTTCTGGGTTGTCTTCCCACCTTTCATTTCAAGGATACTGCTATTTCTTCCACTTCTCTCAGAAGTAATCAGGAAGGTAGGCCCCTGCAGCAGTATTTCTTTCATTTAAAACCACCAACTAAAGCCCCAGAAATTCCACCTGAACAAAGGAATACACTTTTTAACTATGAGAGTGATCAAACACTGGAACAGGTTGTCCAGACAGCTTGTGGAGTCTCCAKTTGTGGAAAAGCTCAAAAGCCAACTGGACATCGTCCTGGGCAGCATGCTGAGCTGACCCTGCTTGTGCAGTGGGGTCAGACTAGATGGCCTCAAGAAGTCCCTTCCAAACCCAACCATTCTGTGATTCATTCAACATCTCAGGGCTCTGCTTTGCTGAAATTGGGGGTTATGCAGCRGTTTTCACAAAAAGTTATGGAATACAGAAAATCTTTACTAAGAAAGGACCCACCCTGCAAAATTCATTTTAAAAAGGAAAAAAAAAAAAAACACTAAATGGATACACTGAAAATGTGATAGCTGCACAAGTATGCTAATGCAAGGAGATGCTAGAACTACATGGCACATATTCTTATTCCTTAAATAACAAGATATATTGTGTCACTCACTTCTCTTCATAACTTATGCAGCATACAGATGAGTAAGGCAAGATTTCTCAGCTCCACGACTTACCTGTGCCTTATCAAACCTTAATATTCTGCTAGTGTAGTTTCCTCTTTCATTCTTCCTTTCTTTCTCTTTCCTTCTCCCTTCCTTTTCCCTCCTTTAATTTCCTTCCTTCTTTTCTTTTTCCTCTTTCCTTCCTTTCTCTTACTCACATCCTTCTTTTTCTTTGAAAAACTACCCAATAAAAATCCAACTAAAATGCTGATCAAAAGAATAAATTGACATTTTCGGAGCCTATAGTTAAGATTTGCAAGGCTATCTGAGGGGTTTACATGGACAACTCCCATTTATTTACTCGGTAATTCCAACAAAAAGCCCTCTGACTCTATGGACAGCGCTAGAAGGAGAGGATTTCCTGCTCCCTACCCATATAAAAAGCTTCTGATCTTCTTTGGGAGAGTGAAGCTCCAACCTGCCTTTCTATTTATTGATGTTTTCTTGTGCATTGCAAGTATAATCTCTTCCATGGTAAGAGATGACTGTGCTAAGACCATACCCAAAGCAGAGTGACCACTTCTCCACTTGAAAAGGTGCTCTGCACACAGTAGCAACCTAAATAGTCTGAAAAACTGAGAAGTGGATATTATTCACCAAGCCCCTTTGATATCTAAATAATAACCCATTATCCCAGAAGTAGTGCCAACTGCCTCCACATAGATAAATATCTCCCCTCCCTTGCCACCCACAAGCACAGATTTCCAAGTTTCCCCTGACAAAAAAGCTCAGCTGTGCTTCCTGCTGAGGTGCACCACCCTGACACACCCAGCATCCTGGGCCACACCACAGACCTCCCGAAGGCCTTCCACAAATCTTTCAGGAGTGGCAAATAAAGGAAGGGAAGAACAACCCATGGCTGCCATATCTGTCAGGTAACCAGAAACCTGAGAGCTGCTCCATAAAAAACTGGACTTTTCTGGGGAGTGACAGATGCTGCCAGACCCCACTCTTATCTGGCAGGCGTGGTTAATTTGTTCTGCCCACTGCCATCGCATGGGATTCCCCCTGCTCCGTGGCCAGATCCTGCAGGCTCAGAGGGGCTGATGGACTAATTACAAGTTGGTATGTAGTGGATTTCACATGGAATTGGCTGGAACCAGGTGGGAAGAGACAAGGCAGGCAGCAAGTGCGTGCTGGTCAGAGATAACCTGGGCCTGACGGCCYGGCTGCCGCCGCCTGCCCTCAGAGAGGAGATGAGTGTGTTATCTTCCAGCTGCACACGCCCAGCAGCCGCTTGGAGTGTTCCGGGGGGACATTTAGGCACATGCATGCACACACAGAGTAGTTCTCATCCTCTCAAAATTTTAAAACAAGTGAATTTATCTGCTCCCAAGACGAGAAATAAAATGGGAGGAGTTCGCTGTGCTGCTACACATTCCTCTTGAGGATGTCCCACTCGTGGTCAAGGTGCTTCACAGGGCTGTTCTCAGATGGCTTTTCTTAAGCAGGGAGAGCAAATGCATCTTTCCAGGGGTTTCTCTCAAAAATCCAATGGAAGAAAAGAGTGAGAGGATTCTTCTTGAGTGTAAGACCCCTTTCAATCTTTCCTGGGTGCAAATACATACTTGTATCTGTTGTAGTTTTTCATAGTTTTCATACACCTTATAAGACAGCATTGGTTTCTTTGAGCATCAAGCATCACCACAAAACTCATAGACTCTTCTCTCACCTCCAGCACAGACATGCAACCCTCCAGAGCCCAGTACACCTTACACCTTCACTGACCCATGTTGTGTAGATACAAGATAGAGCACTAAAATCTTTATTTCTTCCCCTCCTTCCCTCCCTCTCACCCTTTCTCCCTCCCTTTCACATATCATCCTCAACCTGACAAACACCAAGCCTCAAAAGGCACAAAAGCACAGGACATTTTGCTCAAATGCAGAGGCCTCACTCCGCACTCCTCCCTTCCCTAAAGCCTCACCTAAAATAAAGTGGTAGATATCCCAGCTCCTCACTTCTCGCTTCCTCCCCTCATTACATCACAGCCTGCAAGGATATGGTTTCTAATATTGTATACAACATCTGCTTTAAATGAAAAAAACAGCAAGAAACATCACGCATTGCTGGCTTTTAGACAGAACTTATCTGCAAATAAAACAGACAATGTGCCTGTGTGCCCATTTGGGGTCTTTTGTTTCACGGCTGATTATTTAATTTCAAGTGCCCTGAGTGTCTCAGGCATTTACCACAAATGAATGAAGATGCAGCTCCTGTGTGTCAGCAATATACAAGCTCAATTCAACAGGATACAATGAGTGAAGGTCATGAACAAGCAAGGGGATAAGCAGAGGCACGAGTGGGTGGTTAAAGGCAGATCATTATTACTCAGCAAGGCCTGGACATAAAATAATGGCTTCTGTTCAGTCTGTTTTTGAGGGGCTTTATTAGCTCTTTCTTTCCCCACAGGCAGAAGAGCAAGGATGAGTTTACCCCGCAGATCTGACTGAGATTTGGCAAGTGGTTGCCTGAACAAGCTTGGGGATGGTGCAGCGGACAGTGAAGAGGGGACCCATGGATGATGAAGAGGTTAAGGAGAACGTCCATATGGTCACACAGTTCCCTGGGCATCCAAGGACCAAACTCAATTGCCCTTGACTCAGGGACAGAGGGAGGAAAAGTCAAAGCACAGATAGTCTACGCCCAGACCCCAGTGCTCCCTGCAAAACAGGGTGCAGAGAGGAGCAGGCAGGGCAAAGGTTGGAGGACTTGCAAACTGAGRGCAAGGAGCTGGAGCTGGAGTTGCTGAATTTGATTTGGTCTGGCTGTCAAAATCCATCCATGGCAAAGGAAATACTTCCACCCTTTCCACAGGTGCACAGGGAGTCCTCCATCAGTCCTCAAGCTCAGTCTGAATTTCCTTTATCACCTGATCTTGCATGTCCAGCTCATCTCCTATGGAGTGGCACAGCCCATGCTTACTGAATAACCCATGGTCTGCAACCACAGACACTTGCTAAGCAAATAGGTTTCCTACTTATCTGTGTTTACTGTTTCTGAATCTCTGCGGCTATTTTGCCGTGAATGTTACAGCTTCCAACAGTACATTTTGGTCCTTATCAGATAAAAAAAGAAAAGAGAAAAAAGAAATCATTTTCAAACCATTTTTGTCTAAATTTGACTGCCAGTCACAATTCTCAACTCAAAAAGCTCTCTGGCACAGCACTAGAAAAGCTATAAGCTGCAGAGCTTCATTATTTAGTTTTCTCAATCTCTAGGTGTATTATTTAACTTCTTGGCAATAATGTCAGGGACATAATCCAATAGAAATGCAGAGAAACAAAAGAACCCAAAATTTCAGAACAGCTCAAAATGGTTTTCAGTGCTTACTTTATAGAAAGTGGAGGGGGAAAAAAAAGAAAAAAGGAAAGGAGGAATAGCATTATCAGTGTAGAGATGACACAACAGGCATACACTTATGGAGGCAAATCTAGAACTCCCTTCCAGCAGGAAATCTTTATCTACTGGAGCCAATGGAAAACACCCCCGACTGCTTGCTTGTCCCTTCCATGATTCAACAACACTCACCCACTCACCTCCTTGCCAGGTTAAAAGCTACATTTCTCAAAGAGAAATTTATAGAGTGACCAATCTCATTTACATGCCCCGCTACTCAGCTTCCCCAGGGCAGGATAAATTTCTTTTCACARGTGTCCATGAGGCTGACTTACCCAGAATGCACATCCCCATGGGTGAGATATCCTGAACATAAACCACCCATTCCCAGCAGGCTCCCCGGTTGTGTTTGCCATCTGAATCCTGCTTGTACTTAGCCTCAGTTCTCTCTAATACTCATTTGTTCTTGCTGCAAGATCATCCGGGTAGGAATGTTGCTCTATTTTATAGAGGTAAAATGCCCACAAGGAATAACAGGAAGAAGGAGAATCAATGTTTATAGTTTACAAGGTGCCTTGAAATTCTGAGATTAAAGGTCCTTTTTGCTGTTGTTCTAAAGTACACTCTTAAACAAATAACCTGCTGTTCTCAGCTACCAGGATACATCCTTTTTCCTACATTATTATTATTACTCTAAAAATGTTAAATGGCCCTTCATTTTCTTCAAGGATCAAAAGAGTTTATGACAAATACCAATTTGTTCCTGACACTAAGGAGCAAGCTGAAGAAACCAAGTACACACAAGTCCATGGCTGAGACACGAAAATAGATGCCCCTGATCCCATCCATCTGCACTGCCTTCACTCTGAAATGCACTTTATCACTGCACTCCCTGCACAAGGAGCAGGCATTAAAGGTGGGGTGGCAAAGACTTTGAAAGTGCAAAGAACAAGACTGATTGGAGAAGGAGTGAGAGGATTTGCTGCCAGAGTGAAACACAGCAGAGCAGATCATGCCAACAAGCAAAGATTTCTCTGGCAGGCAGCATGCCTGCATTTTCCTAGTCATGCTGAAGGGGAGGGGGGACATTTTCCTAGCTGATGCTCAGTAGCTCAGGGGTTATATATTTACAACATTTTTTATATTCTCAGACCTTTAAGATCATAAAATACGCTCTGTACGGTACAGCATTACAATTAGATGTCTTGGGGTTTAGAGGGAGGTGTTTAGGAACAAAAAACCCTCCTCACACACTGAGCAAGTCCAAAGCGACCTGTCTACTCAACAAGAAAAGCTCTGAAAAATGCAGCACAGTCATTTGATATCAGAAGGTACGAAAAGATGGCAGCAGACCACATAGAACTTTAATACAATATTAACAGCCACCAGCTTTTAGTGAAGCTTTTAACAACTGTGGGGCTACAGGGCAGTGCCTGTCCCAGCACAACCAATGAGTATCATACAGATTTTTGCCAGTTCAGAACTTCTCACATATTTGATTCCCATGCTACACAATATTGTGGCATAGAGATCACTGCAAAGATGAAATTATTTTACAAAACTAAAACTGTCTAATACCTTCCTGGGATTACTTTTGGATACCAAATCCAATCTGGATTCATGGGGTTATCATTTGAATGCAAAGGGAGAGAGATTCAAATAACATCTTTCTCACTGGTGCTGGTGGGATGGTGGAAGAGAATTTATTTGAAAACTAGGCAAAAATTCTTAGCATAATCATAGACAGTTGAGAAACATGTTCATGAGGATCTTAAAGTTTTAGCAGTCTGGTCTACTAGATTTCTCTCCAGCTCAAGCCCTGCAAACAAAAAGTAGAAACAGATCCCAAGCCCTAATATCCAGGCACCATTCATTCTACAGAGCTCTCCAGAGCAACCATGGAGTTCAAGGCCAGCAATCCAGTTCAAGTCTTCTGCCTGTAAGATGCCATAAAAGCAGGAGAGGAAAAGGGAAGTGATGGGGCTGGTCATTAGTTCACAGCCTGCAGGCACAAAGCGTACCCGGGGAGCTGCTGCCCGCCAGGTACTGCGGGATGGTCCAGGCACTTGTGCAATGTGCTGCCCCACAACAGGGGGGACCAACCACAGGTGGCAAAGACCAGGAGGTCATGAAACTGCACCAAACTGTGTGAAATGGTACATGACTGCAGCAGCACGACAATCACCCACATACAGTAATTAACTCCCGTGGCTGAAGGGGAGAGGCTGCGGCTGAAGCAAAGTTGTTACCTGATGATGCCCAGAAGGGTAGGGAGCCAGGCCTCAGACCTGCTGGGGGTGTGTGCTGTGTCACAGTTGTGGGGTATCAGCCCCTAAAACTCAGAGAGGATTGCAGCAGAGAGCAGGAGCCTTTGCATGGGAGCTGCCTTGGCCCCAAGCCTACGAGCAAGCTCCCTGGAGGGCAGGGTGGATAGTGTGCCTAAAAAGTTCTGACATACCTGCCTCTCCTTCCAGGGACTCACAGGAGCCCCTGAACAAGGAGAGTGGGACTGTGGCAGTGCCGGATCCCGGGGCAGAGCTCCCAGGGC
Organism: Amblyornis subalaris; assembly: GCA_018881555.1. Lineage (NCBI taxonomy): Eukaryota > Metazoa > Chordata > Aves > Passeriformes > Ptilonorhynchidae > Amblyornis > Amblyornis subalaris. The sequence goes on from JACAXG010000058.1 coordinate 1,949,050, forward strand.
CGGTGCAGGTCAGGCGGGCAGGCTGCACCAGGTTCCCTGTGCCTGGCCCAGGGGAGGCGACAGGGCGCTGCTCCTGGCCCTCGCTCCGGCGACGCAAATGCCACGGGAAGCGATGCCGTGCATCCCCATTTGTCACCGGGGCCGGCATTAACAGAATGTTTAAAAGTCATGATGTCATCGCTATTAATCAGGGCCCCGCTGGGCCACGCTCCAGTGCTGCATATTAATCACCAGCGGCCCCGGGACTCGCTTATCTGGAGAGGCTAAGTTTAGATCCATAAAACATGATTTATTTTTAAAAGTAGCATTATTAAAGATGAGCTACAGCCTTGTTCACACTCCTGCTGGAGTCTCCCTTAGGAAAAGGTTGGTATTTTGGAGTTGGTACGGAAACTGTCCTTATTATTTTGAGCTTGAGAAAGCTGTCAGGTGTGATACTGGCCTTTGAATGTCTTGGACTTCTCCCCTGCAAAGAGGAACCATCCCATCGCCCCCAGCAGAGTCACTCACACAGAGCCCAATTGTGGACAAAAGTCCCATTTGAATCACTTTCTACAGATGGGACAAGGCTAATGCCTCAGCGAGGAGAGCTGCTGATGTCGAAAGGCTGGCTAGATGCAGCCCTGAGTGTCCTCACGATGGTAACGATGGCAGTGTCCCACACCACATACCTGGTTATGACCTTTACCAAGAAGTGAGCCCATTGAATACTGGCCTAAAACCAACACCTAGCATGTTATATTATCTTTTGTGCTTTTCAAAGTGTTCCTGTTGGATCAACACTATGATTGATCCACACAAATGCATTCATAAAAGCCTACCTGCACTCAAATTTATATGAGTTTAACTCTAGTGACTTTAACAATCACTTCATCTCTGGTTCAATGCACACACAGGAACTGTACCGGTTGAATAAAATCATTTTCTAAAATGGTCTGCTAAATTTCATTTGACTCCTTGCTCAACTGCTCATAATTTGGATTAAAGAGGTTCTGGTGCCAGTTTGGTGTGCACAGATGACATCGACTTGGAGTTCCCCAGCCCAAATCAAGACTCCAGCAGCTGAACTAACTGTTCCTAAGCCAACCCAGTTAAAACCAGTGCAAACCCCATGTGTGGGGTTAAACCAAGACATCTGGCAGACAGAGCAGGACAGCAGAAAGCCTCGCTGGGACAAAGCAAAGTACGTTCATTCCATCGGCAAGGGAAGACTTCCTGCTTTATTGCCCACAACAGCCATCACCAATAATCACAGTACTGTCTCACGGGAACCACAGGGTAACACCACATGGCTGCAGGAGCCATACTTGGAGCTGTGCCATTGCCACACTGCCTGGTCCCACTGGGYTAGCTGTCATGGAGGGAGAAGGGCCAAGAGCAGCCCTACTCTTCTTTGGTGACAACTGCCTGAGCCCTGATGTCCCACGGGCACTGTTCTGCTGCTCTTGCCACCATGGCGGGTGAGTGCTGAGTCATTTGACAGCTTCACTGCTCCCAAGCAAGCAACAGCTCCTCGACCTGCCTCCTCAGCCTCACCATCACCTCGGGCACAGCTGTGCACTGAAGCTCATCCAAATAGCATGGAGCCTCTTACTCATGTGCAGAGAGAGAGACGTAACATGGTGATCAGTCATGTTGACAAGCTTTGGGATCCCATCTGACAGCAGCAGGAGATTCAGCAGACCACAATATTCATCAAAGTGCTTAAATATGAAGCTGCTTGCCTATTCAGTGTCATCTCAAAGGAGCCAAAGTTTGGCCTGTCAGTCTGTAGGCAGTGGGAAAACAAGCCCTCATGGCTAAGCTGCTCATTCAACCTATACCTCTTCTTTTGGGTCAGGCTTTTGGTAAACATGGACTCACACACAGCCCTTTCCTATTGCCTGCCTCTGAATTCCCTGAGTCTGTAGACTTCGACTGCCCACACTGCATTTAAGAACAGGCTCTCTGAAACCCTAGAGTCAGAGACTCATGTGATGCTGCAGTAGAGAGCTCCTGCAGCCACGTGTGCTGATAGCAGGGCCAGGGAAAGGGAGAAGACTCAGGGAGCATCCTAAATGACAAGGCTAAGTTGCAGTTGCCTGTTACCTGTGCRTAATGGAATGAATCTAGACTCTGCAGATAACAAACACAATTACCATTGCATTTACCAGCACATCCCTCTGCGAGGCAGGACCATAACACAGCTCCTCCACCTCACAGTTTCTAGAGCTGAGCTCACCCTGAAGGGCTTGCCCTGACTGACACAGCTATGATTTTCTGCAGAGCCTTTACAAACTTCAAACTAGGGAAGTGGGAACATTAAATTTGAACAGGGCTTTTTTGGGTTTTGCCTTTTTTTCTTTTGGGTTCACTATCTTTTGTGATCCAAAGCAAAGGATGGGGAATATGGGGGGAAAGTCTTCAAGGAGACAAAGTCCAAGCCTTCAAACCTCTGCTTTTCCTTCTAGTGGAAGTAGGATTGAATGTCCAGCCCAGACAGACTGGCCCTGGCAGAGTGACACAAATGAAGCAATGACAGCTCCAGAGATGTTTCTCAGGCAAAAGAAACAGGACCAGGACTTTCCTCACCAGGTTTGATTAGAGGGCTCTCAAATGGGGCAAACACAGCGCTTTGGCTCAGCTTTGCCACCAGAAACCACTGAATGAACATCAATGCTTACATCCCTTTCCATGTTATTGGCACTGACACCCTCTCTGGGGAGAGCTGTATGAGGGAGTTATCCCAAAAGAAGGCAGTCTTTCTACCATCCCCTCCTGCGCATCTCCTCTTTCCCATTCAAATCCCCTGGGAACCATGCTATTTAAATCCCTATTTTACTGTAGCTGGCTCGTCATGTTCCTCTGCTCATTAGGCTGGCAGCGCAAGCTCAGCAGCATTTGCACTTCAGCATGAGAATTTCTGCTGTGAGGTACGACTGTCATCCACTTGCCTGGACATGTTGCTCCTAAAAATAGCCTTATCCTTGTTTTCTCTCTCTCTAAAATAACATGCAGTCTCTCTCTACCTGAACCTTGATCACCAAATTCCCTTCTCATACCCTCACAACTACTCCCTCAGTCTCCTCTTCTCTWCGCAAATTATTACTGCTAAAACTCTTCCTTGCCAAGCCACCAGCCCATCTCAAACCTTCCAATGAGTTGCTTCCTTCTCAGGTCCCTGAAGGTCAGAGGATGAGCATCACTTGCCCCACACYCACACTGGGTGTCCTGTGATGAACAGCTTAACCACAGACTGTCAGAGTCATTGAACGGTCACAGCTGGCTAGAGAACCAGATGAGGACATGTAAGCTGGGTGTCATGACCCCCTCCCCYCCCAGCAGTATTCCCTACTCATGACTAGAATGTGCCTACAAGGCAAAATTCCACTTCTGACAGAGCCAAATAACTTATTTTCTCTGGAGCAAATTCATCCTGCAACTCAGAGAGAGAGGAAACAATTATAACAGCTCCTCATATTCAGGGATCACAGCATAAGACATAGGCAACCTGGGGCTGGTTGTGTGCCTGTACCAACAGAGAAGCCACAATAAATGATGCAGAACTGCAGCAGTGTGGATGTCACCTTCCTGCCCTCCTCATCTCATCCTTGTAGGCTCCACCACGTTCCACACCCACAATGCCTCAAACACATCTACCACACAGAAAACAGTAGAAGCAGATGAGAGGCTCAGGATGGGGGAGAGGCTGAGTTCAGGATGCTGCCTGCAGCTGTGCCCTACTGCCGGTTCCCTCCGTCTCTTGGACAAGCCAAGCAAAACAGAAAGATTGCATGAACTCACACAGCTATGAGGGGGAATTGGGACTTCATTATCTTGTGGAATTGATGATGAAACACAGTATCGCTGCACATCCCATGGCTCCTGAGCACAGCACATACCAAAGCCTTGCTAACTGTTTATTATTAAGATCTAAAAATCAGTYGTGTGTCTTTGTAACTCCTTTTCTCAATTGATGAGAGGAGGGCCCCGAGGGAAGYGAAAACATTTTCCGGGGAAGAAGCTTTTAACATCAGAAGGCAGGAAACCAAACAGTGGTCCTTGTGCCTCTGCCTTGCGTGCCGGGTGCCGCATTTTCCTGTGCGAGCATGGTGGAAGGAGTATGGTGCCCTCTGGCCACGAGTGGGAAGGGAGTGTTGGGCACCTGCTCACTGCCAGAGCATGGAGCAGCATTACAGAGCACAGAGGACAAGTTCTTGTAACCATCCCAGCCCACAGATCTGCCACTCAAACTGTGGGGGAAAAAACTGTGGAAACAAGCTCCATACCAAAACTGGAGCTACCCAGTAACAGTTTATCTCCCTTATGAGTGAGGAGGGGTCCTTTGAAGTTCTCAGCAGTGCCTGGTTGCATAGTCTGGGCCGGGAGGGGAGAATATCCAGCCCCCAAGTATTTACTGTTTTGTGTTCTGTGCCCTGCCAAGGGAAAGGATGTTCCTATCCCTCCAGATGCATAACTCATGAGATGAGAGCAAACAGGCTCTTTACTGAACATGTTGGGCACTGTTTCTTATCACCTGGCATCCAYAACTGTAATTTCTAAATCTGGGCAAAGTAACTACCAAACAATCTCTTTCTGATTTGGTAATGATTTAAATACTCAATGCAAGCACAAATGGCTACAGCCAGYGTAAGTGAACTGAAAATCTTGCTTGTGTAAACTCTTCAAGAACAACTTCAAAAGCTCCAAAAGCAGCTTCAGTTTACATGTGCCCTTCTTTCTTTCTTCTCTCTAACGACATTTAGCTTTTATCAAAATCAAAAACATCAGGCCAGGAGTGTCTGTGCTGTACCCAGAAAGTCTGACTGTCTGACCACAWCACCATGCTCGGTCAGTCTCCTGCTGGCATCCACCATGGATCCAATGCTTCCATAGCTCCACCACGGCACATCTGCACATCTTGCAGAATGGGCACAGAGCAATGCAGAAGTGCCAGCAAAGTGCTGCAATGCGTGAAGGGATCTGAATGTATAATGTATTGCACTGTGTTTTGATGGATTCTCTTGCTCAAATGGATGTAATAGTTTCTCTAGCTCAGCTCCAGGACTTGGATTCACARACAAGCACTGTCCGTGCTGTCCAGTGCCACCACACAGGGTGCCCTCAAGTTGTAATTAAGATTAAACCACAAAGTACACTACTATGCTGCAAAGACTTYCAGGTCCCTAGCTAGGTGAAAATACTCTTCAGTTCTATGACTGTATCAAATCAGGGTTGCTATGAAATGTGAGACTGAATGATGGCAAAAGTGTGTATCTGCAATTGCTTCCTTGCTGAGAGACAAATCAGGAAAACATGGCTGTGACAGATCCAGCAGAAGGACCAGGTCAGAGGTGACCACAAGGGCTAGAAGGATTCTTTCCCTATTGTCACCTCACTCCACAAGTGAAAGAAGTCAAATCTTTACTTTGAATATTTTCCTTTGGTTTCTGGTTGCATTTCTTTAGAAAGCAGATCTAATGAAAACACAGGAGAGACTGTTCTTTGTGGCCACAAGGTTAATAAGAGTGGAACACAGGAGCAGCAGGAACTGCAGGAAGAATAATTCCTTTTAAAGCTGGAGATAGGAAGCCTATAGGTGGTAAGTGTGACATTTCCGCACGGAGGAGTCCAGCTTAATTACCTACAATTCAAAGGCAGAAAGTTATACATTAAGGCAGCAGAAAGAAAGTAGTAGGAGAGGACAGACTTTGGCCGCTCATGAAGATTTAACATCATTAACTCTCCGGCGTCCAAGAATGTTCCTGCATTTTCGCTGGCCAAACACCAATACAGCTAATTGCATTTGTGTTACCTGCAGTTCAATGAGAAATCGCCTCTTTCTTATTGCCTGCACTGTCGTATAGTACAGAAACACACAGCAATACCAAGCAGAGTGGCTCTTCTACTTCATTTGTAGGTAGAACAATTCCTGTGTGCATTAAGCTTGGCTCAGCAAGACACGCAGACAACACCAAGGGGCCAGAGCTGCTGTTATTCAGATGGCAGCCAGTCYTGGCGTGGTGACAGGGACAGCATCCACAGGTGCTAAATGCCTGAAAGTTATTTGGCAGAGTCTGCATGACTGGGTAGTGCTGGTAATCATAATATCTGGCCAACTGAAAATGAGTCACCTATTCACCTACTCAGTATTTATATATGCTACCGACAGACATATGGTTTACAGCAAACTAGGGAACAGACACTGCTGCACACTCATTTCTTCATCTTTCCCAGCATTTGCTGATGCATTCTCAGTTGAGACTAACACAGGCCAAACTTCCTTTCCAATACACCACTAAAAAGGCTATATTCTGACAGCTGCTGTTATTGCCTTAATCTCTTCTCTGTTGCTCATTCCTAAAATGAGGAACTGGTGGCCAACTCTCAATTACCAGGCTCCCAAAGTCAGACACGCTGAAAGGACCAAGATTGGGTTGCCAGATATATTTTCTTGTGCTATGAAGTCAGTGTAAGAGCTTCCCATCACCTTGCCCTCTTGTCTGAGTGCTATTTGCATCTGTTCAGCTGCACCAATACAGGTGACTGTGAGGCYACACAAAATAAAAAAATAGATACAATTAGTTTTAAAGACCTGTAACAAAATAGCATAATTTCCCTAAACTGACTGATAGGAGTCCCCTCCTCAAGCACTACTGCTCACACAGCAAAAAGGAGAGTACCATCAGAAGAGCCCTTTCCCTTGGGTCTACTCCCAACCAGACAAGAGTGGGGTACCATTGCCCAGCCCGGGCTTAGTCCATAAAGCAGTCACAATGTGACCAGATCATCTCATGGACAGAGAAGCTGACATCTCTGAGACAACTGAGGGTGGAGACCTCTGATTTCTGAACACCCTTCCTCACCTCGGTCTTCATGCATTGGTCAAAGGTGATTAAAGTGGCAGATCTGGAAGGACAAGAAACTTCACGACTTGCCATTGTATTACAGCAGGGCTGGAGTCTCTTCATAGCTGAGGTCGTAATCACTTTCYACTCGCAGCTCTGACTTAAATAACTCTTCATATGCATTCCTTTAACTTCAGCCCATAATTGCAGGGTTTTGTACTGAAGCTAAAAAGATTGTTTCCCCCCCTTCCCTCCTCCTCACTGCAACTGGAAGAATTTGGACCTGTAATTGAAAGAGGTAGGCAATGCCAGACTGAACCTTTGCGAGACTAAATGTTTCCTGAGCTTCTTTCACTTGAGAAAACAAAGCAAAACAACTCCCCTATGAAAAAAATGGGGTTTTTTTCATCTCTCTAAATTACTCAAAATTCAAATCTCTTTGAAAACATGCTCATAGGCAGCGGTTGCAGAAAACAAGATGCAAGTCTCAAAATCATAAACAACCAATGCAGTTAGCTGTAACAAACTAAGCATGTATCTAGTTGGCATTCTGCTAGCCAGTGCTAGCTGGAAAACCTTCCAAAAGCTGAAATTGCCCGATCAAGGAGTTTTTCTGGTTTTAGACAAAATGAAAATCTCCTAAAACACAGAAGACTCTCTTCAATTGAAGACATGGAAAATCATCAAAACACTTTCCACTTGCTCTGGAAGTAGCAAATTGCTGCATACAGAAAACACAAAATTCTTCCTGTGCTGTACTAAAGCAGATTAGACTTTCCATTACTTTTGCTCTGTTTTTTTATTTCTAGAGGTTAAAATTTTGGCCCCAATTATACGTGGGACTTTTAGTATTTTTGCTATTTGCATAAACCTCATGTTTGCACTGCATTCAATATAAAATACAATCCAGCCATTTAGTTTACTCCTACAGAAGCGCCTCCACAAAAGTAAAAAACTATCCATCTCTCCAAGCTGTAAATCTTTTTTTTCATACTGATTGCTGTTTTCAAATTTCTGCAGGTGGCTAATTAATAAATCGTTTCTTAAAAATCATTAAAAAGACAGAAATTTTGCAAATTGCTGTAGCAAGGAACATCATGTGGCAAAGAGCTGCATATCTCCCGTCTGTCCCTGACAGGCATTCTGTAAGCCTTGAAGACAGTTTGGTTCTTGGCAATTCACTCCTATACACAGGGAAGATTCTTATAAGAAATAGGGAACTACTCCAGATGCACAAGCTGCAAGTGTGCAGGAYAGGGCAAGGGAGCAGCACAGTCGATGGGCAGAAATCCAAGGGTACCCAGAGTGGAAAGGTGATGGGGACAAACAGGATCCTTAAGCTGGTCACAAATTAGCCTGTACAGAGGACCAGCAGAAATATGGGCCCCACATAAATGTATTAAACCTTGCACAGGCTTCATTAACTTGAATTTAATGATGACCATGACTTGTGTCTGTAAATGATGACCATGACCTGTGTCTGCAAATAGTTATGCACATGTCTAGCTTGAGTCACACTTAGCTCTTCTGATGCCAGTAAGGATTCAAACTTCAAACAACTCACATATGTATATGGGTACAGAAACCTCTGGATGCTGCACTTGAACTTCCCTTCTAGGCATCTAACAGCCGATAAACGCGTAAGGGAAAAGGGAAGCCAATATATCTTGTTATATGAGGTCTGGCAAAAGCTGACTTRCTAAACACACCAGTGCATCTTCCAAAACACCCTTAGTTCTGCCCACCTGGTGGGCAACAACTGCCCTTTTCTGAAAGACTCACTTCTAACAACCACAACCAGACATTTAAAAAATCCCTGTCTGCAAGAAAACAAATCCATCGAAGGCATGACGTTTTGACATCCCTCCCTCCTCCAGACAATTTAATCTGGCAGTAAGTAATGTACTGGTCTGGTTTGATGAAATGGACACTCTGACCCTTTCTTTACACTTGCAGATTGATTGATTGTTTGTACCTGAACAATTATGCCTTAGGAAACAGGCAAAAAGCAAAACAAACCTTTTGGCCACAATATTTAATTTCTGCTAGCAACATTTCACAGCTGTTACTTCCCTGTTTACTCAAAGGAACTTACATTTTGCTTTGTAAAATGCTTTACACTCCCATCCTCATTTCCATACTCTGCTGTAGGTAAAAACCCACTTCCTTTGAGTTCCTTAATTGAAATACATCTAATTCCACTGGTGCTTTCCAAGATTTGTTTACAGCAGAACTAGTCACTTAAAAAGCAACAATGTTTTTTATGGAACATATCCCCTAATTCATATTGCAAACAACTACTCAGATTATCATCATGAGGAGTACTCTCAAATACGTCTGTCTTTTTTCCTCTCCTTGATAGCTTTTTGTGCTCCTCTCAGCCTGGACAATGAAAATCAATGCAGCAGCTTTCCTTTTTCTCTCCAGTGAATTGAAGTATCAGGTGACAGGGAAGCAGTTTTTGTTTTAAGACAGCCCTTTGCACTGGAACTTTTAAAAAAAATGAACTGCTTAATGGCAATTACTTGCTCTTGGCTTCTGGGGGGGAAAAAATCCAACAACCACCACCTTTTCTCTTTCCCCCCCCCCCTTTTTAAACAAAGCAAAAATTCATCAGCCAAATAGGAATTGACAGCATTCCTTCAAAAAGCAAAATAAAGCTCGCCCCAGCTGGGCACTCACCAGGCAGCTATATTTATTTGTGTCTCACGTGCTGGGCCCATGTGCAGTTCAGCTTCCCTTAATGTGAGCAGGCTTGCTGTACTCTGCCTTCCCAAGTCCCCCCGGCACACTTAAGCTTTTTCTCTGGCTCCTGCTCCGTGTCACCCCTGCGCCCCGGTGGAGCACAGCTGATCCAAGCCCCCAGGAGCAGCTCAGACTCCAATGCTGGCTCCAACCCCAAACTCAGCCAAAGCTCAAGCCCATCCTTCTCTCAGACCTCCAGAGCTGCAAGCAAAGGCTGGAAATTGATACTCACCCTTCCAGAAATGCATCCTAAAGAAAACTTACAGGCTCTACTGAGGTTTCCCCAATCAATCGTTCTTTACTTTGGCTGGCATAAGAAGCTGGAAAATCTATAAGAATACTAAAAAGCACTTTCAGTTGTATTCTGACTCTGTTTCCTCAGCATGTGGTGATATTTTTTGGGATGAGCCTGGTAGGCACCTAAGCATCCTAACTCGCAAAGAAGAAACACAACTGGGGGGAGGGGGGATTTGAGCAGTTAAAATTCCTCCCACTACCTGGTTTCACAATTGAAACTGTCCCTTTGACTTTTAAAAACAGGCATTTTTGCTCCTCCCTCTGACCAGGCTTCTTCTGGTTCTTCATTCCCTGTAAAGGCTCTGTCTCAGGAGTTAGGATGGCAGCCATCACATTGACTTAAATTGCCCTGCCTCTCTCCTAATGCAGAGAGACTCGAGATGCTCATAAGTAGCTCCTACAGCTCTACACTTTGCAGCTTGGAATTTTAAGAYGAATAGTCACGAATTTCAATGTGACTTAAAACATCAGAAGACAAACTGCAATTACTGAAGATCTGCTCCTTGAGAAGCTCAAGTGTCCAGGGATGGGACAGACACAGTCTGCAATCAGAGTCTTTTAGGATGTGCCGCATGACTTGGTATTAGTACCTGACATCCTTGTTGTACTGGTAGAAGTTATTTCTCTTTCCCTCTTCCTTCTTTGAATAAAATATTCCTCAGCTTTGTGTGTGGCTGTCCATCTGTCGTCTTCCCCTCCATCTCAGGTTATTCCCATTTGATGTAGACACCCCAAAATTTAATGAGCTTTCCTTATTACACCAGTCATTCATAACGGCTTCTGAACACCAGCTACAATTTATGACTGCTTCTTCAAATCAGCACAGAGAATTTCCATTTGCCTTCTTACTACAGAAAACTTGTTTTAACAAAATCCAAAATGAACTATCACCTACAAGCTAAGGACATGTTTCTGAAACAGAAAATGAAACAATGGGTCTCCTTGGTTTGCTGATATCAACACAGAGCTTTTCTGACAGACTTAATTCTTATCAGCATCAGACAAGAAAGTCATCACCAGTAAATTGTTCCTACCAAAAGCACTGTCCTGAACAAAGGGTGATACAATTTAAAGGGAAGAGAGAGAACTGATGGTGGAGTTTGTTTCCTCTCTTGGGGCTCAGTTCAGCTCCTCCTGAAGAGGGTTTTTGTTTGCTTGTTGTTTGTATGCAGGTCATCTGAGTCTGCATGAGGGGGGTGGGAATTTTTACTAAAAATCCTTTTTGACAATTGCTTTATAGTTTTGGTATTTGCAAACTGCTAAACAAATTAAGAATAGAAACATAAAAAAGAATTAGGTCTTCAGCAGTCATCTGACATCCTATTTTAAGCCTGTTTCTGATGACATGCCCTCTGACATTTTTTTATAATGTCAGTGACTTTTAAAATTAGAGTTCAATCAACTAATTTTCAGTGCTCTTGTGCATTAGATTTCAACAAGATGTGTCTACTAGAGTGTTTTAATCTCTGATTTGTTTTTGCTTTATTTGGTTTTTTTTGTTCTTGTGCTATAAAGTGGCAAAGTGAATTAAAGGACATTTTGCCATCTAAAAAACTCCACCTTCAGGTAGCTATAGGCAGTGACCCAGTGAATCCTGTTCATTTCATACTAGGTAAAAGCCTCTTAGTCAAGGCTTCACATGGTATCTCTTTTGGGGAGGGTTTTATTCCTTTGTTTATCTATCTCATAAGGCAAACATCTGTTCAAAATCAGGTAAACTCCAGTTGAAACTTTAACTACAGAAGAGCTACATTCATTTCAGAATAACTTCATTTAGAAGAATTCACTCACCAGAGTCGTTGCAAAAATTATTCACCATAGGCAGAAAACTCCAAGCAGAAAACTACAAACAACAAATTTATTTTACAGAAGTAAACATACGTTAAAATTTGCATTGTAACACAACTTTAAGATTGAAATGTAAAAAGAGTTTCTATATAAAACAACATGGAACCAAAACCAGGCACTGGTTACATTTTGTGCATTTATAATTTACTCTTTCTGCACAGTTGTGACAATGGAATGGGAGACTCAAAAAAAAAAAAATCAAAAGAAAAATGTAAAAGTGAAAACACGTGGGAAGCCACTTCTGTTAGAGAAGAGATCTTAATGTGGACTTGAATTAACTATATGAGTGACCAGATTTGACACAGTAACACAATCAGGTTGTTCCTGGTACTGATAGGTAAATCAAAGCAGAGCTGCAAGAAGTGACTGTTCAACTTCAATGAGCATTAAATGAGAAAAGAACAAACGCAAAGCATCCATGAAGTTCATGCAATGTGAGGCAAGCCCAAAGGAATTTGAAAGCCCAAGTAAACAAAACCGCTAACCAGTGACCCAGTGGGAGAAGGGCAGTTATGCAGCAGCTCTGATCCTGTGCCCCTGCAGCTCAGCCAGTGCTGACAAGGTTTGCTGTTGTACCTACATCAACTCAAAGACAGACAAGAAGGAGAAGGAACAAGTGAGAGGAAAGCACCATCAGCACAGCAAAAAGCTCTGGAGCAGAAAGAGCTGCAGTCCCAAAGACAGAATCCCTTTGGTGACACAGGTTTGCTTAATACCTGGAACCAAGGTAGACCATGGGACTACGAAAGCAGAAGGCAACTTTGGTGAGAGTGAACGAGCAACGACAGAGTTCAAAACCCATACAAAGAGTAAGAAGTAAAACAAGAACATAAAAGCAGGAACTTTAATGAAGCAGACGGTACACACAGAAAACAGGTAGGCTCTGATGGAAGTGATTCTAAAGGAGACAAGGAAAGCTGGCAATTTCTCAAAGAAACAGCACTGAGAGACCCAGTGCACAGTGTCCTATTGCAGCACATAGGAAGGCAGCAGGACATGACTAAACCATGAGCACTTCCTTTGAGCTTGTATGAAGAGACCACAGACCGCAGGTCCAGCTACTGGGTGGGGGAAGGGTGTAAATGATGCACAGATTGAATCAAAAAGTAACAAGCATCCCCTTCATTCCATAGCAGTGAGGAGAACAAAAAGTGTTAATGAAAAGGGACAGATGACAGTCTAAAAGCTGAATAATTTCTGGAGGCCAGTTCATTAAGTAGGTCAAGTGCAAGCATCTAACACTATGCTATTAATGCCGATGGCATGAAAGCTCAGGCTATGAAAGCCAAGAAAAAAACCCACAGGAATGTGTTTGAAAGCTGGCTGGTCCTGACAAACTTCTTCCTTTGAATACTTAAGAGAACCGGCTGAAGCAATTCCAGTTCCTGGAGAACATGAATCATAGAGAACAGAAAAGACTTAAGAAGTCTGGAAAGGAGAAACATGGTGCCTAGCTTTAAAAAATTATGCTAGGGAATTACAGACCACTCAGTTTAACTTCCATCCCAAGAAAAAATATTGAAACAAATAATCGAACTATATGTAGGAAGCTAAAAGGCTAAGTACGAAGAGATGAGTAACAGACCCTGTTGAATTGTCAGAAAGAAATTGTGTCAAGCCAATTTAATTTCTTTGTGTGACAGGTAATGGGCCTTGGGCAAAGGTGACAAGCAGTAGATGCCATATATCTTGACTTTTAGTAGGATTTGTGACTGGTGCCCGTGATATTCTCTTCAGCAATCTCAGAAAACATGGACTAGTTAACTACTCAAGAGTAGGTATAAAACCAGTGCCACAGCCTTACTCAGAGGGTGGCTCTCAGTGGTTTCTGTCAACAAGGGAAGCTGTGCCGAGTGAGATGCCCATGGGTCTCTTCCAGGACAAATATGCTGACCATGATCTACCTGAACAACGGTATGGAGTAGAGATCTGGTTTATAAATCAGGTAGACAATACCTGAATGCTGGAAGCTAACATGAGAATTGAAATGGATCTTTACAACATGGAGAAGCACTCTTAAAAACTGAATTAATTCAACAAAGATCAATTAAAGCCCTTAACAAGAAGAAACAACCACACGGACAGAAGATTGGGGAACAACTAAATAGTCAAAAGTTCTTCAAAAAGAAAATAATCTGAGGTGGGCAGAATGTAGTGATTTGCCAGCTGGACTTATATGAGCAATATTATAACATTGTGAAAAGGACAAATATCGTGTAGACATAGGGATCTGGACACATGATATGATCTTTCCACTCTACCAAGCATTGAGTGGCTTTAGCTGGAATACTGTGTCCTGTTTTGGGCATGACATTTTAAGAAAGTTGTGGACCCAAGAAAAGAGCCTAGAGGAGAAGCAAACAAGAATAGTCACACTTCTAGAAAACACCTCTTTCAGGGTAAATTGAAAGTCAGCAAAAGGGAAGACTGGGAGAGGTATGATAAGAATCTTCATGTATGTAAAAGATTGTTTAAAAAAGGGAAAAATCATTTGTTGTTCCTGTTCACTGCAGACGGAGCAAGGAGTAACCGACTTAAATTTCAGAAAGAAAGTTGCATGGTAGCTAGCAAGCAGAATAAAGCTCTGGTGGTAAGCATGGGAAAGTACTAGAAAGTCTGCTTGGGAAGGGCATAGTCTTTCTGGTACTGGACAGCTTTCAAACAAATCCTATGGCAGGAATAACAGATGTACAGGTGACTATGCATCAAGGTAGAGAGACTGGCGTGTGATGTTTTTAGGACCTTTGAGTTCCTATTTTAAGATTCTTTGAAAATATTCACTTTGATTGCTGGCATCAACTTTGCTTTCCCCTAAAAATGATGTTTGAGAAATGCCATCAAAAAAAAGAAATGCTTTAGGTGTATTTCCTGCAATGTGTGTTCACTGTCACTGCTCTGCAGGATCAAATCAGCAGACCTTTGCCTTCTGAGCTTCAGTGAGAGCCTGTGTCATAGCCAGGGTTACATTGGCATCAATTCAAAGATAGTATTTATCAGCAAAAACTAAAACTTTTACTGTGACTTAAAGCCTTTTAACACTTGCTCTTATAAAGTCCAAGCATCTGGGCAACATTTTCCTAGAGAGAAGGCAGAAGCTGATTTAGGTAAAACAAGAGACACTGTGTGGGACTTAGATTGAATGTGATATCTCAGATTTCCATTGTGCAGACTGTCTTGGAATGTGTTGGTGGGTAAAGAGACATGCTGAGATCTTAAGGGAATACTTTTAAGCACTATCTTGAAATAATTGAATTAAATCACTCCTCCACACACCAAGGTTTTACAGAGAGAGCTAACAATAAATACACAAATATCTATATAAGGGCTTCATTAAGATCACTTACATTTGGAGTTATATTTTTTTTCAGACATCTCCAAATGCCACTGATTTTCTATAGCAAGCCTTTCCAACTTCTTGACAACTAGGACAGCAGATTCTGCTAAGGCAGTTTACTTGGGAGGCTGAATGGTAAAAATACCTTCCAGAATTAATACTGGCAGAAAAACTACCTTGGTGGTAGCAGGGACTGTCCCTGTGACCACAGTTCAACATGGAAGCTACCAAGAGAACAGCCCTAAGACAGAGACATGGACTCCATTTTAAGGGATGGGGAACTGAAACAAAGGCCCAGATTCCAAAAGCTTTCGTGGGCTCTTCAGGGCATACCTGTCTTTGTGGATCTGGCTTTATATGACTTCACTGCAGTTACATGAGAAGGCAGAGCATAGCTGGACCCACTGTCACCCGAGACGTCAAAGAACCATTTCATTTAGTCCCAACACAGAAACAATGATCTCCCAGCTACTTCATCCATGCAAACTTCAGAAATGTAGCAAAAAGGACAGAGGTCGAGTGATAGCCTCCCCTTCCACAAAAGGAAAGACTATGACTTACTAGACATCAGAGAAGCCCCAAAAGTTGGTGTCATTACAACTGTTCTAGCCAAATGGGACGATGGACCACAGAACAAATGAGAGTGCATCACATTCACTGCTCTAGGAATTATGTGTGATTTTAGCTTGGTTAAAAGCAATTTTAGGCAATTATCACTGCCAAATTTGAAGAGACTCTGGTTTCCAAAGGAAACTAAACTACTGCCAAGTGGTCTGAAAGCATGACAAGAGCCATGGGTAAGATCCAGCCTGGATGCGAGGCTATGCCCTGTTCCTCCCCTCAGCCCACCCTAAGGGGCAAGGAAAGCAAGTGTGTTGGGTTTGTGTGGCCAGGTTTGTGTGGCCAGAGGGCTACAGGGGTGGCTTCTGTGAGAAGCTGCCAGAAGCTTCCTCCATGTCTGGCAGAGCCAAAGCCAGCTGGCTCCAGGATGGACCTGCCGCTGGCCAAGGCTGAGCCAATCAGAGATGCTGGTAATGCCTCTGTGATAACATTTTAAGAAGGAAAAAGAAGTTATTGTGCAAATGTAATTGCGGCCAGAGAAGTGAGGAGTGACTCTTCTTCCTGAGCAGCGGCAGGAACAACATGTGATGAGCTGACCGTAACCCCAATTCCCTGTCTCCCTGTGCCGCTGCAGGGGAGGAAGTAGAGCTTGGGAATGAGGAAGGGATTGGGGAAAGGTGTTTTGAAGATTTATTTTACTTCTCATTATCCTGCTCTGATTTTGATTGGTAGTAAATTCAATTAATATCCCCAATCTGAGTCTGTTTTGCCCATGATGGTATTTGGTGAGTGATCTCTCCTGGTCTTTATCTCAGCCCATGAACCCTTCATTGTATTTTCTCTCCCCTATCCAGTTGTGGAGGGGAGGTAGAGTGGCTTTGTTGTGTGCCTGGCCAGAGTGAACCCTCTACAGCAAGGCAGGAGGGAGGGGCATCCTCCCACTCTCCCCACACCCCCCACACCACTGCTGGCTTGTGGTTATGTCTGGCAGCTGAGGTGGTGATTCAGTGGGAGATGTTCTAAGCCTGTAGGGAGCAAAGCCCTGACCTGACCTGTCCTGTGGAACCCTCCTGCACTTCCTGAGAGCCTCCTGCAGAAAGAGGAGCATCAGAAATGGTATGCCCAGCTCCTTCTTATAGGCAAGAGATTCTTTGAGGTCTGCCCAAGCCTACTTGCAAGCCTTTCTGAGTACCCAAAAGGCCACTGCTCCCCACCACTTCTCCCTGGAACTCCACTGTGTTTCCAGCATGTCTATATACCAGCGTGTTAGGAGTATTTGACTGGGATGGACATGGATGGCTTCAAGGTGTCACAGCCACCAAGAATAGGCCACAGTGATCTTCAGTACCTTMAATGTGTGGTTGGTGGGAAAGACCCGCAGCATGTGGTGCATGCAACAACTACACTTCAGCAAGCAGAGACCAGACCACAGAACAGACGGGGTCAGAGATTTGCAGAATTGTGCAGGTCACTAAGGATCTCTTGAGAGCTCTAGACCTGCTCAAGGCATGGCCAGCTAGACCAATATTATCTCAGACTTGCCTGAGAAAGACAAGATGTTTTTTGGCTTTAATCCTCTGCATCAGTGCATCTCTGCTGTGCTCAGAGTGCTTATTTTTCTGTTTGCTTGTAATATGAGTGCTATTCTACCTGGACTGCTTGCTGGCTTGCATCAGCACTTCTCTATTCTGAAATCCCTGAGAGCAGAGGATGCCTGAAAAGGCATAGAAGAAAGGTCTCGTGATTTTCCTGGGATCCCTGAAGCAGTTTCATTTCCTTGTTCTGCCAGAGATTTCCTGCAGAGTCACAGACACCTCCCACGGATAACCCCTGTACAGAGCAGGATTCATCTAGTCTAACATCTTACCTTGGAGATGGACTTCTATCATAAGCTCCCTTTATAGGCTACAGAGAAGGATCACAGGTCCAGACAACACTGCATCCCATCTTAAACTGGGTACTTCATTTGGGTGGTTAAACCACTCTTAATCTCCCCATTTCTGAGCCTCCCATGAAAAAGGAAAAGATGATTCTCTGTTATTTCACAGGGGTATTAAATGCAGCAAATATTTTTGGGCCTGCAGATACTAACCATGACCAAGAACATGGGAGAAACAGAGATAGAAACTTCTGTGAGAACTTTTGCTCTTTCTTATTCATCCTGATCACCAGAGCTGGACAAATTATTTGCAGCAAAAATTTGGCAATGTTTCTTCAAGAAATTTTGGCACATAGACATTTTTGATTAATTTGTTCCTTATGCAAAAGTATTCAAAACAAAATTGATGAGAACATATTTCAGCCCATGGACTAAACATAAAACTTTCCCCATGACTAGAGCAAATTAAAAATTTCAAATGTGAAATTAAATGTATTTGTTTTTGGCAAGAAAAGGGACAAAATGACAGCATCCTCACACATTTCTATTTGAATAAGTTCAAACACAACGTCCAACCATAACTCTTCCAAGAATTCATATGCTCTTCAAAAGCTGGCTAGTAAATCACTTGATATGACAAAGCAAAGTCAAATAATACTGATAATTCTCCCTGGCTGGAAGAGTTCAGGCTGACAGGACTTTTATAAGCACATACATCCTTTCATTGCTTATTTCTGTGATTCCATAATTTTAAACAAAAATCACCCAAGAAATGCTTCTGAAAGAAAAATAAGCTGAGTGCTGAAAATTAGCCTTGCCAATATGCAGGGAGAGAGTAATGAGATCCCATGCTGAAGTGAGAAGACTTCTAAAGTCCTGCAGGCACAACAGGGTGCTTGGGTGCGTTAGGAGAGCCAGGGATAACCTAGTGGGTAGCAATGGTGTTCTGCCAGGTTTGTGACTGAGATTAGAGGTAGCACGATAAAGCCTGTACACAAAAACCACCTCCCTGCCTGCTGTAGCAAGAATTACTCAGGTTTACTGCCCAGGTGTAATCTCAGGGCTTCTGTAGAAGGTGCTGAAGTAAAACAGCTCTGAGCACCATCCTTCTAGGAGAGCTTGGTGCAGGGTCTGCAGCTACTCTATTGCACTGCTGTTCGGGGAAACAAACATTAGCACTGCTTTTTTATGGAATTCATTTACCATAGCACATTCTGAAGACAGGCTGCTGGGGAGCAGAGTTATGACATCCAGAAACTGACAACAAGAGCAATAAAACCTGACATATATCATGAAAGCCAAGCTATGGTACTACGTGTAATTAACAGAGAGTGTAATTATTCACCTTGAGAAGGACTTTGATGGATGCCTCGTGGTTAATTCTTTTTTCCTGTGTTTCGTCTTCTCTTGTTCACGGCAGCTAGGAAGGCTAGCTTGCAGCTTTCAGTTTTTTGCCCTGTTTCTCATCCAAAGCTGTTGTATCTTCATGGCTCATAGCCAGGCTTGGTTCAATCCCAGGCTGGATGCTTTGTCTAACCCTGGAGGTGTTTAGTTTGAGGCCTAGCTTTTGGAGCTGACAAGGCATTATATTAACACAGGGTGGACTGTGGTAATGGTATGTGTATTAAAATTCCAAGCATGCCCAGTATCAGTCAGATGTTTCCAGGATCTCAAGTATGACCATATGCAAAAGAGCATAATCTTCCTTCTCATGACAACACTGCGTCGCTCTTCCTTATTGTCCACTGAACCCTGACACAAGTTAGAGCCGGAAGAGGAGTGTTTATTTCCCCCAAATTCTTTGAATTGTCAAAAAACCGGAACAGAAAAGAGAGCATCAGGAAGAGTTTGAACAGTTGCCCAGTCCCAATAAGCTGCAGAGGAGGCTCTTACAAAGCTGCAGTACTATACACACGGAGGACTTGGTGGTGTTTGTTGGCGTGCACTGCTTTTGCATGGGAGGAGAAGCAACTGGGGAGGATTTGGCTAAGGCTCTGAAAATCAGAGAGAGAAGCTGCTACTATACAAAATGTGATCGTTTAAAAACATTGCAACCATGGGTAATTGATCTAGCTGGTGCACTGGGGACTGGATAGAAATTTAAGCTCAGTCACATGCATTTGAAGAGCTCCACAAGCCTTAAATGAAAGAGAAATTTGTAGCCTTGGGACAAAATGACTGAAGCCTTATCTAAAACCTATTGAAGGCAACTAGGATGATTCCACAGGCTTTTGGGGGTGTTGGATCAGACCCCAGATGGATGCAAACCTCTGAAGAAGAGGGTATATAATCTTAATGCAGGAAGAGAGACATTTTAAAAGGCAGTGGAATGCACAGTTGGGCTCTGTATGACTCAGTGATGAATGAGTGTCCATATTGCATCATTTCAGAAAGCCGGAGATTAAGGGAATCCGAAAAAGAATCCAGAAGACAAATAAAAGTTCCTCTGATAATCACAGCCCCATAGACAAAAATATATAAATATATAAATGCAAAGACAAAAAAAAAAAAAATTCATAGCTGCAGCACATACATTAAAACCAGGAGAGTCTGCACATTTAGAGAACAGAAAGCAATGGCATATATATTTCTGTAGACACAGAGTGCAAAATAAATGGCTCAGACAGGCAAGCACAGCTAAACATTAATGGCACGGCTGTATTATTTTAAATTGTGTGACTGCAACGTGTTCCAGGGAAAATACTGGGACTTGAAAATGACACAGTCCAAGTTAGTAAAAGGTGATGTGTGTTGTAAACACTACAGAATCCTAAACAGACTACACAAATCCTCATATCTCCAAACACCACTTTGATAAATTAATTGCTCCCATGTCATACCCATCCTGGAAAAGGTACTGTTCACCCTAATGAGTAGGAAAACTGAATTTAATCATAGAAAAAAGGAAGCACTTATTTGTACAGAAGGACAATTTACAGTTTGAAAGAATTACGTGGTTGTAACTGAGAAGTCAAATATGCTATGGATGTGTATTGATTCATGTAACTGAAATTAAGCCATAAAGTCTGTATAGCATCTGATAAAAAGAAATCACTAAAGAAAGGATGGCTGAGATCTTAGCAGAAAAACAAAAATATTCTAAAGAATGGATATAACACAGTCATTTTTGGAAGAAAAAAAATTAGCTTGGGCTCTAAGCTAGTGATTTTTAATACAGCATTTGGATACTATACAGTGAATTTAAGCAAAGGCCATTTGGTAAAAATTCTGATCCCAGGGTATTACAAAGAGTAATTGCACAGATCTTTGAGGGATTACGAGATGTCAGACTTTTAATGGATGATGTTTTAATTTGGGTGCAGGGAAGTTAATACAAAGAAAGACTTTGGCAAGTGTTGCAGGAAGCCAGGAAGAGATGCCCATCCAGAAAGTAAAATACCTGTGGTCTAAAATATTGTGGCCAGAGTTTGGGCAAAGACAACTCAGCTGGGGTTTCAGATAAAACAAATGCAACAGCAGGATGTCCATGAGATTAATGCATATGATAAACTGTATTCCATTATTCATTCCAATTCTAACTAGGGTCAATATGTCCTTAAGGAATTATTGGAAAAATAAGCTACCTGGTATTGGGGAGATTAATACGATTAATATGAACATGGAAATAAACAGTTAAAGACAGTGACACTAATCCACCAGCTTAAAAATATCATAATGATATTTTCTGAAAAGCCATAATACGTGCTCATCTTACCTGTTTAGACTGAGATTTCTAAGCTGAACAGACAGGAACTATTGCCAGTTTGACAAAGAAGTGCTAGTAATTTTATTTGCTCCTCTAAACTTGCTTCAATCTAGATAAATATGAAAGATATGGAGAAAAGAGACTACAAAGCACTTCGAAGTGGTTGTAAAAAATCTTTTGCCTAATTTTCACAGATACTAAGCATTAGCTTGAGTTGGAAATGCAGACAGTAAGCACCTTGCAAAATCAGTCCATTTGTCTTTGGCATCATCTACAACTTCATAGATAAAGCTGATGATCTTTTACCAGAGAAGAAGAATTCAAAGGCACAAATTGCTGTTTGATGTTCAGAGTCTAATGCACAGCTATGTTGCTAGCTGCAAGCTGAAGGTTTAAAAATTTACCTTATTTTCATTTGGACTTTAATTGGATTAAAAAGTGCACAGCAAACATTGCTATCATGGCAATGAAAAGTGGATAGCATTAACACACCAAACTGTGTTTTCTGATACATTCTAAAGACATACGGTAAAGATGTATATCAGCAAAAACTGAAATGTGGCTGGCTGTGGTATGGAATGCAGCAACTGGTTTGCAGTGCTGAAGCAGTCTGGAAAAAAAGAGGGGAAGGGAGAGAAATTTTAATTGCAAAGAGAAGAAATTCAGAAAGTAGCATGTAATGACTTGTATTGGAATTCAGTGAAATTGATGCTAACGTCCCTGCTTTTATCGGAAATATCACATGATCTCTAATGGCAACAAATTATGCACACTTTATTTTTATACCCTATCCAAAGGATTATTCTTCCATCAGCACTGGGATGGGCAAGCTGCAGCAGAGCACCTGACCAATCTTGGCTCGCAGAACTTGCCTTCATGGAGTTCCCACCTGGAGGTTCCTAAGCTTCTCATTTTTGGGCAGCTGACCGCACCTTACCCTCTTTGTGTTGGAGAGATCCATCACCATCCCCATCCTAGGGGATATGGCTTTGTGTCATAACATATTGTGCCTTTAGAGGCAGGTGAAGGGAAGCAGCAACCAAGGTTTAAAGTTGGCAGTTCATGTCCACAAGAAACATGAATTTAGCAGCTTTCAACAAATGTCCGTAACACAGAAGACAGAAAACGTGATATCTGTTTGTCAGACTGACAGGACTTGATAACGAGATGTGCACTAAATCCAGACTTAGTGTGTAAACTACCCTCTGTGTGAAGCCCAGCACTAGTATGTCAGGGGATCTAACAGGACAGGATAAAATTAGCAGGCCTGTAGGAAATGTATAAGGACATAAAGGGTACCAGTCGTTAGGACTGAAATACACTGGAAACCTGGTGAGGGGAGCCCTAGGCTGGGAAAGCTGGGGATGAGGAGTACAGGGCAGAAGGGGGCCCTGGCAGAGCTTTTCAGCATGTGTTTGTTTCTAATCAGCCCTATTCATCCTTCAGTTTCATAGGCTGTGCAGTTTGGAGGCATCTAGAAAAGCAGACATGAGCCCTACAGCCCCAATTACTCTGCTTTGATATCTGTGAGGCCTTTATGTAAGTCCTTTTGAGAAGTCATCCTACAGGATTAATGCACAAAGCCCACTGAGCCACTTGGCATGGCTGAGTGGCACCAAGGAGCAACAAGCCCTGTGCTAGGGACGGGGGTGTGCAAAAGTCTAGGGCCCCACACTGCCTCCTGTGACACTGCCTTTTTGATATTTTGTTTCTCTCACCCACTCCTTCCCAGATACCGACTCATGGGTTCCTGAGGCTTTCTCTGATCCACATGGAAAAGCTATTGCAAGACCACGTAGTTCAAACCCTCTGCTTTGTGGCCTCCTTGCAGCTTTGTTTCCCTTTCCGCACCCACCTCTCCATCCTTACTCTTTTCTTTTCCCCATTATTGTGGTAAGAGAAGGAAAGGAAACACTTCAGAAATGAAAGATTAGTTTGCTGTATCATAAAGATGAGCTTTGTAATCACTTTCCTTTAAGCAAAGAATTAAAAGATAATAAAAGCCCTAATTAAGGACCTCGTTAGCTTAACTAGATTTTCATATGCAAAGTGATGTTCACCACGTGCTGCTGTCTGAAAATGCCGCCTGGCACTACATGGGAAGCACCTGTGCCAGCTCCCAACTATATTTTCCTTCTTCATTTCACTTACCTTTTTATCTTTCTCCCTCCTTTCCCCTCTGTGCCAGGGTTCAGCAGGCTCGGGCTGATGCAAGGCTGCCTTGTGCTGGGTACATGCAAGACAGACTTGGCATTACTTGATGAGCCAAGTGACGGAAACATGCTTGAGATGAAAGGGCATGGAAGGTGGAGGAGAGCAGAAAGAGCTGGTAGGGGCTGAGCACACACAGACCCAAGAGCAAGGCGGAGGGAGCACATAGAAAGCCCCCAGGCCAGACTGGTTTGATGATAGGTTGAGGTTATGCAGGTGGAGGATCTATCTGAGTCAAGCTGAGCGCAAGAACGCTTTGGGTGAGTCTGGATGTTACAGGGCAGAGCTGGAAGGAGGAAATGCTGGCTGGGGCTTGCCCCTCTACATAACCCAGCTGTGATTCAGGCAAACACTTGCATCAAGGGTTTGGCTTCATCCTTGACTGGTAACAAAAATTGAATCCTTAGAGATACTGTCCAAGGGGCCTTCCAGGGCTCTGTTTTCAATCCCACATGGCCCCTAGTACAGTCTGGCAGGTGGACAGGTAGCTGTTTGGGGATGTGCTTAACAGAAGCAATTAGGAAATCATTATACCGCAGTAATGTGAGCAGATGAGTGAACAAAATGAGTGCTCGCTGCCGTGTGAGAAAGCAGCGTGGCCTGGCTGAGCAAAGAGCACTCGGTTTTCCGCAGCACAGCCAGGAGGCACTGCCCAGCAGAGGCCACAGCAGAGCCAGGAGCCGGCATCCGCCCGGCTGGAACAATCTGATAAATTCCTACAGCTGGGAACTCAGCACGAGATGGGAATCAGGATTTTCATCCTCGTTAAAACTGTAATTGGAGCCTCATTCTACTTCGTTTAGAGCCTGCTGTGAACGTGAGCAAAAGCTGCAGGGTGCTAAGCAGGGAGGTCACCCCGAGGCGAGGGCGAGCAGCCGGCCAGAAGCAGTGGGAGGCTGCAGGGAGCACACCGAGGCAGAGACCAGACTGGCCTGTGTGCATCTCCTGCAGGTGTGGAAAGACCCCTGTTGTGAGCTCTCCAGCTTTCAACTGTTTGTTTGTTAGGGTTTTTTTAATTTAGAAAATAAGAAAGAAAACATGGCATTTATGAGTAGAAATGAGTTTGAAATGGAACCTCAGGGCTCAGCCTGCAGCTTGAGCCTCTCAGCAAGGATGGCTGGGCACTTTGACCCCAAACCTGGTGGACCTCAGATCCCCATTTGAACCACCAGTGATACAATCTATAGCCCCTATCTCAGCTTTTAGACCAGGGCAAGACTTAAGGAAACCTGATATAGCATTATTAGATTATTAGACTGGAGACTGGGTTGATACACTTATTAGCTGAGAATTTTCTTTGTTTAATAGAATTGATTCTTGCCTTTCCTCTACAGAACATGGGACTGGTTTGATACAAGGTATTCATTTAGTTTGCAAACAGAGATGAATAGCTATAAACCAAATCCAGATGTTGCATCCAGCACTCACACCAGCTCCTGCCTGGGCCCATCTCCAATCATTACATGTATTCGTGCAGTAGAGGAATGGCTGATGTGCCTTAAATATAGCTTAAAAATAATCAGCAATAGTCAAATTACTTCTACTACATTATGGGTTGTGAGTAAGGCAATTCGTTAGTGAGAGTCAGACAAACTACCTTAATTTGGCCTTCTACCACTTTCCACCTCGTGGACCAACAAGTGTATCATAACTATTAGAACAACTTCAGTGAATGTTACAATTACTCATGTCAAATGAAAATGTAATGCAGTTAATGTGCATGCTGGCTCCCCGCTGCTACTGCTGATGATTATTGCTATTAGAGCATGACCAAACAGTCATTCAAATATAAACAGCAGATTTGTTTTGATTGTGTTCGTGGCCCGTTTTACTGGCTTTCTGCGAACATTAACACAAATGGCTTTGGTTTGCAAGACTGTCCCTGGGGAGAGAAACAAAGTCAGGAGCACCGTGGTGCTGACTACGTGTATCAGCTAAACTACCTGCACTGGAAGATTTTGCATGGCTCTCTGGAAAATCTGACAGCCACCTCATCAGAGAGAAAAAGCAGAGCTAGGCAAGTCTGAGTGCTGGTCTCGTAAGAGGAGTACACACTACCTGAACAAAGAATCATGGCAGTCCACTGGACAGGCAGCTCTCACAGAAGCACATTCCTGCCACTCACTCAGAAAATGCTTAGGAATGACAGTTACATTGAAAAGGGGTACCCAGCTCTTCTGGCCAGAGCTTCTGATCCAAAGCCTGCCAAAGGAAAAGGTGCCATTGACTTAAATGGTTTGTGTGTTATAGAGTAACACACAGGACTAAATTCACTAAAAGCTCTGCTTGCTGTGAAAAGATTACCTGATTAAGAAGATTAATTATTGTTATTGCTCACATTTCTATGTCACCCTTTAGTGGAATTCCTTATCTCTAAATCAGCAAGAGTTCTTGCTCTCTCCGTCTTGTCTGAGCTGCTTACTGCATTTTGCCTTGTAAAGCCAGGAGCTAATCCTAATGGCCACTGATGCGATTACGTTGTGCAGCTGGCTGCAGAACCTCTCCTCTGCAAAAGGACAGATGCGGAAGGTGGCAATCCCAGGATGCCAGGGATCCAACTAATTACCTGGCTGCATCAAGGCCATGACTCTCGCCAGATGCTTTGATTACAGCTCCCGTTTATCTCTTCTCCAGAAGCACATGCTCGGGAATATGCACGCTGAGGAATGACTAAGACTCTTGCACAGCACGGGACTGACCTTGAGGCCAGGCCACAGACTCCCAGCTTGCATTAATTTTGACAGGTTTGTGAGGTGTCAGCCTCCTCTGAGGGGTGCGGTGCTCTGGGGGGAGTTGCTGGTTGGTGCAGAGAGGACAGACCAAGGGCCAGAATCAGGAAAATGAGTAAGAATGCAGGAAATACAGTCAGCACATGTTCTTTAAAAGTCTTTTTGGTGGCAAGTTAGATAGCAAAATCTCCAGTAGATAGAAGTCAGACAGACCACAGAAGGCTGCTGGTTTGGATGTGAATTTGGAGCTTTGAGAAGTCAATGCACAGGTTGATTTCTGGTACCAGTTTGAAGGAAAGGTTACTGTCTGCAACATGCCAAGAGCTAAGGACGTTTGGAGTGCCTCCTTCTGCTTATTCTTGTTTGTGTTTCTTAAAACAGAAAAGAAATAGGTTTCTTCAGGCTAAAGCATGGATAATGGAGAAGAAATGTGACATAGAAACACAAAATCATGAGCATCATACATCAAGTAAATAAGAAAGATCTTTCACTGTGTCTTCCAGTGGGAGCAATGGAAACTCAGTGAAGCAGACAGGTGATGATCAAATGCAAAATAGAGCAGGTAGAGCAGAGTTCAGCTGTGAAACTCACTGCCACAGGACACTGCAGAACCTCAAAGAGCTGTGAGACAAATCCACAAGGAACTACTGAGCACAAAGTGAACACTACTGGCTCAGGAGGTCCCTGTGCTGCAAATCACTGGAGGCTCAGCGAGTGTAACAGAGCGGCATCATTAGTTACATCATATACTTACAGCACCCGTGCATTTTTCTCTTGGCATCTGCTATAGGTCACTGCTGGAGACATATGGGGGAAAGGCAGCTAGACAGATTCTTGGTTCTGCCTGGTATGTCAGTTCTTATGTTACTGACTAATTGGGTGAGCTGTATGGCTCAGATCCTTAAGCAGGAAGTTAGGCATGTCTGTGCTTAGAGAGCTATGAAATTATGTTTCTTTTTCTTTCTCTTTTTTTTTTTTTTTCCCATTGTGTTTCCTATTCCAGGAGCCCAAGGACCATCCCAAGGAATGAGCAGGAGCTCCTGGTGAAGTCTGAGAAAATGCAGTCTCACATCTACACATGATCAGGATGAGGTGTGATGAGGGGACATCATCATCACACACATCTACTCCCACTCATTGATTACCAGCAGGAGAGGGTGTGTGAGCAGCAGTTCTGTTCTACATAAATCCAGGAGCTGAAAGTGCCAGCACAGCATGGCAAGGTACCCTGAGGATGATCTTCCTATATGTCAATGTGAGTGTAAGATAGTACAGGCATGCACAGCAAGTGCAAGTGTGAGATAAAAATATGGAGGTGCACAAGTATCTACAAACAGAAGAGGGGAGAGAGAGGAGTATGTTTGCAAGCATTTTTTTACAGTGCACGTATTTCAGTGTTTATCAGAATCCATCCATCCATGCACTCTACAGGAAAGTGCAGCCTGCAAGGCAGCAGTTTGTCTGAAATCAGGTCTATGAGTATCTTCTAGGACTGTGCTAAGGTATAAGCATACCAATATAACAAATAAGAAAGCAGCAGAGAGCAGTGGAAAGGTAAATTTCATAGGGGTGGGGTGCAAGGTTACTCTCCACGTGGAGCAGAAGAGAATCTGGGAAGCAATCCTCAAAGAGACTTCTCCTTTGCAGGCAGAGTGAAATTAATTGCAATCATAGTGTTTCTGTGAGCAAAGTGAGGTATTCCAGGCACACAGAAGAGGAAAGCATCTGTCCCACTCAGAGAGCAAAGAGTTGAGCAGCTGAAAATCCTTGTGTCAAATCCCCACTTAGGCATCTCTTCCCTTTCCAGCCCTTGTCCTCCCTCCCCTCACTTTCCCATTCATTTCTCATTCTGCAGCTCTTCAGCACTAGGCCCTTCTCCTGATTAACATTTCAAACCCATTGATAGTTTGTGCTGGCTTAGACAAACTAATCATCATTAGCACTCCAAAAACCTGTCCAGCTTTCCCTCCCAGAGTCACAGGTGCCACCCTCAGCTGCTTGGAGAAAAAGGAAAAAACGCACCAGACACAACACACTCTTGGCAAGGCCATCAGGAGGTACCAGCTTACAGCCCTGGCAGGCAAGGAGATCACAGTCCCGGTGCTCTGGGCTCCCATGGATCCAGGCTGCAGATAAAGCATGAGGCCTTCTAGGAGGAGGGCAGAGGGCTGAAGGCATTTTCTCCTCTCCTGGCTCTTACAGCAGTGTGCTATAGCACACTGAAAGTTGTGCTGGGAGGACTTCTCACTTCCCAGGAAAGAGCAGAGCCCATGTGGTAGATATGGCTGTTTTCTTCCAGCCTGGCTATGCTAGAGAGATGTTCATAGCTGGGGTTTGGGACTTGCTGGGCCTGCCGTGGATACAATCTGCATACAGAAAGCTAGGTGCTTTTCCCAGTGACCCAGTGACCTGTATCTCTTCTGTTTATAGAGCAGGAAGAGGCAGAAAGTAAATACATAATCCAGGGGGACCAGGAATGATGCAAGAACAGGTGTCTTGGTGAGCTGCCCATGTCTGGCCCGAGCTGCAGCCAAGAGATACAAAGGCCACAGATAAATGCAGACTAACAGGAGAAAAAGAGCCATGGGCTGGAAGATGCTCTCTGTGACACTTGCATACAAATCTGCTACCGAACTGCCAGGAAGGCTTGGATGTGCTTTACCTTTTTCCTGGAGATACTTAAATCATCTCCATTGGGCAGGGTCACTCACAACACCTATTTTCAAAGAATGACATCATGCCCTCTGCAGTGGGGACCAGGTGGTATTCAACACTGCCCTGGGGATGAAGGCTGTGATGGTGCCCATGAGATTTCTACCTCACTTCAGCTAATGCCAGACGGGCCCTGGAGTGAGCTCAGGACTGCTCCAGAGACAAAACTCTCCTGACAGCAGCTGAAAAGAAACAGGTTTGCCCAGCAGACCCAGCTGTGATGGAAGCAAAGGGGTCAACAAGACTCTGAAGCACACATCCTCCTAGGTCTGCCTTGGATTCGAAATTTCATTTCAGTCAGACTGACATTAAAATAATGACTGGGCAATCCCTTGGAAATTCCACACCACTGGAATCATTGTACCTTGGGCAGCTCTCTGGGCCCTCAATATGAAATGTTTGTGGAGTATACATCCATGAGGAGGCTCTGAAATGCCACTAAGCCTGTGTGCATCGGAGTCGCAGAAAAGCCACCACCTCTCATGTAGCTGCTTAGCAGCACACACAGAGCCTGCACAGAGGTCATACTGGAGAGAAAGGGATTATTTATAAGGTGGCTAAAACCTTCCTACTCAAGCCCAGAACTAACACTGAACAGCAAAATAATAGAAGGAAAAGCTGTCACATGCCTCTGGAACCAAGGCCCAAGGAATGCAATTGCTCAAGCAAAAACCTTCCAGGCAGACTGGTTGGGAGATAACACACACCTGCAAAACTGCCAGGCACTGAGAGCCATCCTAGGCTCCCTCTTCTCCCAGTGCTCTTCTCCAGCTACAGCTCCTGGTGATGCAGAGCCCTCTTCCATCAAGCATCTCAAGCAATCTGCCCAGCCCCAGCATCCATAATGGATCTTGCTCCAAACAGATCTGTTCAGAAACCAGGAGTGCAACGCACTCCACCTTGCCTCCTTGCAAACATTTCAGAGGAAGCCTGAAGAGACCTATTCAGAGATTCTGCAGCTTGGTGGGTTTTGACACATAGTCCCTGCATGCTCTGGAAGGCACATGTGGCTGTCATGAGCCTGCCTCCTTGGCTTGAGAAATCGGTTATGAGGGCAGATCTGTTCTCCAGAGCTGGCAGCATAAAATTCCCAGTCCTTTTGCACAAGCTCACCAAATTAAGGATATGTGACATTGCTATAGCTCTCACTGGGAAAAAAAAAAAAGGTTGCCTGCACAGCTCCCCATTCTCTGCTGCACAGGACAGAGAGAGCATCCCTAAGGCATACCTCCCTCTTTCCTACCTGCTCTCCTGACTTCCTCCCCACCTAACACTCACTTCAGTGAACATGCCAGGATGAGGCTTCTCTCACAATTTTGCATGGCCATTATCTGACAGCAACTGCAAATTTTGCTGGCATGTGAAGTAGAAGGGGCTAGGGTAGCGTAGGAGGTCAGTACAATCACAGATGTTACTTTAGAGGCTCCACACCCTTCTGCTTTCCAGCAGGGGACTGGGCCTGTGGGAGCATCCCACCTCCGTGTCCCTGCGAGGCACATACTCAGGCACTGACAACATTTAGGACAGTAGCAGATTTTCACAAGTGAATCTGTAGGCAAAAATATGTTGCCATCTTCCAAGGCCTGTTCAGACACTGACAGTCACCCCTCAGCTATGTGACTCCCTTGTTTCTGCAAATATCCATTCGCTCCCACAGCCCCCCACTAGCTTCCCTGCCCGAGACCACTATCTTCTGACCTGAAAATAAAATACCTCTGTTTATGGCACAATCGTGTGGTTTTAAAGCTGAGCCCAGAGGCTTCTGTCATAATTTCTACCCTCCCTGCCTCTAACCAGCAAGAGGCTGGGGAGAGGCTGCCAGCGGCTGTGACAGCATCTGTACAGCCACACGCACCCGGCTCGGCAACGCCGCACCGGCCCGAGGCAGCAGCTCCCGTCTGTTGCAGGATGCCGACAGAAGGGGGCAAAATCCATCTGCAGTCAGCGCCTCGTCCCTGCTTTTGCTGCGCTTGATTTCTCTGTCATCGTCGCATCCCTTCGGCCCCCAGCCCTCTGGCACACTCCGGCCAGGCGGGCTGCCCCTCTGGAGGGGACACTGTCACGGCCCTCAGAAGGGGTGGCTGCCAGGACAGTCGCAGCCCGGCCTGGGGTGCTCCCCTGAGCCCCAGCAGCCCACGACAGCGACCGGCTCGCCCCATCCCTGCTGCCTGCGTGGGCCTTGCGGAGTGACCCCGGGACGAGAGGGCCGCTGGATGAGGGTTAGCAAGGGCGTGCTGCGGGCAATGCCGGACTGAGCCTGATCACTAAGGCTCTGTGTACTTATTGCTGAGATGGCTCTTGGTGCTGAGAGCAGCAGAAAACCTGATGGGAGTCACAAGGAGGATCCCCAGGCATGGGTGAGAGAAATGGAGCAACAGGGATGACAAACTTCCTTCCATGGGATGGGGTCAGATTGTCCTTCACCTTGTACATTCTGCAGTTCAAGAGATGGTAGATACAAAGCATGGAATAGGTAGGATGGCAGAGTCCCACTGCACCTGGTGCCAAGCAGTGGGCACAAAAGGTGCACCCGTCTACAAGATTTGGGACAGGGAATCACAAAAGTGTTTTGGGACTCAGGGCACGCAAGATTTGCAAACAACAGCTTTAAATCCTTCTCCACACTAGTTTTGGAGTCAGTTTTCACTTTTTGAAAAGCCCCAGTGACAGGGACACCATCATGTCTCAGGGCACTGTGAGCTTCAGTTGCCTCTGAGCTGATAATCTAGGGTTGCTTGTGGGGTGACTTCTGCCAATTAAGAAAGTCTGGACAAACAGGAACAAGGAAGGGGTAGGAAAGCAGACAATTCCTCTCAAGTACTATACCACATTGCTTTCTTTTTTTTCCTGTGATTAAGCAACATTTTCTTTCTCCTCAACTCCTCAGCTGGCTTGGTGACTTCTATTTCTGTATACATCAGTGAGTCCCTTCTTCTTACATCATCTGACATGCCTACAGCCAGCTCCTGTGAATTTCCTGTAAGTCTTACTGTAGCTTGAAGCCCCTCAGATAGAAGACTTGCACAGTTCACTGGGAAAGAGCTTTTACCTTCCTCCTCCCTTTCTTCTAAGCCTTGCATTGAAGGAGGCCAGGGGCAGGAGGGAACAGAAAATGGGGACATCACTAAACCCCAGGCTTCCTTAACTATTTCTTCTCCACCTGTGGCATAGCAGGGAATGAGAGATATTATTATCCTTGTCTCCAGTTTCTGAGTTACAGCATGGTCCTGGTGTGACACACGATGTCTTGGGGCTGCTACCCATGCTGGCAGTGGAATCGCTTTCCTTCACCTGTCAGAAAGGTGCAGCAACTGCCAGGGAGCCCTGGCAGCAGCCACACCACTGTCTAGGAGAGAAAGTGAAGGACTGCTTGGTATGTAACAGAGATGGCAAAGGTGGGCAGGATGAACCGATAACCACCTGGCACCAGGATCACCACATGCGGTGTAGCAGACTTGCCATGGGATCTTGAGTGGGCAAGGTCTCAGTTTCAGGATTTTCAGCTTGCAGCACCCATCTGACATCAGCCCGAGGGACCAGCCAGACACAAGTTCATGAGGAAACCTGACTGTGATCTCTCCTTCTCTCTCAAGCAGCTCTAAGGCTCTGCTCAGGATGACAGAGGGTGTATGTTTGCCTGTCCCTTGAGAAAACCCCCTCTTGAAGCTCTCAGGCTGGGCAGGAGCGATGTAGCAGAGATGCTGCTAAATCAAAATGCCAACAGAGAGTTGGGAAGGCCTAGACGTCCCCAGCCATGAAGCCACCTGCTTCACAAGGCTGGGCCATGGTTGGGAGTTCCTGCATTTAGGTAGCTTAGCAAGCCTGTACAGCAGAGCTGGAGGGTGGGAGGAGAAGGAGGCACAGAGTAAGAACAATCTCTTTTGCTGGGAATAAAGGACTTTCACACCCAGACCCTGAGGGCACCCTCGTGACATACACCCCACCTGCAGATGTGTGCAGAGGAGATGTGTGTTCAAGCCTAACAGAGAGCCAATCTGGGGGGCTTTTTGTGCTTTTTGTTTCTTGCACATGGGAAGTGCTGGAGCAGGGAGATTTTGCACACTTTGTTAACATAGTCTGCAGCCTATTTCTGATGAAGTTTTCCTCTCTTTAAAAAATTCCTCGAGCAGACAGCAGCCCCCATGTAAAACAACTGTTCACAGCAATTACAGCAGTGAGAAAAGGAAAAACATTTTATACCTTCAAACTGAAAAACCCTTTAGGGAAAGCTGTGTTCTCCTCTGAGCAGATGGAAAGAGGGAAGAAGAGGTGCTGGCCTGTGGCAAGCAGAAGATGGAAAAGCTTGACATTAGTTTCTTTGCCCCACAGACAACCCTATATACTGGCTTTATGGAGGTGGGCAGCATGTGACAAAACACCCCTGTCTGTCTGATGCAAGGATGCTTACATTGTACAAATTTGGCAGGCACCTTGTTCGCAAAAACAATTTAAGAATACTTTCCTGAAGAATTTCCTTGCAAATAGTTACATACAACTGTGTTCATCACAGTATCTGTGATTCCTGATGTGCCCTACTGAAGGGATTAAGTTATGGTCACTCTTTTGTCTTATTGTCAACTATGCAGATCTAAGAAAAGATATATGGATTAAACTATTGCTTTGGGTATTCCCCCCCCATTCCCAGGAATAACCCCAATTTTTCATTTGGACTTCAGTTAGCTATCCTGCTGAGAAACTGAAAGTCTCTCTTCTGGAACTCTGTGGGAAACAGGAGAGAGATGGCAAAAACTTTTTTTTCCTTCTGTGAGTGAGCAAAACTGACCTGGAGTCATACAGAAATCAGAGCAACAGAGTAGGAAGCGGCTATTTTTATCAAGTTACTTTTTCCTTTTCTTTTTTTTTTTTTTAGGCAAGAACAACATTTTAAGCTGCTAGTCCCTATTTTTCTCTAAATTCTCTGAGGAGCTGGCAACGGAAGGCAGGGCCTGACCTCTAAAAAGAAGTAAGACCAATTAAGAGAACAAATCCAGGGTCATCCAGGAATTTTGCTGCTGTCGCTGTGCAGTGCACCAAGGCCTCCCCAAATCTCACAGTAGGGGTGAGGACAGGACTCTTGTTGCTCTCTTTGCAGCTCCCCTGCTGCCTGAATGGAAGGAGATGCTCCACCAGCCACCAGCTGTAGAGGAGCTCTAACAGAGGCTTAGCATTCCACAGCTGCATGCCGGGGAGAGAAGGAGAAAGATGAAGGATGTTAGGTGATGAAAGACTGGTTAAGTTAGGATGGCTGTCTAAAACATTTCAAAGAAATTAAAGAAAGGAGACATTAAGAAAGATGTTGAACCATAAGTCTAATTAGTGTAGCAGTGTAGTTATAGCCACGATAGCCTAAGGATACAATTAGACATGTCTAGAGAGGGAGGCTGATCTTGTTGTTAAAGCATAAAGGTAGGGGACAGGATAATATGGGTTGCAGTCTGGTGCTGGCTCCTGGATGATTCTGATGTGTTGCAGGGACTCCTTGTGACTCCAGCAGGAAACTTCCAGTCTCTTTGATACCTTGGTTTCAATGTTTCCAAATATTTCTAAACTAACTCTAGGAATTCCCAAGACCAAGCTGAGGCATTTTTATGGCATCCAACCACCAGGGTCCCTTTTAGCACACCTTAGACTTGCAATTGGAGATCTTAGGGCAAAAGCTGCTAAGCGAAAGCAAAGCTGGTTGCCAAAAAGAGCCAGGAGCAATAAAACACAAAGGAAGATGCCTTAAATTAGCATGACACATCCAAACCAGCTGTTTTCTACTCTCGGATAATCACATCTCAGTTTTGTGGAAGAGATGCTGAAAGAGACACAGCCTTTCACTTAAATATTACAGAATGACATTCCTCAGCAAAGTGACTTCGGTGACCCTCGGTCTGGTCCTCGGTGAAACAGGCGAAGATGTCACAGTGTGCAGGCATCATTCACACCACGCCTCTCAGGCCCAGCTGTTTGTCAGTCCCTCTCCACCCCACGCTGCCACCCTCTTCACTCTGCATTCGCAGCAAAGAGTTGTGACAGCGGGAACAGGAGGAGATAAATAGGAGATTGAGGCTGACACAAGCTATGTCTCTGCAACCCTTAGCAGCCGGGTGCCAGCAGCTCAGCCCACCCTGGTTCAGGGCCAGCTCCAGGGCAGCAGCCCCAAGCCTCATCCAGCACACCTCAGCTGCCCGCCTCAGCCCACACTTGGCACGGGTCTAGCAGAGTCCTTCATGCCTCCATCCACAACTAGCTGTGGGAGACCATGCTTTTTTTCTCCCCAAAACACGGAGGTGGAACTTTTCTAGCACATGGAAGTGAGAACTTGTGGGATGCAAAGGGAGCTGTTGGCAGAGCCCTGTTGCAGAGAGCCAGGAGAGACGTCTGAGTCAGTGACACCTGATGGAAATGAAGTCCTGTGGCTCACACCGACATGAACCCAAGGCTTCTCAGGGAAATACTCTGGCACATCACAGAGGCATCCTGACAGAGGACTTGCCTTGAAATCAGATACCCCCCAGCGACTCAGGCAGGTAAAGGGATGTGGATCGGTGCCATCCCCAGTTGCGTGGGCACGGGCAGAGATCCTGCAGAGGCCCTGGACTTTGATCCAGCCCTGAGGGGTCTCGGAGGGAGGCAATGTTTACCACGCCACTTCAGTGCCAGCTCTACATTGTCCATGGCATGAAATGACTGACATGCTGGCGCACAAAGGTAAAAAAGGACAGATTGATTTATTGATCAAGGAAAGACACAGTCTCCTTGACAGAGATGCGCTGTCAAACGATGGCAGGACGTGCTGCTAAAAGCCCTCCAGATTGATTACTTTACCTGCCACCTGATCCTTCATTGCCCTGGGCTCTGGCAGGTGAAGAGCAAGGGAAGATTTACACGTGGCTGGGAGTCAGGACAGGAAAACATGCAGGAATGAAAGCTCCAGTGGTCTGGCCAGGACACAACAGCCCCCCTCTCCTCCACCTGCCACAGGGCTGGAAGGTCCCTCAGCCCATGGGCCAGCCAAGGTGGCAGGAAGACCAGCGAAACGTCATTGTGCAGCCAACCGAAAGTGGCACTGTGGCAGGTAACACCTGCACATCCTGAAACGCTGCCATTTCCCTTCCCCATCTGTTCCCTTCTCCAGGATTAAACCACTCCTGTCTGTACGATTATACAGCCTGTGCCTGCCCCAGGGATTGTGGAGAGTGCAGCCAGGCACTTGGCCCGGCACTGCTGTCAAACCCTGCGATGCAGGCACTCAGCCCGCTGCAGGAGGTGATGCCACAGCCTACATCCCAGCACAGGACATCAAGCTGGGGCACCCATGGAAAATTCTCACTTCAGCATCAGCTACAGCAGGGCAGTGCCAGTCCATGAGGGAGCTGTCTCCTGGGGGCTGCTCTCCTTTGTTGCTGCCCATGCCATAATGACCATTTTCTTGAACTTCTAGGGCCCGATTTACTATTTCTGCACTGGTTCCCTCTCAAGATACACTCCTGGTTAAACAGGATCCTCTCCTACTTTACAAGAAGTGTGACTGAGCCTTTCTGACAGCTGGCTCAGGAGACAAGGCCTTATCACGGCAGCAATTCAAGGCAGCCTGGTTATGACATGACATGGATCCACCACTCAGCACCACATCAAACCCCAAAGTCCAGGTCCCAACTTCACTGCACAAACACATTGAGCCAAGCATGTCACAAATTTGTAATGAGCTTGTTTAGAGAGCTGTAGCATGAGGTAGGCAGTAGAGGAGAGACAGAACAAAGAGTGTCCCTTAAATGATTCAGTGCTGCCCAATTTACCAGGCACAGTATGTTGGGAAAATGCCACTCCAGAGCTGCTCTCATACCTGTTAAAGGGCTTGATATTCCCAATACATGGCAGCTCTATCTTAATTCTGTGGACAATCTGACCAGCTTTGGCTCTGCACCAAATCCAGATGGCTCGCCACCTCTCTAGTGGAAAGTGTAAATAACACAGCAGACCAACCACAGGAAAAACAGTGATCCCGAAAAGGCAGAGATGTGAGAGGCTAATTTGACTTTTGAACAAGCATCTAAATTAACATCCTCCTAACAGCCTCTTTTTTGGACTGCAGCAAATGCCATGAATGATTGAAGAATGCCCAACGCAGACGCACTGCCTGTGGGAAAGGGAGGAGTACAACAGGAGGTGGCGTGAGGAGCAGCTGTGCACTAGAAAAGGCAGGGTAACATTTTGATGGACACAACTGATGTCATCTGTCTTTACTTCTGTAATGCCTTTGACATGGTTCAGGCCAACATCCTTGTTGATAAATTGGAACAATATGGGTTTGATGGATGGAGTAGTAGATGGATAAGAAACTTGAATAAGGATGGATGAATAAGTTGCACTCAATGGCTTAGTGGTCCAAATGGAGATGAGTAACAAGTGATGTCCCTCAAGCGGCCGTATCAGGACTGGTACTGTTTGACACCTTTATTAATGACACAGTGAGATCGAGTCCACCTCAGAGAGTTTGTACATGTCAGGAAGCTGAGGGATGCTATCCAGAAGAACCTTAACAGGTTTGTGAAGTGGGCCTATATGAATATTATGAAGTTCAACAAGACCAGATGTAAGGTCCTGCACTTGTGTCGAGGCAATCCCCAATAAGACTACAGACTGGAGAATGAATTGATTGAGAGCAGCCCTGTGGAAAAGGATGTGAGGATACTGGTGAATAAAAAATTCAATATGAGCTGGCAGTGTGCTTTCCCAGCTCAGAAAGCCAACTGTATCCTAAGCTGCATCAAAAAAGTGTCACCAGCAGGGCAAGGGAGGTGATTTTTCCCCTCAACTGTTCTCATGAGACTCCAGCTGGAGTACTGCATCCACCTCTGGGGTTCTTACCGCAGAAAGACATGAACCTGTATGAGCAATCCCAGAGGACTGCCACTAGAATGACTGAAGGGCTGGAGCACCTCTCTTATGAAGAAAGGCTGTGACACTTCGGTTTGTTCAGCCTGGAAAAGATAAGGCTCCAAGGACACCTTATTGTGTTCTTTCAATATATGAAGGGTGCTTATAGGAAAGATGAAGAGCAACCTTTTACCAGGGTCTGTAGTGACAGGACTAGCGGCAACAGTTTTAAGCTAAATGATGGTAGATTTAGAAGAGATATACGAAATAAATTCTTTACTATGAAGGTGGTGAGAAAGATTATCAAGAGAAGATGTGAATGCTCCCTCCCTAGAAGGGCTCAAGACCAGGTTGATGTCACTTTAAACAACCGGATCTAGTGGAAGAGGTCCCTCTTGCCATCAGGAGGGTTGGAATGAGATGATCTTCGAAGGTCCCATCCAACCCAAACCATTCTGTGATTCTATGGCATTCTCTAACCCCTTATGCTGGAGTTCAGTTTGGCCCCAAGATGTGATATCACCTCCCAGCCCAGGGACTGAGCAAAGCAGAAAAAAGGAACAGTATCAATAGGAAGAATCATAATTCTATTTCTTCTTTTACTGGCACCTCTATTCAAAGATTTTGAAATCTTTTTAAAGTAGTGTGAGATTAATCTCATTCATCACCTCATCTCATTCCCTCCACATGTCACAACCCAATTTCACCCTGAGCTCATACATATGTACAATTGAGCAACAACGAATTTTATGGAAAGAAGATGGGATTTGAGTGTTTCTGGTTTTGGAGGGTACCTGGATATCCAGAACAGCTGCATCCCAAAGCTAGAGCCCCATGTTTGAAATACAGCATCTCAGCATTTCATGGCAGGAAGAGGTGTAATTTCCTGCCAGATCCAAAGAAACTGGACCAACAGCTTCTTTCTCAAGAATTTTTGTAGTCAAAAGTAGTTTGGGTCTTGCATCCCCTTGACTCTAGAGCTGGAGGAAGAGGTAACAAAAGGAAGCCAGCCAGAAATCTGCTTACATTCACAAGAGCAATAGAAGGGAAAAAAAATATGGTAAAATTTCCGTGCAACAAAGTAACATTTTGCCTGTGAAGGGATTTCCATTGATAATCTTGGAGATGGGAGAACAGGAACAGAGGGAGACATCTGTCATCATATTTAATGGTGCTTCTTGTTGTACAGTTTAAATAATTAAAGAAGATTCATCCAAGTAGAAAGAAAGATAGGATTAGGAAAGAAAAAAAAAAGGGAAAATGGAAAAAAGATGCTAGGCAGTTGTGTAACTATTTTCCCCCTGGGCCTGGGAAATGTTTCCACTAAGTAATCCAAGACACTGCTTAAGATTCAAACTATTGCTTGCTAAGGAAAGGGAGGGAGGGCAGAGGGAGAATACTGCAAAAACATTTGACTACATCTGCTACCCACTCATTATTGTAATAGAGAGAGGTAGGGATAAATCTGACTGCATGTGTGAGGGCAGCAATTGGTTGTTAGGTTTCAAAGACGCTATTACACCCTGGAGGAGCAGGGACATACACAGGTGACATTCACCAATTTCAATGGGGCGGAGGGAAATCACACACTGGAATGAAGTTAATAAGCAACGCAGAGGGCAGGGTCCATGATTGCCAACCTGATTTCTATAATTGGTGTGATTACTACTATTGTAACTTAAACACAACAGCAAATCACTTGCTTAATTGAATTTTCTTTCTGTGTGTGGCTGGGAAGGGGGAGGACACAGAGGAGGATGCAAATTTCTCCTACAGCTCTGTGTGCCTTCTCAGCCATGAAACAAGCACAGGGGTCATGGGGTTGGGGGGCAGCCCCAGGGGCAGAAAGGGGGAGGTGACAGGGGCCTAAGGCAAAGCAAGACAGCTTTTCATGCCTGATTTTCATGGAGGATGATGCTCTGTGTTTCTAAATAGTGCCAACACCTTCACTGCATCAAAAGTGAAAATTTTGCACAGGACTTAGTAAATGCCTCACAACACACCAGGAGATGATAAAGCTTATCACCGAACTCCTGGGGGATCAGGCAAATGGCCATGCAGCATCCAGTGCCCCCACTCTCCAATACGTCCCCTTCCACCATCAGCAAAAGCAGGAAAGGAATATCTTTTAGATCAGCCTGTGGGATCCATTTATTTTCCCCAGCGTTTCTTTCTAAAAGACATTTGCAACAGGTAGGAGACTCTCCGGAAAAAAAGAACACATTGGCCTCTGAAATGGCAGAAACAAACATGACCTAAACATATGTGTTATCTCTGTGTCACGGCATTAAATCTCTGCTATATCTTACTTGGAGATTCACGCCGGGATGACAGATAAACAGGGCTGCTCATGCCCCCTACACTTGCCCTGGAAGGGGCCCCTACTTGCCCCATTAACTGTTTTCAGTTCACCCTTTTTCAAATGCTATTATGAACCTGTTGTTACAGACAGACTC
Source organism: Amblyornis subalaris (assembly GCA_018881555.1). Taxonomy (NCBI): domain Eukaryota; kingdom Metazoa; phylum Chordata; class Aves; order Passeriformes; family Ptilonorhynchidae; genus Amblyornis; species Amblyornis subalaris. Next base: position 1,989,220 of record JACAXG010000058.1, read on the forward strand.
ATCAGCACCTTCATGGTTTGGCAGGCTGAGGAGTAGTGGGTTTCTAACAGGACCAAGCAGTATCTTGTACGTGCAGATTTTGAGCAGATTTTGTGTAGGGTGTCCTGTTGAGGGGCTGTGTAGATTTAAAGTGTGGATCCAAAACTTTTAGGTCACCCTCTCTCCTCTGTGAGACTGAAACCACGAAAATATCCACTGAATTGATTAGAATTCAGTGCACTTGAAATATTCCTAATTCCCTGGATGAGAAACCCTCGGGTCTGCTCCAGAAAAAAATAAAAGAACAAACACAACACAAACCAGCAGCAAATTTTGCTATGCCCAAGCATAGCAAGCAATTGCCCAAGCAATACCACAATACACTCCTTTCCTTAGAGCTTTTCATGCATGTATTTCACAGCATGCTATGCAAAGAGAGAAGCACTGCTTTCTGACAGGCATCCTGAGACATGCACAGATGCAGAACCCAACACTGCAGGCAGGGCTTTGAGCTACACACCATCCTTCTGACCATATCCACACCCTGGGCATCTTATATAACTTATTAAGAGCCAAACTTGATGTACCTGGCAGCCTTATTCATGAGCATGTTGAGTACAGTAAGACAAGCAGGACTTGAGGCATAAATGAAACCTTGCAGAGGGTCTTTCCTTGAGTGTTTGGGTGGAATTTTTGGAACTTCCACAACTCCAACCCTAGAAATCATTGTTTATTTTTTCCTTTAAACTCGCCTTAATCTAGCACAGAAAACCAGGGAATGGGGAGGGACTCTGGGAAAACATGATCCCTGATCCCTTCAATAATACATCTCCCTTACAGCTGCACAAAAATAAAATATTAATTTATCTGATTTGAAACAGGCAGAACGAGGGGGGAAAATTGACTGGGGCTATGCAATGTTTCCCATCATATATTTATATTTATGTCCATACATAATGCTTCCATGTATCATCTGTTACCTTCCACTCCTATATCTGCTTGTCACTCCATGTTTCCTTCTTTAAGAAAGGAGACAACAAAAACTGAGCTGTGGCCATCGCACTGGGAAAGGGCACTAGTGGTAAAAATTATTTTTCCCTGAGAGCCTTAGGTTGTATTTTCATGGACTTCATCAGAGTTCTTACCTATTTGACTGTCACATCAAGCCTTCTTCATGCCCTGAGCTTCTAAGAGGACTGAAAGTGAGGATATATGAGACTTCTTTGTTACCTAGAGAAGGCATGATGAGTTTTGGAAAATAAGCCACTTTCACACCATCCCAGCTCAAGGAAAAATGTTAATATGTCTTGATGGGGTACTAAAGTCTTTATGGTGGTATAAAAGCACTAGGAAGAGACATAAGTATGAAGCATGTCTTTCAGATCAGATTTGGGAAATGGGCCTCCAGTAATGCTAGCATTTCAGTTGGGAAATGTGCAAATACAGGCCATTTATCATCTTCAGGTTTTTCACTCTGTCCAAATAGATATCTGTCTAAAATAACATGTTCTAAACCCCAGCACTCTCCACTCCACAGGAGAAAATCTCTGTCATTCTACAGAGTCAGTCCAGTTTATCCCCAAGGTTATGGGGAAAAATACCTATTTTTCTTTATTTATCTCAATTTTGAAATAGGAAAAGAGCCCCAAGGAAGTCCCGCTATTAACAAATAGGGCAACAAAAAGGTAACAAAACTAATGCAAAAGCATTTTTCTTCCCCCACAGACTCAGCTCTCCTGTATAAAAATTATCAGCCTGCCCATCTATTCCCATCGGAGAGAATCCCACTCCAGCTGCACTAGCACTCAACAAATGGCCTGTCAAACAGACGGGCTTTGCAACAAGCTCGTTAGGTCTTTCTTTTTAAAGACACCACTACTACATGGCTAAGTTTGGCTTCTGTTTCACCTAGTTCTTCAGAAGGGCACATGCATGCAAATATATCTACAGTACAAGAAAACCTCAGCATTGCTGAAACATTAAGACTGAGAAATCAAGCTCAGAAGTCAAGCCATTCCATATGTTAAAGTTTCTCCTGCACCATTGATTCTAGCCCATTGTACATCCTATTTATCACATATTATATATGAAATTGTACATTTCACAGGTAAAATAAGAACAGAGAACCTATATATATTCTAGTGTGCGATGCGATCAAGTTAATGGTGCAGAAAAAAACCAAGCTCTTGGAATATTTTCAATTCTATCTTAGATTTATATTCTTAATATTACATTACATTGTTACCTTATGCTTCCACCTATATCTTTGTTGTATCTATTTCTTATCTTTTCCTCATTTTATGCATAGTGTCTGAAAAGCCTTACACAGGCACTGAATTTGTATGCACTGTAAGAAATCCAACAGAGGGTCAATGCTTGACATTTTGACTGTAAACTTGCTGGTTCTGGAACTCTCCTTATTGTGTATTATTAGAGGGCTCAGCAGCCTGGGTTTCTGACTGATCATTGGGAATTGTATGTTCCATAATAGCAACTTTTATCAGTTATAATTGCAACATACTGCTAAGCAGATTCTTAGTGCTTTATAGGATCTGGACTTCAGATCACAAGCTTTCTGGGGATGGGACCAGTTCTTTGATATATCTTTATGCACTGCTAATAATGACATCAGGGCTTCTACAAGACACACAGCAAGTTAGTGCTTCAGCTAGGGACAGGTGACAGACTGCATTTAGATTCTACTTTTCTTGTTTTTAATGACAAGAAGAAAAAAAGAGTCAAAACTATTTGGCTGATGCTTTTACCATAACCTGCAGCCTTCAGCATCAGGAGAGCTTTAAAACTGTACAGTGTTTACCACAATTTTCTATCCCAGTTAGTCCAGCCTCTCGATTATCTACATGCCAGGGCTGAAGCTCAGGTTAAGAGTGCAGGTCAGGCCTTGCAGGTGTCCAAGATCTCCCAAAGTGGAGCAGCTGAGCACTTTGGTCTTGAGGACTTGTGACCCTCACTGTCCACAGCTAATTGCCCTGGGCTTCCAGGGTACATCAACTCCATCCAGAGCAATTTAGTGTCTGTAGAATCCTGGTAGACTCGGCAATGTAATTCTTCACCTGACTGCGTGGCTAAAATAGCCTGGCAGTTAAAAGGTCAAGATGTTCACCTGTACAATGCTTTGGTGTCCAAGTCAGCCACTGTTCCACATACTGGGATGACTCTTTTAATACTTCTGAATAATGAAAATGCCAACATCTTTCTTAATCAGAAGTAAGATGTTTGAATTGGGAAGTTGTGCAAGTCAGGATTCTGACATGCTGCTGGTACTGTGTGTAATTGCAGAAGTGAGCTGTCCTATGCCATCAGGAAACAGTGATGCACTGCAAGTCATGCCTGTATCTTCCAGCAGCCAGGCTAAATGTCTCAACCAGCCTCACTTTTATTTTACACTCAAGGAGCACTGCAGAGAGAAAGAAGAAAAGAAAAACAATCTCCATGAAAGAGAGCTAGTAAGTCTCTACCTGAACCAAGACACAAAAGAACAAATGCCCACAAGAGAGAGGGAATTTTCTGTCAGAAAAGATGCAGAACGCAGAGAGCAGGTGGTAAGAAAGACAGATGCTGAAACCTCACATTAACGGGTGCCTTAAGAAACGTAATGCTGATGGATGGGTAGACAGATGCTAAATATGTAATCTCCTTGCAGATGGACAGTAACATGCAACAGAAACGCTATCAAGAAGGAAATGCTGCATGTTTGAGCAGATATCTGCAAGCACAGGGAATCAGTGAATGGCTGTATCTTTGGCTTTTTCCATTTGTGTCATGTTTAGCCTGAAACAGACCTGAGTTGAGTTACCCAGTTCCTGCTCTCTTTCAGTCATTCCATTACCACAAGCTTTCCTGTTCATGGCTGATAGTAAATGCCAAAGAGGATGGATCTGTAGGCATTGAGACATTTCCAGATTACCAGAGTGATTCAGGTGAAAAAAAGAACCAACCACGTGTGAACCTTCTTGGTCCAAACAAGAGGCAAAGTCAAACCTGCTTACTTCTACCTTTCATGACTTTCCTGCACTTATTCTCAAACATCTCTACAGTTTTAAGCTGCATAGAGAAGCTGCTTTCTGACTATTACAAGAACTAAGGGAAATCTCTCAGGAAAGTGTGTTCTCTGCTGATTTCCAAATCTAAGAGACGTCTTGATAAATGCTGAAAACTCCCTGGTATTTGTCAGTGTTTCAACCAACCTCTGAACTTTGAGGGCAGATGTCACCACCATGACATTACTTCAGCCACAGAGAGCCCAGACCCATGTGTGTAAAACTATCAAGACTACCTAACACATCCTTTGAAAAGATGGCAGATGCTACCAATCCAGCATGCAGCACCCTCTCAGAGCTTTTCCTCTGACACACAGAAAAGCTAGATACATGACAGAGGAAAAGCATGTGCAGCAGCCAGCCTAGCAGAAAGATAAACCAAACAGCAGCTGAAGGACCATTTGTACTGCTGGAGTGAAAATGTGTGGCTCATTGCTATCCACAAGCAAAACTCATCAATGTCATTAGCAAGCACAGCTCTGTTCAATCAGGTTGTGCTCATTCCAGTGGATTTTTCAGTCACTTCTCTTGTACACAATTATGTGGCCAGCAGACCCTAAACTTCCCAGTGTACGCAGCTTTGTCTTGCCATGAAACTTTGTCTGCACATTCTGTGGAGATGGGAGCTCAGGACGAGGGCAGCTGTGATCTGTTCCTATCTTGGAAATTAATGACAGATATCAGCCACTGCCTCTCCCAGCTGGTGAATGCCTGTGTGTCAGCAGAGCTGGATGTGCTTGAACCGCAATGATTTCTAAGAGCTGGTTTCTAGACAGAGCCCCTGCAGTGGTGGTGCCAGTGTCCTGCAGTTGTGCTACCACTGCCCAGTATGGACCAGCCATCAAGTGTCACAGGACTGGGAAAAAGCATTTTAAAACAGCCAGGGAGCTGCTGATTTGCCCATGCTATATGTAACCCCTCTTTCCCCAATGGGTGGTCTTCTCCAAATGACCCCCTTAGAACAGGCAGTTAAACTACGCAGCTGATGGAGGCAGAGACTGCTATCAATCCTCCCAGCTCCACGATCCCAGACTGCAAGGGAAAAGGATGCAGAAGGATCTGGAAGTTTAGTTCAGCTCTCTCATTGCCTTTCTTCTCCTGGGATGTCCTCTGATGTAGCCTAAGAAAGAGAAGGTGGGTGGGTGCGTGCTATTGTGGCTGTCCCTCTCTCTTAGAAATGGGACAAACCTCTTGTAGCCCTTCCGAACCCAGGATTCAGGGAGAAAGAGATTGAAAAAAGCCGCCTGAAGGCACGAGAGACTAACTGAGGCAAATAGTAATTAAAGAAGAAGAAAAAAAAAACATAGTGGGGAAATTCAGGAGAAAACTAAGGACCAGAAAATGCAGAACTAGCTGTGTGACAAGAATATTGGCAGACACAACAGTAAAGACAACACTTCTTTTTTCAGGTATTTTAAAGACTGCAGACTCTAGTGTGTGGGCTTCAGAGGTCTTTCAAACAATCTTAAGTAGTTTATTTTCCTTATTTTCCCAACTCTTTCTCTATCCTTTTCCTCTTTCTGTAGGCTTTGGGGCCTTTTTTGAGTTTTATTTTTATTTGGGGGGATTTTTTAGTTAATCTTTCCCTTTTCCTGCCTCCTCCTCTTCTCTTATACAACACCTTCCCCCTTTTTTTCCAAGTACATGCTGCCCATTGTCTCACCTTCCCTGCCCATCAGAGGGACACTTGTAGGAAGGCAGGGGAACACGTCTGATCTGAACTTGTCAGAGGAAATTTGATAAATGTCACAAGAATGAAAGATGATAGAAATATCAGAGGTTTCTCTTTCCCTTTTTTTTAACTGTGCCTGAGGAGCCACACCACCCCACTGCAGATATGACAAGCTAAACAGGGCTGAGAAACGAACTGTCACTGTTTGGATGGGAGAAGCTGCAAATAACAGTGTTAGTGACTCAGAAACTCATCGGTGCTGTCACAGAATTCTAAGAGGGGCATGCTGGATGCAGCTTTGAAGTGTCCCCTCCATGGGCTACCAACCCCTATGCTAGGCTTTAAAAAGTGACAGGCAATTGATAACCTTCATTTCACTGAGTAGGCCTTTGGGTTTGCCTGCATGGGAAAGTTTCACCACTCACATGTAAGGTGCGATTTTGAGAAAATACCCCTGCACCCATTAACCCCACTGTGTAACTCATGCCCTCTCACGAACGGCCTCATTCGCTTGAGCTCCTCCTGAGCGGCTTTCCCAACAGCCTGGTAACCCCAATCCGTCACCGCAGCGACAGCCGCTAAAATCCACATCTCCCACTACACCTGCAGGACCTGCCCACACGGACTAACCCTCAGGCTCGAAGGTCACTCTTAAAGATGGGATTCAACACCAGTCTAAGACAAGAAATTCGCTAGTGGTGCGGATGTGCTGTAATCCCTCTGCTGTACATTGTATTTGTACACAACCTCCCCAGCCACTCCTGGTGGAGGCAGTGGCAGCTGTATGTTGGTTTAGCTGATGTGGTGGGAGGAAATTCTCACTCTGTTAAACACCTGTTATATTCTGTCGCAGAGGAGGCTGCACTCCGGTACCAGTACAAATATCACGCACGTCTGCTGTAAGGAACTTTGGGATCAATGAAATGAAATGAGCTACTGAAATATATGCTAATATTCCAACTAGATACATAAACCAGAAGACTGGGTGGTTGGAAATGTGGTTTATGAATATGCAACACTCAATTTAAAATAATTGTGCAGTTCAACAAATACAAAAAGGGAAAATTTGGGGACAGACTCTGTTTGGTAGTCTTGTTTAATTGACTATAATTTCTACTTCACAGCAGTATGGATTTTAAAATGTGTCATAACCAGAGTTGGGAAAGTTATAGAATCTGTATTACAGGAGAATTTTCCCCAGTTAAAACATGGTTGCTCTGACTATCAAAACCCCCTGTCTTTTGCATTTGCTTTCTGCACTCATGTTCAGCAGTTGGGAGTTGGTCCCATTAAATGCTGGCAAAAAACCATTTCCAGCTTGCCAACCCACGTAGCGGTAAAGAGCAGAGAACAAAGAAGAAGCTCAAACACATGCACACATTCACATCGGAAGTTGTACTTTATATTGGACCAGACACTGCTGGTCACAGCAGAAAGAAAGAGCTCCCAAAATCTCCCACTGCAAATCGGGTTCCAAAGCAATCAGAGAAGTCAGTTGCACACACTTAACTCTGGGTAAAATGTTTATGTGCATGTATGTCACTGTGAATGTACAGGCTACCTTTAAACTCCCACACAGCCAAAGACATGCAGAGATGCTTGAACTTCCTAGGAGGGATACTTCGGTACAAGCCTGGGGAGAGGAAAAACCTTTAAACAAGTTCCAGATAGCCTCGTTATTATGTGTTCTATTTTCATAAATTGATTCCTCTTCCAGAGAGAATGAAAGCCACTGGTTTCTTCATAACACCCTCTGGCTACAGGAGATATCCTCAGCAAATCAGAAAAACAAGGTAAGAGAGTGTGATCTATCACAACTAAGGTAGATTCAATAGCAAATACTGATACTTGCTGCTCAACTGATTCATAAAACATAAAAAGGAGGGAAAAAACAGGGAGAAAGAAAAAAAGGGGGGGGGGGAAGGAAAGCACAAACACAAAAAGAGCCATATAAGTAAGCAAACAATAATTCCTTGAGTAAAGTCAAGGCAACTGCCCTCGGCTCACAGATATTTGTAACAGACGACACAAAACTGCAGAGCCAGTGAATCTCTGTGAATTATCCTTCCAGGTCTAACCACAAACTCGATGCCTTTCAAGAAAACCACCTTGTTTACAAGAAAATAGCATGAGGCAAGTGAGGGAGAGGAGGTGATGATGGGCAGATTATTTTCAATACCGAAGAATTAGGCTTTCATTTGCACTGCCTCAGCAGGACTTGGACAGGTGGACACAGTGCTCTTATCTGATGGAGAAGCAGCCCCTGCAGCATCACTCTGCTTCAGTGGGGTGTTTTTACAGCATATTGATTTGATATGCTACCTTCTGCCTCATTCTTCCACCTGTTTAACTCCCTCTTTCCTTGATACCACAGGTGCACTAATGGCACCAAGTTCTTGACCTCCAGAGTTGGCACAAAACTAGACAGGGAGCAAGGAGAAGAGCTGGAGCCCCTGATGCACCCCAGAATCATGACAGCCCTTCCATAACTCATTGTCATCTATCTGTGCCTATGACTGTCTGGCTACAGCAGAGACTGAGGACCAGACTCTAAGGATGCTAGGGAAGAAGGTCAGGAAGTAATACTCAATGTCCTGGCTGCTTCAGGAGAAAGAGAAAAGATGAGAATATTTAAATAAATATGCCTCTGCTCCAGTTTAGCACCTTCTGACTTCACATTACACAGTAATTCCAGCATATTCTTCCACAGGATTGCTCCACAACCTGCCATTCCCTGGCCCACATACACATACTTCATTATCCCTGACAAAGTGCAGCCCCTGGCACATGCTCTCCCTGAATTTCAGACACAACTTTTTCACATGATTCAAGCATTTTGTTCCAGCCCTTTCCACAAGCATGCCTGCAATCCCATAAACATCAAAAATAAGAGCTTCTTTGCTATCTCTATCATCCAACTCAGGAAAGAAAATACTGAGCAGTGAGTGATGTGGGACTGAGCCCTGACACTCCGCCTGTCTTCCAGTTTGACAGAGAACTATCAGTAGCTTCTCTCTGGGCACAAGAGATGTTGCAACCAGCCTTTGCTTTTTCAACTGACCTTCTCTAATTTGCTTATGGGGATGCCATGACAGTGTCAAAAGCCTCAAAAAAGTGAAAGTATATCAGATACCTGTCTGGTTAGAATGGCATCAGTTTAGCTGGCTGTGCCTTGGGGCACAAGGAAGAACTCCTATTGATGTCACACTTCCACCCTCTGAGCTGACCCTGCAGCACAAAGATCTCAGGGTAGCACAGCCTCAGTGCAGCATTGTACCAGATAACATGGACAGCTCTGCCTGAGGCATGGCAGCTTGGTGAGGAGGGGGTGTCTTTGACATGCAGTGAGAGCCAAGAGACCTGTGAGACAGATGCTGCAACCACTTTTGGGAAAGAGAGTCAACTGCCATGTGTTTGAGATTTCCAGAAAGATTCAAAGTGCTAAAAGTGCAAGTTCTCCCTGAACACATTATTTGCTGGGAGAGAACTTTGCATTGCCATTAACCCAAAGTGCTCTTCTCAGTCCTCTGCCATCATTTATCAGCAACTAGAGAGGCATTTACTTCAGACTGCTCTCTCCCAGCCTATCTATCCTTTCTGGCGGAAGATCCCACCTTTGTCTGGCTTACATACCAAAGTCTGTTTACTTGAGAAGGAGAATGAGGTAGAGAGGAAAGTCCTATCTATTACTGAGCTGTTAAAAGCATCAGTGAATATGTGCTATTAGTCTATTTTAACTTAATTTATTGTTGAACATACAATAACTGTCAGAATAAATCACTTGCAAAGGCCAACAAAACTCCCCTGTATCTTAGAGAACAATGTTGCTGAAAAATAATGGCAGCCTTGTGCATTGCTGGCATTAATTTTAAGCCTCCCTCCCAAAAAATCCAAAAGAAACAGGAATCCACCCTTGCAAATGTATCTTCCTCTGAAGACGATTTTGGGTGTCAAAATCATCTGTGTCCCTAGTTTATGCAGCCTCTTTCTGATCTGCCAGTTATGAAGCGCAGAAAGATTTTCAAGGATTTCAGCTGCTCCCCTGCCTCACCTTCTGCTTAACCGACCTTCTCTGCACCAACATCTCCAGCTCCTGCAACCATTCCTAATATCATGCCTATGCTCCAGGCAAGCTCTCGCTGGAGGAGGCAGCAGTCCCTGTAAAGTGCAGGTGAGTGTTGATCGTCTCTCCCACACACTGAGCTGCTGCCGGAGTGGTGCCTGCTCCCTGGGGCTCGCTCTCCGATTCCCCCCATTGCCCTTCCAACACCCAGCAGAGTTCCACAGCCTTGCCCAGGAAAACCAGTGGCAGGGCCGTGGAGACAGGAACACCAGGGCAGGGAACAAAGAAGCCACAACAGCCAGAGTGGAGGAGGAATGTTTGGACTGAAGCCAAGCAAATCAGATGATTAAAGAGAACAACTTTTTCTAGGGGGCTAAAAAAACCTCCCTAATCTTTCATTTGCTGGGCTTTTTGGTTTGTGTTATTTTATTTTTTCGCTTGTTTTTAATCTTGGGTGTTTTCAATTTCAATCTCTCTTTTGCTCTTTCTCTCCTTTTCTTGAATACATGTATTTGCATCAGTGCCACAAGAAGCAGTAGAGATCTCTAGAAGAGTAAACTGTTCAGTGCAGCAAGCTGATAGCTGAGGACATCAGCAGATGGGAAATGCCACTGCTTTGAATATTCTAACCTTAGTTCCCAAAATCTGGGCCACAGTTTTAAAAAGGTAGCATGCATTCAAAACAGGAGCATTGCTTTATCAATAAGAATTCTTACTTCTTATCCAGGTGCAATTTGAGACAACAGCATTTGTGTGCATGGCTTAATGGTGGGACATTTTGTGCTAATGATTTAATTGCAGGCATAAAATTGATGAACAGGCACTGATCAAGTGGTATAAAAATTGAATCTGAAAGCAAGTTGGGACCATAATTTTTTTTTTTCTTTTTTACCTCAAATATGGAAGAAATAGTAACAAAAATTTGAGGAGTAAAGCATGTACTCCAATGAGAGCTTCTGCCTCCCATACCTGTGAAAGTGTATCAGTGAATAACATAATTTCATTACTGGATAAAGGCAACAGGGCTTTCTGGTACAACACCCTGATAAAGTCAGAACTGAACCTCTCACATGATGCAACCAAACAAATCCTGCACTGGGATGCCAAGATCAGCATCCGCAAAGGGATGTTTGCACACCATAGTGCTGCTGTTGGTCTCCAAAGGCAGCAGTAGCCAAAGGAGCCAGGCTGTGTGCATGGCAGTGTGCAAACATATGGAAAACTGCTCTGACTGCCCCAAATGCTTCAAAGGCCAGGCACCCTGCACCTTATATTGGAGGAGACTATAATCAATATAAAGTGTAAGTCATAGCACACTTTTATTTCCTTCCATTTCCTAACCACTTATCTGACTGCCCTTTGGCCAATATTCAATTAGGGGCTTAATTAGTTGTTAGCTGTAACTAAGTTGGGACACACATGCACACAAAAAAAAAAAAAAAGAAAAGCTTCTTTACTGCTGTGCTTTCCAATAGAGCAGCAGGATGATGGCCATGAACAGGCAGCTCTCACCTCATCCCTTCTGCTGACTCCTCAGATCTAACCATGCCACCCAGAGCTGTCCAGCTCTCCCAGTTCCCCAAACAGCCTTGCTCTGAAAAAGCTTGCAAACCAGAGAGCAGATTATAAATCACCATTGCCTTGGACTATGGTCAGATCTCCACTTCAGTCCTACAGCGTGAGTGGAGCCACAAAAAGAGACCAAAACAGGCAGGAACTTGAGCCCAAGCATATGGCAGCTTCCCATCAGATGACGATGCTCCTGACCCTTCTATTCCCATATCACCTGCTCAAACTCTCTCTTCTCCCATCCTCTACTCCCCGGTTTGACAGTGCCAGTAAACCCTGACCTGTAGTCACACCAGTTTATTATGCTCCTTTCCAGTAAAAATCCATCTGTTTTCTTCAGTTATGGCACAAACCCTGTCTGTGTCAGGTGGTGCCTTAACACAGATGTAACAGATAAAGTCTCTCCCCGCATTTTTCACATTTGTATTTCTAAAGCAGTCTGGCCACCCGCAACACCTACCATTTTATCAGACACAGCAAAAAGGTACGTTACAGACACATGCTATTTTCTTTTCTGAGAACTTTGCTTTTGTTCTTTCTTGTTCTGTTGCTTTTCTTTGATTAAATAAAGGCAACCAGAACAGAAGTGCAGGTCTGCTCTTTGTGCTTGAACACAGACAAACAGCAATGTTGCCATGGATTTTTTTAAATTCCAAATAAAAATAAACAAACACGTCTTGGCAGTGTTTGGAATAGAAGCTAGTGAATAATTCACAATGAATAATTGATTTGTTGAATTTAGCTTGGTGGGTTTTTTTTTTTTTTGTTCTGCTGGTGGAATGTGCACTACCAGATGGTGAGTTCAATAAATGTATTTGTTTTTCCAATTTATTTGATGGATTTCCCACTCCCCCCCCATTTTTCCCCCCTCTAAGGTGAAGTCTGAAATTCCAGATGGTTTGACTAGTGGCCAGATAAGTCACAACGTATTGTTTCAGCCTCCTCTTTAGAAAGGTGGCAAGAATGATAACAGGAGTGGAAAAACGCATACAGGAAAAAGGAATAAAAGGAGGGGGGGTGAAGTTTGCATCAAAGAGAAGACAAATAAGAGGAGGTGTGATAACAGTCTATGAAATTGTGAATAATATGGAGAATAGAGGTGAAGAGCTAGTTTTCTTTCTTTCTAATTCAAGAAAAAATGAGCAGTTAATGAAGCTGAAAGGTGGTGATTACAAATTTACTAGCGAATTTTTTTTTTTTTGCAGAACACTGAACTTAGGCAAGAGAACTCACTGGCAAATTACATTAAAGCTAAGAGTTTAGGAAAATGGAGCAAAGAATTGCATATTTACCTGGAGAACCAAACCATCAAAATATAAACTACCAGTGCTGATGACATGGACTATATTAACTTATGCCTTAGGGAATAAACTAATCATTATTATGGATAAATATGTGATATTATCCACCAACTACAGTGGTTCCCTTACTTTTCAATTGAAAATCTGATGCTGCTTATTCTGATAAGTCAAATCAGGGCTCAGGGGACTTCAAGACTGAAGTCAAGTCTTTGACAATTGCTAAGGTAGGCCAAAGAACAAATCCTTCTATGTTGAATAGTCTCCATGGAATTTCTACAATTCAGTTTCTATAAATATTTCCACAATGCTGAACTTCTTTTTTCTTCCCCCCATAAAATTACATTGGCCAAATATGTGCAGAGGGGGGATGTTAAAGTGGAATTAAGTGCAGCCAAAGCATAGTTACCGACAAATTTGATCTGATGTTCTTAAAAGTACAGTTTGCCTTATTTACCAGCAAGTGCTTCATACAGGCAGAAAGCAGTTAGCATTTTGCACAGGGTGAAATCTTACTAATTACGTTGATAATAATAGCAGAATGGTGTTTTTTGAAAGAGCTCCTTCGGGGGAATAAAACTTAATTCTGCAAATGTTTATACAGGAGAGTCCATGGTGCACAGCCCGAACGTGCAGTAAGACATAGTACCTGAAGACTTGAAAGTGAAAGTTGCTTAGGAACAGAAAGTAAAGAAAAGGCAAATCGAAGAATTTATGCTAACTGCAAAAATTACAAACCACAACAAAGCCACATTAGCAAAGAAAGGTACATAATAGTTTAAAGATGTGCTTGTTCACTTATGGACCTGACTGATCCTTCTAAAGTTCACAGAAACTTCAGTACCATGGTAAATGAACACAGCATCATGTCTGAATTATTCCCAAAAGAAAATCCTATCCCATCATGGACCAAAAGCATCTCAAGTATCACATTGGAAACTGGCTTAAGCCTGCAAAGAAGCAACTGAAGTAAACCATATTATTCATCTCCACGAGTTCACAAATCACTGTTTTCAACGAGGCGGTATCAAGGCCTCCATAAACCTCTGCCGTCCTTCTGCTCTGCTTCTGCTGACTCAAGCTTCTCTATCTATCCTCCTATGGGAGCTCCATTCACTCACATTTTCTATATTTCATTCATTTTAGAACACAGAAATACAGGCTTATAAAATATATATATATTTCTTTTATTTTTATTGTTTTTTACCTCAGCAGTTTCTGTGTAAACTCAGAGTGCTCTAATGGGCATGCAGTGTACAAACAGAATTGAGGAGGCAGACGGAGGTATTGTTATATAGGCTCTACCAATCCCACCAAACACTCTTTGCTCCAAACCCAGCTTCTCAATGGCCTGTAAACAAGCTTGCTGTCTTCTCCCCTGAGGTTCTGCAGCATTCCTCCACTGCTGTCTTGCCTTCATCTTCGTTCCCTGCTCCAGTTTGTAAAAGCTAACACCACAGACCTGGCTGCGTGTGAGGGCACCACAGATGGGACTGATTTAGTGGAGATTTATTCCCTGCTGTTTTATGTGCCTTGAGCTCACACTTTAACTGCCTCTCACAATGAAATCCTCACAATTCCAAACCTGGGCTGTGCCAGGGCTCTGCTTAGCCCTACTCTAGGAGCACTGCATCCAGGCAGCAGCATCTCCACACTAGAACTCAGGGACTGCTTCCCATTGTACAGAGCCACCCTGTGACACTTTCCTTCCAGAACCTGGAGACCCCTGGAAATGCACTACACCTCCCTGCCTGTCAGAATTCTTGCCAAAGAAAAGGGTTAGAGCGAGGAAAGATGAGCACACAGGCCCCTCCTGAAAAGCTCATTGAGGACCCAGCCAGGGGCACACTGCAGCAACCAGCCCTCCTAAGCACAAAACCTGCTTTTGAGCAGATGAGCCATAGACAATCAGTGCATTAGACTTTCTTCTTGGGGAGATCTGAGCTCCAGCAAATGCCTGGCTCACAGATGACATGAGTTTTCTTGGTTCAGTCATCTGGAAGGGGTGCTGCTACAGGGCAGAATTACGGAGCACGGCCAGAGCCACACATCTTGAGTTTGCAAATAAGAGATACTCCTTCTAGCTCCAGACAGGCCAAGAAGGTCAAGGCATCAAGGCCCTCGTTTTCCCAGCTCCTTCAAGCTGACACCACTCTCATGAGATGGCAGACTACATTGCTCAGTTCCCACAGCAGTTTTACATGTCAACTCCTAAGAAAAACCTGCTTGTGTGCTCTGCTGTCACCCCCTGGGTCCCCGAAGCACTTCGGCTGCCGTGGACAAAAATTAAATAAAGAAGAGATGCACAGAAGAGGAGCCCTTCAAAGACAGGCACGCGAGCAGCCGAGTTGTCAGGGGACTCCCTGTGCTGCCGCCCTCCCTCGTTTTCCCCTCCACCCTCTTTTATTTCCCTCAGCCAGCAAGGATGGCGTGGCAGGACTGGAAGAAAGCTGGCAAGGTCATACTGTTTGATTTCGATGCCAGTTCCAATTACATCCTGGCTTTTATAACCAAATCAAAAAAAACCAAAAGGCTAAGAAGAAAAAATAAAGGGTGGGAGAGACACAGGAGAGGCAGCAGCATCCAGCTGCAGGCTGGGAAATGACATTTCAATTTGTCAATTGATCCTTTCCTCCGTGCCCACTTTTTTTTCCCTTTTCTCATTTTACCCTGCAAATTAATTAGCCTGTTTATCATGTGGAAGGACTGCGAAGGGGGCAGCCCAGATATGGGCTGAGCGGGGAAAAAACCTTCTTTCTGCTCGGATATGGGCACCAAAGATGTGGCCACAAAGCATCGACAGCGAGGTGGAAGAAATGTCTTCATGTGTGCAATTCTTAGGTTTCAGGTTGTCCCGGAGAGATCACAGATGCACTTTCCAGAGCACCTATGCACATGAAAAGTAAGTAGCTACCTTTCTTCATCAGCTTGGACTTTTGTCCAAGCTTAGGAAATAAGAACTATAAAGGCATTCAGCTAAATGAAAAGCTGAATTCAAAGGTGCTGGAATACCTTTTTTCCTGCATTTTTTTCCCCTCTCCACATGTTGCATTATTAGACTTTGGGACTTTGGAAGCTAAAGGAAATAATTGAAAGGAAGACTCTCACAGTATTCCAGAAGGGGCAGAAATGAGACACATCACAACATCCAGAATTGTGAGAATGACTGACAGCGTATTTTTGAAGATACATTAAAGCTTCAGAAAGTAAAGTAGCTCCTCACTCTCATCGCTAGGGATGAGACTTAGCACGGTATCAGATTACCCAAATGTGCCACCTTTCTCCTTTTCCCTGAAGCATCTGCTCTCAACCATCATGCTGACAGGCAAGCAACTCAGCTGGGTTTCTGAGTCAAATGAGTATCAGATCCAACCCAAACCTCCATGTCAGACCTCCCAGCCTATGCAGTACCAGCTTCAACATGGAAGGAGTGAAATGCCCTGAAAAAGTCTTCTCAAGATCTTTTCAGCTTCTGGCAAAGTCTATCATGATAGTCCTAGGTATGATTCAAAAATGCAGGTACTGCTGTGAAGAGGAAGCTCCATAGTCTAGCTTTGATTTTGGCCTGTGGCTCAGTTCCTCCACAGTTGAGGATGACTGCAAAATTGAGGACTCTGAGGATTCCCTACCATTTGTCTGCAGCCCAGGAAATTTCAGGATGACAGGTTTCTTCTCAGGGCTTCCTCAAATTCTAATTATCATGAGCAATGGGTGTTTTCCTTGTCCAAAGTCTCTAGGAGAGTACTGCCCTACCATCACCCTGCTAAGCACCACAGGATCTCTGTGATAGTGACGTACCTCTAGCACAGTGAACGCTAATTCTCTCACACCCTAATGAGAAAGAACATCATCAAATGAGACACCTGGGGAGTTAGAAGAATAAGTAATATGATTTAAAAGCAAAACAAGGAGCTAAGAACAGAGTGGATGCAAGTGAATGCAACTCTGCTGAAGTCCAGACAGTTTTCTCAGGCACACATTCAGCTCCATACATTTTCAGGTATTCAGTATTCAGGCATTCTTTTCCCAATCTTCTCTTCTTTTTATCCATCCATATCTATGCAAATCTCATTTCTTCAATCCAGCTCACCACAATAAGTATCTCTCTCACACACATAAAGCCTAAATTTTATCAAGCATTTTATTTACTTCTGTCCCAGTGGAGAGGAGAAAAAATGGAGAGATATAGAAAAAGAGAGAGGAGATTACTGCTGCCTCTTTTTTTTCCATAATTGGCAGGTACTAAGACATTTCCATTATCGGCACAAACAAACAAACAAAAAATCCATGGCAGATCAACCCAGCAGCAGCAGCTCCAGGTGTGGACTCCAGGTGACAACGCTAGCTATGGGCAGTGGTGCCTCTGTATGCAGCTGACAAAATGCAGTCCGCAGACTCAGCAGAAACAGAGGCAGAAACCATTATTATCCACTCAGAGCCTAACAGGGGGCCAGGCCCTCACTGTGCCGTGCTGGGTATGCACATTAAGTTAAAGAAAGACCCCAAAGAACTTATCCACAATGTGCAAGGAAGGACAAAACTGGCAGGGAGAGGAGAAGGGAAGAAGGAAAGGCAGAATGCCTGCCAGCTGTCTCACTGTGCTTCAGTGTTTGCTCTGCTGGGAAGCAGGAGAGGGGCAGGTTGGGACGAAGGACTGTGAAGGAGCTGTATTGTGGCCTTAGGAAGAAGTACAGACTGCAAAAAAACTGAACTGCATTTGAAATAGTCCCCACATAGTTTCTAATTCTGTATTCATAGCGTGGCTGGATACTGCCTCTCTCCTGCTGGTCGTAGTCAGGCAATGGGGAGCTGTGAACCCCCTCTCCTTCCTCGCACAGTCTTCGCACTGCAGCGATGGATGGGATGTTGTTACTCACTCTCCCCCACCCCGCACAGTCAAAAGCTGAGCACTGGGACTGCCACCTTACTGGGACCAGTAGCGTGGTGCCCATCCCTGCTGCCACTCAGCACTCCTATAGGGACATTTTATTTCCCCAAAAAGCACAGTACAAGGAAGCCCTGCTTCCTTCATTCTTCATTAAACGCTGTCTGGTGTCGCGCAAGACAAGCAGTGTTTAAAACCTCTCTAGTGGAAATGATGCTGCCAGTGAGCCCAAGTTAAAAATCCACATTGGGAGGCTCAGTGACTCGTACATGGCCAGCACACCAGGGCCCCCTCCCAAAACTGCACTAATCCCCACCAACTGCAGAAGAGGTACTCTGTGCTCCAAGCCCTAACAAAAGTGCCACTCCTGTGCTGCACAGCCAGGCTTGTTACACAGATGTTTGTCCCGCAGGACGCCACGGAGATGAGCTCAGGAAGGGTTATTACCAGCACGCTATAGCCATCGGAAAGCAAGGCGGGAGCCATTCCTTTGCCATGTTTCTTCCCAGTGTCTCCCCCCAGACCTTGCCACCCTACGCAGTCCTTCCATGACTCATTTCCCCAGGAGTCCAATGCAGATGATGGTGTTCCCAGCTTCACCTGGGGCTACGAGCCTCTGTGATTTGCTGTTCCTAAGACTGACATGTAAATAAAGATCACTGAGCATCCAGAAGACAGAACGAATCTGTCACAGCAGTTTCTCAAAACCTCAGCTCAGGCCTGCCTACAGCCCCGATGACCACTTCGCTGCAGGATTTCACAGGTTTGACTGGGTTTATCCTCACAAAATCATCACTAATTACATTAGTTGTACCCTCTCCAGCTCGCAAAGGGGGAAATCCAACTGCAAAAAAGCCATGAACCTTCCCCAGCGTCTCAGAAGACAGAACTTAGGCCTCCTGCATCTCAGACGCATGGCAGTCCCTCCCCTCTGCCTTGCAACTGAAGTTTTGTATCCAACCCTGGAGTCATCCAGTGCTTTGAGAAAATAGGATATGCTCCAAAGCTATCGCAAAGCAAGATGGCACAAATAAGAAATTCCCAATAAAACTGAAAGTCAACATTTCTTTATCTTTTACTTGATCTAAAACCAATATATACTTGAATATTTTTCCCTTAAAAACTCTCCCCAGAGATGTGAAATCCTGCTGAAAGACATTTTCAGACCAAAAGAGGTTGTTTAGCATAAAAAGATGTCTCTCTCCACCATCACCACCCCACCCACACAACTTTACTGCGAACTTTTATGTTTAATGCCAAAGCACATAGTTTGCTAAAGGTCATAGAAAAGTGACAAACCCCCCCTAACTAAATAAATACTCAAGGAGATAAACATTTAGACATACATTTGCTCAGAATGTACCCCTCATTGTCTGGACATGGTTATACACCTGAGTCCTGCTATATCTTTTAAAGACAAGGACAGAAAAGACGTAAGAGGGATGTTTTTCCTCTTTTCACACCACAACATTAAGGAATTAAAGGATGTTCCTAGCCCAAGAGATCTGATCTCACCGAGGCACTTTCAACACTCCTTGTTGTCTCAGGGGACTCACTTGCACGAGTGATGAGCATTCAGAAGAGATCAACAGGAGGTGACTGATCTGAGGACCCACTGGACTTTGTGTTTCAATCCTCCAGTGTTTCAACTTCTTCCTTCTCCTTCTCAGCTTCCCAGGAAGAGGTAAGGAAGCTGGAGGAATTGTACTTCCCTCTAGAGCTGAGTCCTGACATTTCTTCCCCAAAAGATTTTCCCCTCCTTTGGATAGAGCAAGAAAAGAGATTATCACAGAATATGCTGTATTGGAAGGGACTCACAAGGATCGTAAGAATCCAACTCTGCCCTGCACAGGGCATCCACAAGAGTCACACCATGTGCCTGAGATATTGTTCAAACACTTCTTGAACTCAGTCAGGCTGGTGCTGTGACCACGTTCCTGAGGAGCCTGTTCCAGTCCATTCTCTTGGGTACTGTCACTGGTAGCCACAGAGAAGAGATCAGTGGCTGCCTGTCCTCTTTCTCTCACGAGGAAGTCGTAGACTGCAATGAGGTCTCCCCTCAGTCTCCTCTTCCAGGTGTTTTTCAATATCTCTCAGAATAATCTTCTCCATAACTTTATCAGGCACTGAAGTGAGACTAACAGGCCTGTAGTTTCCGGGGACCTTCTTCTTGCCCTTCTTGAAAATTGGGACAATGTTCACCAGCTTCCAGCCAGCCAGGACCTCTCTGGACTCCCAAGACCACTCAAAAATCATCAAGAGAGGCTTTGCAAAGAGATCAGCAGCTCTTTGGGGATTCTTGGATGAATCCCATCAGGCTCCATAGATTTGTAGGGATCCAGCTGGAGCAGCATATCCCACACGATTCCCTCACAGTTACTTGGATCCTTGTTGATCCTCCTAGTGCCACTCAATCTGCGGGCAAGGAATTCTAAGAGGATCTACATTATCCAACCTAATGGCAAAGCCATTTCCAAACTTTATGCTCATTTCTTCACATATGAGTAATGCCAACTGACACCCATTAATGCAAATAGAGAATGGAGGGAAAGTAGTTGTAGAGGTGTCTAAACTACATCTCTGAATGTGACAGAAGCAGCACAGAGCAAAGACTATAGGTTATTGCATGATTCACAGAATCGTTAAAAACCTTCTCTTATATATATGAACTTAAAAACCTTTTGAGCTTTCTCTCAGACCAGCAATAACAGAGCTACCTAACTACACTGGCAAACATCAACAAGACTCCTCAGCCCTTCCATTTTCGCAATAAAACAGTGTTCTTCTCTTTCTTCTTAATTAAATTTTTGTCTTCTCATTACCCTGGGCTGTTGCTTTGTGTCTAAAGCAGTTCTGTTCTGGACCACAGAAGCAATAAAAGAATACGTACTCCATGCCCATGCAAGGCCTCTGAACTGTCAGAGCTCTGCTAATAAAAGGTAAAAACAAAAATGTACCAAGATCAGTCTGCTTCTACTTCAGACTTCAAGAGAGTCCAGATCATTATAACTGGGGTGGAGAAGGAAAAACAGCGCAGAGCATAGCAGCAGCTTACCTGTCTACTAGGGACCTCAAAGCACTTTCTAATACTAATGAATGAGGATTTCTAGTTCCTTCTGAGATGAATCAGCACTGTTATTGCTCCAGAAGGGATGAGGAAACTGAGGCATTTGAAAGGGATGCAATCGGTGCACAGCCTGACCATGTTACAGTGCAGAGCCTGAGCCAACAGCCTGAACCACAGGCCATCCTGCTCCCCTAAAATGGACCGTAAAAAAGTCACTCCCAATTCAAGCAGGCCAACACAACACACAGGCTGTGAAGCAATGTACTGAGCCAAGTAACCACTGTGCATGATCAGAGCCTCCAGGAAACATGCACCCTCCAGGTACATGGGGTAGAGCATTGAAGGGAGGAAAAACACAATCCCACACAAACGGCTTGAGAGGTCCAGCTTGTCTATGGGTGCATGGCTAAATTTGGTCTCAGTCCATTGCTCATTCAATGGGAACCACACACAACTTCACCTCTGGAATTATGAAAGCATTCCCTTCCTTAGCCAGTTTCCACAAGAATAACAAAAGCTATTACGGCCAAGGGAATGTGAGGGATCTTTCGAGGACAAATGTTAATGAAAGGGTGACAAAGTTTGTTTTACAGCTCTTGGAGTACACTCTGCTCTAAGAATAAAAAATTACCCTTCCAAATGGTTGATTTGACCCTTTTCAGGAGCATAATTCTAAGGGGAAAAAAAAAAGGAGGAAAAAAGGACACAAAATATATGCACCAAATGCTCTAGAGCAGTGGTTCTGGCTCCAGCACGTAAAACATTTGTTCTGCCACTGGACAAAGTGTAAATCCTATTCTTCTTTCCAAAAAAAAAAAAAAGAAAAGATGAAAATCTTCTAAATGATTCAGTATTTTACACTCACTCCGGATACTGCAGCCTGGAAAAAGATGCTGCAGCATGATGGGCTTTGGAGACTTTATCTTGCTGCAGCAACTGAAGAAGAGCAGTTTTAACACTGACATAATAGTCAGGCATGTGTTTGTTTGGTGGTTATCCACAGCCAGCATTAGGGTGCTGGGGAATGTGTTCTTGGCAGTTCTGCATATGCGCAGGTTTCGTTTCTAATGGGCTGTACTCCACGAACGCATATGTTCCAGGCTATGGCTGGGTGTAATCTGCTAATGCTGTACAAATGGAGGTGCCAGAGCTGTGTGCATGCTTCTGGCGTGTGCTCTGTGAGCATGCACCCCGCGTGTGTGCATGTGTGTTCACCCATTCTGGGCTCTGAGGTTTTGCTTCTGACCGTGTATCGAAGCGTGCTGCCAGCGCCTTGATTTTGCAGGGTTTGCTAAGGCATGCTGTCGTTCTTAGCTGACCCCGGTGATAACCACTACATCACACCTTCCACTCCTGCCCCACACCAAAGGATTCATCCCTTTCTTCTGCTACAAACACTGTCAGAGCTGCCATTTTATGCAACAGAGTGTCCTCCACCAAAGACGGCCCCTACCTCACACACACCAAGTCCAACTGCCCCTTAAACACCAGCCCAGACTTAACCTCAGGTGGCTGCCCACCAGGAGGAAGCAGTTGTCCCAGTTCCAGAACCAAGCATTGTCCCGGCACGTCCATGGACAGTGGCCCATCCTCTTCATGCTCTCAGACACTTGGGAACAGTTTTCCAGTGCTGCCTAAGGGATACAGCATTGACCAAGGGACCACGAGGTGAATAATCAATAGAAGAGTTCACCCTGGGTCATGCTGAACAAAGATGCTGTCAGCAAGGAACTGCCATAAGCTGTTGCCAGATGACTCTGCCTCATGGAAGGACTTGACATCTCCCATATTCCCACATGGACCATCTCCCTTAAGGAGAGCCACAGGCTCCCTTGGTCATGACTAGCAAGATGAAGCTCCTGCCAAGGGAAGCAGCCAGGAAACCTCCCTCAGATTATCAGCTCTGGTAGAACAGTACTAGAAGCCACCTAAGCTTTGATATGGTGGTATGAGATATAGCTTGAGGCAGGCAAAATATTCAAACTGCAACATAAAAGATAAAAAAGTAGTTTCTGATGTGCAACTCTTGCCTTTTGTTTTCTTTCGTTTGTACCTCCTCCACTATTGCAAATCAGGTTATGACTTACATATCACAGTAGTTGTTAAACTGAACTGGGATCAGGGGAAATACCTCCCACTCCCAGTCATCCAGTAAATCCTATCAAGCCCATCTTCTATACCACAACACAGAACAAAGGTCAGAATTCAGTGTAGAAAAAAACCAAAGTATGCTCTCCTATGCAGAAAAACCAAGTCTATTGTAACACACACTGTTTAGTTTATGTGGCAAGGTTGAGAGGGAAGGGAGGCTGCAGAAGTGGCTTCTGTGAGAAGGCAGCAGGAGCTGCTCCCATGTTTTGGACAGAGCCTGATTTAGCTGGCTCCAAAATGCCGCTCCAAATCTGCCACTGTGCAAAGCTGAGTCCACCAGTGATGCTGGTAGCGTCTCTGCAATAAAATAATTAAGCAAGAGTAAAAAACAACTCTTCAGCAGCTGTGAGAGAGGAGATAACGTAAGAAAAAGAGCCCTGCACACACCAAGGTCAGTGAAGAGAGAGCGGAGAAGGTGCTCCAAGCACGGGAGCAGATTCCTCTGCAGCCTGGGGAGGACCCCACAATGCAGGAGGTGGATGTGCTTTGAAAGAAGCTGCAGCCCTTGAAAGCCCCTCCTGAAGCAAGCTCCTGACAGGAGCTGTGGCCATGGAGCGGAGCCTACACAGGAGCAAGCTTTCTGGCAGAAGATACAACCCATTGGGAAATGGATGCTAGGAGGAGTCCATTCCTGAAGGATTGTGCCCCATGTGAAGGACCCACATTGAAGCAGTTCCTGAAGAACTGTCTCCTGTGGGAGGAACCCCACGCTGCAACAAGGGAAGAGCACAAGGAGGAAGGAGCACCAGAGACAAAGTGTTATGGACAGACTGCAACATATATTTCCTGTTCCCCCGTGTTGCACGTGGAGGAGTAAGAAGAGTTGGCACTGAAGTTGAGTGAGGAAAGAAGGGAGGGGTGGGGAAGAGGTTTTTGGTTTTGTTCTAATTTCTCACCATCCCACTCTGTTATTAATTTGCAACAAATTAGATTAATTTTCTCAAGTCTAGTCTGTTTTGCCTGTGACAGTAATTGGTAAGTCATCTTCCCTGTCCTGCTGAGGAGGAGTGATAGAGCGCCTCGGTGGGTGTGCAGCAGCCAGCCAAGGTCAGCCCATCCCCACCCCCAAATAAATAATGCCACCAAGGGAAAACATAGAGAGAAGCATCTTTAAGCAGCTGGTAACACTGGTGCAGGTGAGGCAGGCAGCACCATTCCAGCAGTGTGTAGCTGTTCTGGCCAGTCCTGAGGGCATGGTTACAGAAAGGACAAAGAACCACCAGTTTTCAGGATGATGAACATAATTGTTCCTGGCGACTTCAGACAAAGGAGGAGGTAGACTGCACTTCTGAAAAATCAAACCCTCTCTTCTCAGACAAATTAATAATAGTTCATGCTGTAATCAAATAACAGTAGTTCAGTTAATAATTTGTGCTTCAACCAAAGTCTGGGACCCAAGAAGAAGCCTCCTTTTGCCCAGGACACAGAGTGAGGCGGTGGCTGGGACTCCCTTTCCAGAGGCATTCCCAGGCCTAAAGTGTCATCAGCAAAAAGACTGCTCCAATTTCTTGGCAGCAGAAACTGCCACAGGCTCATGAGCCACTTCCTTCCCTAGGACGTGATGCCGTGGACGGCTCTGCTCATGCTGCCTGCCAGTGACTGCTGTCATCCCCACTCCTCCATAAGGCCCCCTCCTCCCTCTGCTACTCATTCCTTTGCTCAACGAGGCTGGCATTTAAGAAACACTTATTCCAATCCATTTCTACCCTTGTACAGCAATTGGGTGTCATTTAGTTTGATTTAGCCAATTTAGTCCTATGAATTAATTGGTTAATAAGCCATCTGTATGCATCAGGTGACAGAGTCGCGCTCTCACACACAGACACAGACAAGCTACTCGCTTGTCCTTGTTTAATAACAGGCTGTAGGGAGTAGGAGCGGGAGAGGCTTGAGGGGGAATATCACCCCCCACGGGGAAGTGCCAACAGAGGGATGTGGCCATCACTGCCCCGACCTTGACCTCTGAGCAGGGGAACTGCCTATTTAGGGTAATTCAGAAATAACCTACACCGTAGCTGGAGAGGAGTGCCAGCTACACAACAGCCATGAGAACCATGGATATGCTTCACATCGTAAGTTGGAGTTTTTTTAAAAGAGACAGGGAAAGAGGTTTAGTTCATTCTTACCAGACAGTCGGAAATTCTCAGCTGCATTCCCAAACAGCTGAACTCTGTATGTGTGTAGGAGGGGGAGAGGGGTGGGAATAGGAG
The DNA here is from genome assembly GCA_018881555.1 of Amblyornis subalaris. Classification (NCBI taxonomy): domain Eukaryota; kingdom Metazoa; phylum Chordata; class Aves; order Passeriformes; family Ptilonorhynchidae; genus Amblyornis; species Amblyornis subalaris. Next base: position 2,014,175 of record JACAXG010000058.1, read on the forward strand.
GGGGAATAAGAGAGTAAGGTCTAAAGCTTTTGATTTAGGTGCGATCTTTAATTACGAAAAAAATGTCTCATCTATTTTGATTTCTTTTTAAATGCTGAGAAAAAAAGCACCCCTTGCAGGCCCCAACCATTTCAATGTTATATACAACCCCCCAAGCTATTCAACAAACAACAATACAGCGAACCAAAATCAAATCCAGCAACACATCCCAACCCACACAACAGAAAAACATCAACTGTTCAGACAGAAAAACAACACTCCCTCCCCTGGCTGCCCATCCATCTCAGCCAGCCTTAGGTGCCCCAGCAAGCAGACAAGTTTCTCTGTAAACCTGAAGATTGACACAGGATTTTCAGACTGATGGGGAACTGAATTAAGGACTATGGGACCCTTGGGGCAAAGCCCTGCCAGCAGCTCCCTCTGTTTTACGCCCTGAGAGCTACCCTCCATCTCAGCAACTGCAACAACATTATGTGGGGAAGGGGTCCCTTGCTGGTGTGGGAAGCTCCTGAATGATTTGGTACAGTAAATGCCAGCACTGGTGCCAGAACCTACAAACCCCAAGCAAAATGGCAGCACTTCGGTGTGACATGCTGGGCCACACGATCTCACTAAAGAATTATACCACAAGCTTCTGTGCTGAGAGATTTCCAGTTGGAGGTGCAGCCCGCTGAAGGCTGCATGGTCCAGCTGTCCTAGAGCAAACTATGGGCACCAGGGAGAGGCTGTGGCTGAGGCCACTGCAGGGAGAGAAGATGGGGCTTAGCCTCTGCTGGGTGGTGCAGAGCAGCAGTGCATCCACAAGGGCTGCTCCAGAGCTTGCCTGGCTCCTGGCATTTTTCATTTTCTGGGAGAGAAATGAGCATGCTGCAGACTCTGAGAGAGAGACACAAAGTGAGCAGCAGGGATGTAGCTCCAAGGAGAAAGTACTTTCCCCCCCTCTCCCTAAGGAAAATGAAATTACAGTGGAGTTGGCTTTAAACGTATCCCATTAACACAACAGGCACCACAGGAAGAGCAACATCCTCTATGCAGTTAAGTGAGACACTGGCAGGTAAAGCGAAGCAGGCTGAAACAGCCCCTTCCAGAGAGGAAAGGTGAGAGCGTGCCCTGCCAGCCCACACACAGCAGGCAGGGGCAGAGCCTGCTCACTGCCTGTGTGGGGAGCCCTGGAGTGCCTCGCTGGGAGTTAATCCCTGAAAAAAACATTCCTTTGCTCTCACTAGCATGTGAGTGTGTGTTTCCAGACACTATGAAACTGTCAAAACACGAAGGTAAGCTGCTCTACTTGAACAACTGGATGCCCTGGCTAAGCCACCTCTGCTCTGCGTACAGCAGGAATGCCTGTGGAATCAATGAAGGAACATATCAACCCATCCATAACAAACAATTTCACTCGACTGGTGACCACAAAAAACAGAATGTCCCAGCCCGAATCGAGCAAGCGGTGATGCAGCTTTCCAGCTTGTTTAATGGCTGCGTGGAGCACACGAATCCGACTGCTACACTTTCTTGGTTAGGCAGCTCACATGCAAAAGGCAGCTGCATCACACTTCACAAGAAGCCTGAATTTTGCCAGTTGCTAAGGACTCCAAGCCCAAAATGTGTAAAACTACTTAGGAGATTAAAGGGTCAGAAAGATTTAATTTTTTTTCCTTTCCTAGAAATGCCTCACCAAGCTGAGTTCCTTAACATTCACTCATTTCAAAAAGAGAGACACCTACACTGCTTGGGAGGACTTGGAAATCTCACCAGCTGCCTCATGGCAGCTCCCAGCACTGAAATACCTTTGAATTTTTGTGGCATGCTGTTACCCAAACAACTTTAGTCACAGAGCCGGAGCATCTCCCCCTGCAAGCCTCACACATCCAGATGGAGCTGTGCAAACACCAGTACCAGCAAAGGGCAATGAGGCAGCAGGAGAGACCACCGCTGCTGGAGACGTGGGAGGCACAGGACTGTTAATCCCAAGGATGCTGCCTAGGGAGAATGGCACCCGTTACGGGACACAGAGGAAAAGCATTTGGGGATTGTACAGAACTTATGGGATATTTCAGGGAAAAACTAAAGGAAGAAAAAGAAAGGACCAAGGTGGAGTGTGGAGGGAAAAGCATGGTAAAACAGAGGGATCATGGGACAGAAGGGACCAGTTGTGTATCAGCAGGTTGCTGCTGGTTGGTGCACTCCTCTGGCCATGCCAGTGCCTTATGGGCAGTCTATTCTGCCCTCTCATTAAACAGCACTTCTAGTTCCAGGGTGAGACCCAAAGCTGGACTACTAGTGAACACCTCAAGTGACTGAGGAGACTAGCGAGCATGCCTCTTTTTGGGAGATAGAAAATTGGAGTAGCTGTCTGCTGGAGGGACCAGAGAGGCCAACTGTCCAGCAGGACAGCTGCTGGAGACACCAGCCAAAGTGAGCTCCCTTGGTCCTGCCTCTTTTGTCTCCATCCTCCACATCCTTTCCAGCCTGGGAACCATCTCTCAGTTTCCTCCTCTCTTGCCCTCTTTTTTTAATTCTCCTGACAAAACCTTAAACGGTTTAAAAGCATCCCCAACAAGGCCGAGTGAACGCAAATGTCTTAGTAAATGTGTATTTGAGCTCCACATGCTCCCAGGGATGGCGTAGTAATAAAAACCAATTAGATAACGCTCAGCAGCTACAGTGAGAGGGAGTGGTACAATCTTACCACGACTAATAGTGTTTTTAATAATAGATAGGTCTCTCTGTGCAGTGCTGGAGAGGGGAAGCCAAAGTGGTTTCAGTTACATTGCATCTTTCTGCCCAGTGAATTTGTGTGGAGGATTAATATTCTGTGAAAGTGGAGATTAACTCACCCTCCATGCTTACTACTTGTACCAGGGAGATCCCTGCTGGGCCAGGTGTGGGCTCCCTATGATGGCGCAGAGTGGAGGAATCCCATGGAGAAGCATGCTGGGCTCACTCCTGCACATCCTCAAGAGAGAACACTGAGTCCTATAGGTACCAACTTTTGAGCAGCTCAGTAATGAAGAACCTGGAAAAGCACATGCCTTTGCTCTCTTGCTCTCTCTCACATCCCAGGAGGAGTCCAAAACCCAAGTTGCAACTGATGCCCGAAGCAAGGTGGAAGAAAGCCCCCCACACCAGAAGAAGCCATGTGTTCCTGAAGTGGGTCAGTATCATGGGCAGGGTGCCACAAAGCCCCCTGCTTGCATCCCTTCCCTCTGCCTGCTGTTTACAAACCTTCACTTCATGCCTCCTCACTCAAAACCCAAACAAAAGCCACAGAGGGCATTTTCTTGTTGCCATGGAAACAGTTATTATAATTGCAAACATACTTAATGCATCACTTTTCCCCCTCCATTACCTTGCAACAGCTCGGTGTTTGATGGGAAGGCTACACTGTGAGAGGAGGAAAAGGGCAGGCAAAAGAGCCCTGACAACTTCGCATCCTGCACTCGAGACCCAGCACCTCTGCAGCTGCCCATAATCTCCTCTCCATAAGCACAAAGATTCTTTCTTTCTTTTCTTCTCTTTTCTCCTTCTGTCTTGTTTTCTGTTCTTTGGAGTGCCACATCATTTACATTTATGAAAGAATTTTCCTGGGGGTGCAGAGATAGTTCAAATTGTCTGTGATCAGATCAACCTTGTGCATAATACATTTGTATGAAAATAAACTCCCTGGGGCCCACACTCATGGCTGAAAGTCTCTGTAATGAAGTATTTTACTCTAATTTAGTTAAAGATGATGGAGATAGGAATGAGTGCATGCCTGCATGCATATAGAGGAGGGGAAGACAGACAGGATACCATACACACACAAAAGCCAGTAATTATAACATTGCATGCTGGCTGGGAACACTACCAAAGTACCTCATTATTACAAGAAGTTAACTTCTCAAATGTTCCTTCTGAAAATTAGTCCTGCCCTATAGGACTTATTACAGACAAGATCTGGACAACCTGCTAGTCCTCAGAAGGGGTGGGCAGAAAAGTAGTCTTCTATGCTGTACCACTTGTGAAGATGTCATTCCCATTCCACACCCAGACCAAGCCAAGATCACACTGGGATAATGACCTTCCCTGCTCCCCATTCTGTTCCAAAAGTGAAAGCAAGACATCACTCCCCTGGAACATTAGCCTCCTGTTTTCCAGCCTCTGCTCAATTTGATTCAGAAGGATGACTTCCCCACAGGACTCCTTTCCCAAGCCTCCAGTCCCAGTTGAGTAACTCGGCTCCCAGGTTCCTGGCTACTGCTGTGTGACCTCTCTGGCTTGGCGAGGCACTTAAACCTGGAAATGTGAAACGCTTCCTGGCAAAACCTTGTTGAAGTGAGGACAATTCCACGTGAGATTTCTGTTTCAATTAACTTGTATTTTCTGAGGACAACAATTTTGCCTACACACAAAAATATCAAATATCAAAAGATCTGACTCTTAACAAAGGTTAAATGATTTCAATGAGCCTTGGGTCAAATCAAGCACAACAGCAGACAGTTAAGTTCTAGTACTCTCTGTCACTGAGTTGTAGAAACCTCTGCTCTGTTTTGCTTCCCCAGCTGCTCCATGCAGGACAAACTTACCTCCCTGCTCAACAGAAACCCATGAGATTTCAGACATCAGAATGCCAGGGCTCCAGGCAAAGACTGAGAATACCAAGGGACATCCTCAGATACGTCAGGTATGGTGAGTACAGGAAAGGGATACCAATCGCCATTGTTCTTAGTTCAAGAGGATCATGTCCTCCACGCTTCTTTACTCCATCATTGCAGACCCAGTACTTCCCCATCCTTGAAGGATAGGAGAAAAATGCAAATAAAAGTTATTAAAGGACAGGAGAGGGAAAGATGTGGAGACGTAGAAAGCTAGGAGTTCCTGATAAGGTGTGAAGGAAATGGCATGATTCGAGGTGCACAAGGAGAACCTGTCTGCAGAAGGCAGACAGCATTCCTAGCCAGGATTTGTTGCAATTGTGCACTTTTCTAATAGCTTTGTTGAAAGGTTCTGCTTCGGATAATGCTGGTACTATGCAGGAGTCTCACATGTTTAGATCCAGGATGGCTACTCCACTTTTTTTTCCAAAGGCTATGTCACATGGGAACAAAATAAAAAACTATGCAGATGCAGATCTACATGTACTATTGAAATACCAATTTTACCTGAATCTTTTTTTTTCTTCTCATTTCTATACCCTGAGAAAAAATAAAAAAACAATCAGCTCTTCTTCCTAGACAGGCCTGGAAAAAATTCATATGTCCTAGTGAAGACATGATCTTCCACACAGTAAAAGATGTGGTCAGCTTTTCTGAAACTACACAAAATACACCTTGAAAATGAAGGCAGAGGACTAAATCCATTCCTGGCATGAAGAAGGTGCAACTCCCTTTGAAGCAAGAAAAATCAGCGCTGCTGAATTTGTCTTAGGGAGATAAATACTAATAAGCAGTCCTTCCCAGAGGACAATCTGATAAAACTGAAGTTGACACCCACATCCTGTGTGCCAGTATCTGAGCTTATCACCCTATTTGCTGCTTCTCTCCCAAGTCATTTTCCAGGGTCAAAGGCTATCGTGGGGCTCTAATTAGAATGCCATTGTAATGAGCTGACACTTAAATCAGCCTGCCAGTGGCTAAAGAAAATTAACCTTACAGTCAAATGAGCTCCAGTCTGGGAGTTCATGTCATGAGGGGGCAACAAACACTTGCAGAGCTGATGTGCGTGGTGGAGAGAGAGAGAGCTAAACCTTGCATTCCTTTGAACCAAGAGATCTACACTGGGCAAATCCCCTATCCCAGCTGTCTCTGGTGCACAGATAAAAGCAAACAGTCTCTGCTGAGCTTTGTACCCTGTGCTCACTGTGCCAAGCCAAGGAGAAGTCAACAGAGAGAAGCTACCTGGGATTGAAACTTCTTTTGGGCTCCTTGAGAAAGGATGCGACTTGAGCTCGTACACATCTACAAACGTGTCACATGTGATAAACCATATCAGTTGCTATGAATGACTTTGTCATTATGACTATGATGATTATTATGCAAGGGCCTAGACTGCAAGTAAGGGCAGGTTCTTCACCCAGCTCAGACCCTGTAAAGCTTAAGGGAACAAATAAAAATACAAGGATATCCCTTGCTGGCTAATAAACAAGGAGGACCATTCACAAGGATGAATACACACATGGGAATAACCTCAGCCCTAACCTTGCACTTTCTTTTGGCCACTGATGCCCCTGCAACTGTACTGCCCCTTCCCACATGCATTTTGCACCTATTTCTGCCTGCACCATCTTTCAGCACAAGTCACAGAAATGCTGTATTCCAGTGAGCTTTGAGCAAGTTCTGCACAGTCAATGGCGCTTTTTCCCAGTGAACCCAGATATTCCCTTTAGTACCATTTTTCTTTGCATCCGGAAGGCACCCAGTAGCCTAGAGAACAAATCCACTGTGTGTTACTCACAGGTACCAGAGAATCCATAAAGACTTACTGCCCTCCTTAGAGCTGAACTGCCAGTGCTATAATTTTCCACGACATCTCTTTTATGTCACTGCACTTGACAAATACCTTGTGCCTCTCCACAGGTATTTAGAAAATCCTGCCAATGCAGGCATAGAGAACACACAAATGGACCTAACATCTCCATCTATTCAAGACAGAGCTGTGCAGGAAAAGCAAGAAATTTTTCTAACAGATCTGGTCACAGAGCTGCCCTCATACAGCAGATTCAGCCCCATCTTCCTTGCCACAAGAGGACCCATTTTCCTTTCATTAAGATCAATACACATCAGAGGACAATTTAAACAACCCTCGAATTATTCTCAGTGTGTTTCTAGTACAACCATAATTGACCTTTCTCTAAAGGGGAAGTACCCAATTGAGAACCTTGGGAGAAGACTCTACTTACTACATCATGAAGTTTAAAAGTGGATCAACTCTGCTAGAGTCAATGCAGTAACGGTAAATTTACCAAAAGGATGCTGAAGAGTAGAATTTACTGCAGGATCATCTTTTAAAAGGAAAGCTGAAGCCCCCTTCTTTTTCAAAAGTATCCTATGAAACACTTGTTTCCTGTGTTGCCAATGACACCTTCAACCAAGTGTTCCTGAAAGACTGTCCAACACCTCTTCTCCAGTTACTGTCTTTGTTTACTTTTGGGATTTGACTGCACCACACAGGTCAACTTGCTTCCTGCTTAAGAACAGTGAAGGTCCAATGGGCTCAGTGTTATAGTTTTCAAATTAAAGTGCTAGGAATTCAGACAGTCAAACCCATCTTCCATCTCCTGTAAGGTTCACTTACTGGTTTTCATGCCGTAGGGGCTGTGATACAGGACAACAAACATCAGAGTAGAATAGTTATGGGCATTTTTAAACTTAACATTATTTGCACCAGAGTACTTTAAAATAGTATAATTTTTAGTTTATGTTAAGCTGTAAGTATAATTTTGTTKTTTTGAAAGTACTTCTTGGACAGAAGTCATTCATTTTGTGATACCTCCTTAAAGGTTCAGCCTCCCATGAGGCTTCAAGAGAATGTCAGCTTTTTGTTTAAAAAATAATGTTATTAACCCCTGGAATGGTTATAATGAAAAGCATGAAATTGTAACCTTTGCCTTGACCCAAGTGTCTTGAACATAGAGGCAGGTAATTAAAAGGGCAGGTATCTGGAAACTATTCCTGTGGGGTGTAAACTGGGGAGGACAGTGCTGGTCATTTCTGAGGTACATGGCAATTTGTAAGTCAGTCTCATGTTTTGGGACAGCCAGACAACTGATATTGAGAAGGGACATCTCTGAATACCAGCTTTGAAAGGCAAGTAATCTTGAGGCTTTTTTTCCCTTGTAGTTTTCTTCTCCTCTCAACAAATGTTGTAATATATGGATCCAACAGATGGTGTGATCTCTTCTTCCCTCTCTCCCCTCAAGTCAAAAAGTAAAATAGTAAATACCACTGTAAGCACTTAATGCAGAAATAAACCATTGCAGTACTAGAAAGAGGAGCTTAAGACACTTCAAAATTCAGACACTTCAAAATAAACAAGATGTAAGAAAAGAGAGGTCCTCATCCAAGTCATAGCTCCACACAAAAATGGCATCTCTTTGTCTTCCTTCTGACAAGAAACAGTATCCCCCGTACTCCCAAATAAACTTCAGGCTACTGGAACATCACTGACATTTTCTTTAAAGAGTTTTTAATTAAAGTAACATAAAGTATGCCATGTTCAGTATTTGTCAGGCATCAGAAAAGGCTACTAAAATTACCAGTGAGGGGCCTATTAAATACCATCATATGCTCCCAGAGTAACCAATTACAGACATTGTGAAAGGTTCTGGCTCCCTCATCCTGCAAAATTCTTTAACTTTTTTTCTTTATTTATTTGCATCAAATAACTAAATGTTAACAACATGCTATTCAACATCTATCCTGCAGAATGGACAGGCATTGCCCCACTGCCTCCAATGGCACCAGTCTGCTGGCATCTTGCAGCTGAGGAGAAAACCTGACAAGGTTTCTGTTACAGTTTTGTTTGTTTATCCCTCTGCCTTCTATACCTGATATTCCCAGTTTGCATCACTTGGACGTTTGGGCAAAGGCCATGAAAGACACTGGAGCTTGGAAATAAAGCAGGTACTCTCAGCAATCCAAATCCAAAAGCTTGAGGGACTTAGAAAACTGCAAGCCCTTTGAGAAAACCCCAGCCTTCCTGACCTGCATTTGCCCAGCACCCCAGGGAGCAGAATGATGCTGTGTGGCTGCTGTAACTACTGGCTACAGTGATTACAGTGACTAATACTGAAAAGGACCTGGAGCTGAAATTTTTTTTCCGTATGGGATGGTATCAGAGCAAAGCCAACAATGGTGGTTTGTTGGGTAGACAGGGTAGGAACAAGACCTCTGTGCTATTCATCATGGACCTTTTCCTCAGAGCAAGAGCCACCTGCTCCCAGATCCATGCCTAATGCCACATCACATCCAGGCACACAGAGTATGCCCAGAGGCACACTGTTAGTCTTGCTAACTGCAAGGTCAGAGAGACTGGCCTTGAAGCCACCCAGGGAGCACTCAAAATTCAACAGAGACATACAAGTGGTTGCTCCCCCTGCCTTTCCATCTCCCAGAGCAAGCACCACTGTGCTGCTCATCAGTGCAGCCCAGGTGAGAGGGCTGACCATGAGGAGCACAGCCCGTGTGCTGATTCAGTTCAAATAGGACCTTCCAGCAGGAATCTGGAGCAATCACAGTGAATGATGTTGCTGCTCGCCTTATGCACGAGGTAGACCAGCTTCCCTGCTGACCTTTACAGTGCTTATGAGGAGGGGAAGCATTTCAGCACCTACGCCATCTGCAAATTTGGTCTTCCCCTCAAGGATACAAAAAATTAGGTCAGAGGCTTTTTTCTTCCCTTTCCATCCTGCAAAGCACATTAGAGCTCAAATCCTCAAGACAAAGCATTATTATTATTGTTGTTATTTTTTTATGGTGGAAAAAAATATTAATGTTACAAATAGCTGCCATTAGCATAAGCAGAGCCGCATATTAATATGCACATGGGTGTCTCCACTGTCAGGAAGCAGAGAGGCCCCAGAGGCCCTGCTTTCACTGGGGAAAATGATGATGGCATTAGCTCTAATGATAACGATAAGGAAGCTGCCATAAATGATATGACAATTTCTTTTGTATTCCTGTTCGGGCAAAGACTTCTTCCTTACTCCCCAGTGTCCATAAAAGGATGCTGTTTGAACAAATGGCAGCTCGACTGATTCATTTAATTTCACCACAGCTTTAAGGTTTTCTTAAAAGTGCCAGCTCTTTGGATCATGTGACTAAGAAACACGTTTAAGCCTTTCAGATAAATTCCTAATCGCCAAGATTTTGGACAACCGGCTACTAAATAAAAGGAATCCCACATCTATTTATGGTTTTTAAAACCTTGTGAAGCTTTAGTCTTTTTGGACTAGGGATACTATTATATCAAAGGACAGCAGGATGTATGAAGCAAAATATAAAGAATATGAAAAAACTAACTAGTAAATAAAGTTGTCTCTGATGTAAAATGTTCCCAACCCTATCACAGCCTTTCTCCCCCTTCCCTTATTCTCGTCCTTATGTATATTACATCTAGGATGTGACAGCAGAACTTTGTGAGACTATGCTATGAATCAGATAAGAACTGATCTGGCTGAAGAGTAACAAAGCAAAAGGGAGCACAGAGGGGGATTTCCTACAGAGAGGCTTTGGATGTGCTCAGCAGTACAGACCTGCAGACAGGCATGCTGGTACAGCTGGGAGGGCAGCAAAAGCAGGGGCTAAGCTGCTCCTCTTACTGAGAAAATGCACACTGGACTACAAAAGAGATGCAAAGGGAAGATCTGGGCTCCTAGGGCCCATGTGTCAAGAGTCTGTCACACCCTGTTGTGGCTCTCCCAGCTATGGAACAAACCTGAGAGTCCTGGTTTTCTTTAGGCCAGAGGGAAAGCAGAAATTGCTGTCCCCAGCTGTGATGTCGAGGCATCGGTTATGCAATAGGATTTGGCTGCAACAAATGCAAAAGCATTTCTTCGCTGAACTCTGCATCTGAACATGGACAGAAGATGATTCTCTTTGGCTCTGTAGCTTCTGAACTAATTACACAGCTTTGTGACGACGTCGCTGCACAGGGTGTCTCTGCCCTGGAATCGTCTGTCATGGCTACAATGCGCAACAGGGATCTGAATACATTAAAGTGTCAGGGAGGTGGGGATTCTAGGTTTTGGTCTGTCAGCTTCTGCACTGAAAACGCTATTGAGTTCAGCTAATAAACTACACTATCCTCTTTTCAGTTTCCACGTTTGTTCATGTGATGTACATCCTGAAGCTCATCAGAGGGAAATGTAAGCTTTATACCAGCAATAATATTCTTTGCAGCAAGCTCAATCCAAAGGGACTAGTCAAAGCCACAAAGAGCCCTACAGAAGACTGCTCCAGACAAGATGACCAGACGAAAATGCTTGATACAGACAAGTGCAAAGCTTGGCACGCACAGGCCAGTAACACAGGCGTTACAGAAAGACAGCTTCCTCCACCCACACAGCCTCTAGAACACAGAGAATAGGCACAAGCCTCACAACCTGTCTCTCAGGTAATATGTGCCCCAGATAATACAACAACAAAAAGAACCATCTTTGCAGTACAAAACGAAAGCTGCAAAACTGGTGGACTCAAGATGGAAAACATCAGGGTAGTACAAAATATGAGCCCTATTTGTTCTTTTGTTCCATACTCTCTTTCCCTTTGACTTAGCTGAGTGGTTCAAGTCTGTATCTCAGGCTCACTCGGGCCCCACGTAGCTTCTCAAACCCTTATTATTCCACCTGGTCTGCACAAAGAAATGTTTTTCCATCCATTTTCTTGTTTTGAAACAGAATCCCAGTCATCCAACAGAATTCCTCTGCAGAGACAGCAGGAATATCCCAGCAGGAACGTTAAGTAACGATGACCATGCTTGGGAAATGCCACATTATCATAAACCTCTGTTTTTGGACATATCCAGAACCAACAGCAATTCTTATTCCACTAGTTAAACCCAGTAAGATAGTGTAGATAATCTGGAAAGCTTCTCTAAATAACCAGGAGCACAACACTGCAATTGTACGCAGAAGAACATACACATCTTGTACAAATGATGTAAATTAAAATCAGTTATTCAATACTGTCTCCTACTGTGAAAAGTTAAAAGAATTAAACTAATATATGAAGTCTATTTGATATTTCTGCATGACTAGAATTTATACGTACACACAGAAGTCTGTAGTTCACTCGTACTTGGATTTCCAAACATGTTACTTGCTGGTCTCCCACACCAGCATTATGTGGTCTACCACACAATGCCTGTGGGTTTGAAAAGAGGAGGAGCAACCCTGAATCACACACTATTGGTATGATCCTGGAAGCCAAATGCACAAACCCAAAGCTATTCCCTGCAGAGCCGTATGAGCTCAGCACATGTAACAAGGTATGTGGTATAGATGCAACTGTAAGGCACTTGAAAAGTGAAAAAATGAACTACAGCTTGCTGTATGCTAAGTCCATACAGACATAAATCTTGATTTCAAATGTTGTCATCAGGACTTCACCACCAAGTGGAAATAAGGGTGATAAAAATATATTTTCAAAAGTACTTTGTCAGGCTCAGGCCATGCACCACAAGAGCGTGGTGTCTGAAAGGGGAATCAGCCTGGCAGATACAGACACACTTGCTAGAGCCTGCTGTTCCCACACAACTTGCACTGCAGCTGTGCAGGGGCACTACAGTCACCACAAGACAGAAATTGCACAAGTGCCTGTTCCAAGACCAGCACGCCCTTCTGGCACCCATGCTAAAGGGAGAGAATGCATGGGTAATGCTCAATGAACTCATTATAAACCAGCCTGGGGGAGAGGAACAGTGACAAATAAAGATTAGATATGCTTTTGACTACAGATGACATTCCATTAGCCCAGGCCAGGACAACCATGTGCATATGTATGCTGTAAGCATCCCAACACAAGTAATGACTTACTGACAAGGTATAAAGCAAGGCAGATTAACCATCCCAATTACTGCATCACACAGTGACATTTCTTTTTGCCACAAGTTTTTCTAGCAAAGACTTACAAACAGAAGAGCCATGAACACCTGAGATTGGACAGCCCTTGCTGTGGCCTCTGAGCCATTGAACACATCACCTTCTCAGTCCATCATGCTCCAGTCAAGTGGCACTCTATGCATAGGAAAATCAAAGTTTCACTTACCTAAAAGACAAAAAGAGAGAGAAAATACGGTTAGTGGATGTCTCTGAAATGTACAGATGCTGCTTATCTTTATTTCCCAGGTGATTCCCACATCCTGGCACCTTGTTAGGAGATTCCTGACATATTAAGAAACAGGAATGATCTATGATAGCTCTCTTAGCACATGGCCACTCTCTCTTCCCTGCTGTAATTGGTCTGTGGTGCCATTTAATTTTATACAGATTATTCATTAAGAAAAGCAAAACTGAGCAGGTGTTTTCATCAACATCTTGTTCTATTACAAAAAAAAAAGAAAAAAGAGAAAGACAGAAAGAAGCTCCATAACAACATTAAACACACGGAAGGGCACAAATTATTCTGACTGTGAACAGCAGGGTGCAGGTCTTGAAGTCTACCAAAAGAAACTGCAGCAAGAAAGGATCTCCTTGTTAAGGGAAGGATGGATTGAGTCACTCTGCTTGTGGTTCTGTCATGTACTGTCTGAACTACAGCTGCAATGAGAATCCTTGATAGTCTTGGTTTAGGTAAAGTAGGCTCTGCCATGGGATGGAAGGAGGGAACAGGTGATCTTGAGGTTGGTGCCATCCCTGCATTCCTAGATTTTCATGAAAACAAAGCACCTTTATGTGGAATACAAGGACAAAAAACAAAGATGTGTCTCGCAATGTGCCATCACTTGAACAAGCCAGAGGGAGGACATAATGAAGGGCTTTTAGGTCAGTATTAAGCCTTTCTTTCATAGCAGTTCCACGAACATTCAGAGTGCAGCAAGGATGTGTCATTTTCTCGAACACTGATTTACAAGGTCTAGAGCCAGGACCCGCAATCAACCAACCAGGACTCAATCTTTGCAAGGAATAAATAACTAAATAAAGATGACTTATTTATTCTCAAGACTTAATCTGCCTCTGAGTGGTAACTCAGATTTCCAGAGAAGAGGAAAAAGTGACTATATTAAGGATCAGGTCCCTCCACCAACAAAGTCAAATCAGCATTCTCATGTTCGGAAACTGTGCATCACATTTTCCCCTGCCTGGTTCTACCAGTCCAGGATAGCACAGAGTGGTGCTTAAACATCCCACACAAGCTTCATCTACCACCACGGGCTGCATTATTTGAACTGTAATGGAATATAGCTGCTATTACAGAATTCCCTAGAGGAGATGCAGCCAAGCTTGCACACTATGGGGAAAGGAAGAATAGATTAATATACATTCATGGCACATTTGCAAAGAGATTACTTTGCTCATAGTGAGATTTGCACCTGTATAATTGTATCACTTTCAAATTAATCATAATCATACTCTCAACCAATATATGATCTACAGAGTAGGCCTCATCCTTGGACTCTCATAATTGGGATAAAAATAGCTGGCTCTGAATGCACCGAGATTTCTGCTGGTATGCAGGAGACAGTAAATCCCAGCTGACCCACTAAGCCCTGGTATTTTGTTTCTGCAAAGCCCTGGCATGGCACATATCGTTGCATAAGTAAGACCTGGTCTGTGCGACAGCAGTACTGTAACATCTAGAGGTAGGTTCCCTTTGCAGAACATGACAAAAGTAGCACAAGCCTTACTTTTCTGAGGCAAACTTCAGCTCAAAGAGCAGTTAAGTGATTTGCCAGCAGCTACATCGTGCCTCTGTCACGTGGAGAGACACGGGACCTGTAACTCTCGGCTTCCCTGACGTTCATATTTAATCACTGGGTATCTCCACACAGGAACAGCGACCCACAAGCGCGGAGTAGCATCAGCCCAAAGCCTCCCTAGTGCCATGTCTGCCCCTCCTCTGCCGTCCCCTCCAAATGGCTCCCAGCAAAAGGCGGATTTCTTAATTGTGTTATTAGCTGAATTATTAATTGATATGAAAACAGCATTTTGCTGGGCATAAAAAGTCATTCGGAAAGGAGATAAAATGTTCTCGGCACTGCCTGCCTCCGAGCAGAGCTGGAGCGAGGGCTCTGACAGCTTGATTATTATGCACATTAGTGCAATCTGGTGAGCTTCCAACACAGGGAGCGCGGAGTCCCCCAGTACTGTATCCATCAGGCTGCATCCCTCTCCTTTTCTCTTTCTTCCCCCTGTCACTGCCTGCTTTGCATTTCTGTGGGAGACCTCAGGGGTAAGTTTTTTCTTTCTGGTCCAGCTGTCACCACTGCAGAACTACTAATTATAGCAGCAGTGGGCAAATAGTATTTTCCCTTTAGTCTTTCACTGGGAAAGACACTCTTTGTGCCTCTTTCCCAAAACCTCCTGCACCCCAAAAGGGAAGACATTGTTTCCCAAGACTCTCCTTGCTGAAGAGAAACTGCTTGCATTTCTCTGTCTCCAAGTCCTTTGTGTTCCACTGTGGAAATGGTGGTTTGTGTATATATACGTGTATATACACCTTTTTCTACAATATGTTCCAGTATTTAATGACAGAGTAGGGAGTGCGTGCATGTCTCGATGCCCCTTCAGCCCTTGTTCAAAACCCTGTCATTGGACATGATACACTTTCACTCCAGACAGACCCTTTTCACTGGTGCTGAGACGGGAAACCTCTAGGGATGCTCACCACATCATTCATCCCACTCCCCGGGTCTGCCCCCCTCTCCCATCCCCTTGCCAGCCCCCCAAGGCCTCACAGAGCTCCAGCAGGAACAGACCTGCCTGGCAGATGGTATCAATTAATTTTGAACTGTGTCTGTTAAACAGGCACAATGTGGATCCTTGTGGTAGTGGGGTGACAAACCTTTGGCAGTCTCCTCCCCTACCTTTCTTGACCCCCTTCACTGTCACCCCTTTGGTGGGAGCCTACCCTCACTGACCCACATCTGTAACACACAGCCAGAGGAGCCGGTAGACACCAGTGATCAATCCCATCTCTTACATGCAAACCTTGTAATTTAGCAATAACTCCTCAAACACCATTGACCTGCTAATTAATCCATGGATTTTTTGTTGTGCCTTTAATTGTTGGCCCCGATATCTGAGTCACTTAGACTGCTCACTCTGTGCAGAGCCTAACCAACTAAATGCTACTTCAGCTCTGTAGTAATAAAACACTGAAATATATTGACTCCCTGCCAGCTCTCGCGCTCGCTCTCTGCCTCTCCGCTCGCTGGCTGAGTGCTGGCGTGTGAAGGGAATATAGAGAGGGAAAAGCATCAGCCATGAGAGATGAAGTTTGGGACACAGGTGAGAGAAAGCAATAATCACTCACCGGTGACAGGCCACCAAGGACAGCCTCTGATCCCTGCGACAGCCCTGTTCTGACACACTCAAGCACGCTGTTCCTCCATCCCAAATGGACTTGATGGCTCTGAAAATTCACAGGCATGCTGGATCCTGCCTCCTTTCTGCTTTCCGCCCCTTAATGAGGAAATCCTTTTCCTCATGACTATCACTGTCACACTCACTATATATGTGTTTGACACAAAAAGTCAGATGGTATAGGCAAAAAAATGACTTCATACAGTGGAGAGCCAGTTCTGTATTTTTTTGCTAGCACTGTCCCAGGATCTCTGTGTAAACATGGATGAATCACCACAAATGCAGTTTTCTGAAGTGACTCGCACTGCTTGGTGCCTTGCACTGATTAGAAATTTTGGGGCATGGAAATGGCATTTTGAAAACCTGACATGGCAGGAATTGCAGATGCTTGGCCTGCTTGGACAGTGACTGATTGCGAACCAGGCCCTCGCAACAGACATCTGATAACATCGGGTCACACTGATGATGGGGGGGACAGCGATGAAGGGACTAATGGGTGACAGTTTGGTGCTAAGAGCAGAGAACGAGGAGGGGGTTGCTAACCCAGTCAAGAAAATTCTCCATTAAAAAGGATTCATTTTCATTTGATTAAAATCAAAATGGAAGCCCTGTCAGCGGCAGCCCTCCCACATGGAAATAAAGAGGAAAGCGATAAGCCCTTACAATTACTGCCATAGTTTTCTGCCTTCACTTTTCTTGTGGCTGATCTGTAGTCCAGAGCCATTCCTGATGCCTGCCTTGTGTCCTGCTACAGTCAGGCACACCCCACAGCTGCCCTCCCAAAGAGCTCACGGGCTCCCTCCAGCTGAGCCCCAGGAGCAGGCCAGCAAGTGATGGCAAAAACAGGCACCAGGGACAAAAGGGTATCCAGGGAACTGGTGAAGATGAGGCAACTCCACGAACAGAGTCTCTGTGCCTTCCCCGCACGGGCACACGCCACGGGCAAAAGGAGCAGGGGTGCCCTTGAAGAGCACGGTCACAGCACAGCTGAAAAGACTCCAACAAGATGGGGTTGCACTGGCCCTGTCACAAAAACCTACCATGCCCCCTACACCAACAGTATATTGACACTGTGACCGCAATTCAATAGCTCAAAAAGCATTCTGCTAGCACACCCGAGATGCTGTAACGAGGGGGCAATGGCAGGACAGAGGCACTTATTGTCACAGAAGGTTATTGGGAAAGCAGCCATATGGTGGCCCTATACTTCCTGATCCTAACACTGCTGTTTCCATGTAAACAGCGAGTGTTCCCAAGCCCGCAGCATCCCCCCATCCTTTTCTGTTTGTCTCTGTAAATAGTGATGCCAGAGCATGTTTGGGGTACAAAGAGTGGCCAGAACAAGGCCTCCCAGCAACAACAGGTCACACTGGCAACTCTGAGGGGGTTTGGCAGCAGCATTTCTAAAAGTTTCCTGGAGGACTTCCTGGGATCTTATTGTCCTGATCTGCCCTCTCTTTTTTAATACTGAAAATAATGTTTTTGAAATGCAGGTTATTTGGGGTAATTTATGATTTCTTTCACTGCCAAGAGAGTCTATCGGCAGTGAATCTCCTGCTGGTCAACACTTCAGGACTTTGAACAGAAAGGATTTTTTTTGTTTCCCCAAAACTGTGTGAAGGCAGCACAGTTGTCTGAGGGGAAGCTGAGAATTGCTTGTTTGAGTGCCGGCACACACTGGGTTTGGAGATGCTGCACAGTCCATGCAAAATATCTCAGTGAAAGAATGTCATTTTGCTGAATAGCTTTGTCACTGAATTGCTTGATCAAAGATACCAAAATTAACTGAGTCGCCATAGGCATGAGAAGAAACATTTTCTCTCAGTTACATCCTATCTAGTTCTTTTATAGAGCAATTATCACTGAGAGAATAATTTCCATCTTTACAAAAAGATATGGATTACAAACAGCTCAACATTTTTAGGCAGCATGGACCCTTACCTTGTGTTTTAGTGGAGAACTGTAAACTGGCTTCAGTTTAGAAACATACTGCTTTACCATGTTCTTCCTCCCAAGCATATGGGTACAGTCTAATGGCTGGAAGATCAAGACCTCAGACTTCAAATCTCCTTGAACAGAGTGCTTTCAGTCTTTCAGTTAAGTCTCTTTGCCTGCAACCTAATGAACTGCCTTGTCCAAGACAGGAGGATGGAGCCCTTGCACCTGATGGCTGCCTTGAGAGCCTGACGCCAGCCTCGGGCAGGACTATAAGGATCACTGAAAAACTGTACAGCTGGCTTCCCCTCCCTATCTACACACATTCAGAAGTCGGGAGATGCTGTACTGCTGCATCTCCCTGCCATCCCCATGTCCAAAACAAGTCCTTAACACCAGGGGACTGTGATTTATGTAGTTAAAGAGCCTCCACACTCATGTTTCGCTGATTAAAGTGCTACTTTAATGGAGTAGACCTCAACGGAGTGCTTTAATCCCTGGTTGTAAAAGCAGACCTTTGCTTAAATTAAACCTCATCTCTTCCTTCCCCAAAGAGACAAAGGAACCTGCACCTGTGTTAGTTCAACTGCAAGAACATTGTGCAGGGGAACAGATACACCACACAGAACAACCTAAACCGTGGTGACTGTGCCAATTTACTTCCAAGTGAACACATTCTCAGAAAGGAAGGTTGTTTGCATGCAGGGTTTAAACTAGATTCAACCCCTAACAGCTTTCTGATACATCTTTGAGGTTGGTCCTGTGAAGATGCTGACTCCACTCTGGAAGAACATTTTCCTCTCGTTGCTTCACTGCTTTACAGAGCCCAGTAGTCCTTTGCATTTACATTGGGTTTCCCTTGGAAAAAGAAGAATTATAGAGTAAGAGAAACAGTAAATTGGTTCAGGACTGACACACAATGCTCAGCTTGATGTGTGATCTTCTCCAATACTCCAGGAGATCAATTAAAGCTATTAAGAAAAATCTCACTGCCTGGGACATATACAGGCAGTAACAGCATGTAAGAAAGAACCTTGTAAGGGGAGAGAGCAGTCAGGTGGGAGCTCAGAGTGCTTTTAGATCTGTGGTTGTACCCCGGGAACTCTAACTAGGCATTTACATCCATCACCAACATCCTACCTGGGCACTTTGCATGTGAATTTCTATCCACCAGCCTTCCTGAGAGGCAAGAATGACTGTGCTCATTTGAAAGAGGGAAACAAGATTCAATGAATTCTGCAAAATCAAACTTGACACCTCTAGCAGAGACAAGAATCAAACACAGACCTTCTAAGTCTGGCATCCAGTTTCTTGTATTGGAAAGCAAAATGAGAAGTTGGGGCAGGCAACCATAAAGTTCACATCATGCTATGACACCACAATAGCACAACAGTGGCACAGAAGCACTTCCCAAGCTTCAACCCCTCTGCCTGCCAGAGAGAGGTTTCAGCATGGCAAGGGGAATCTGACAAAGATGGTTTCATCAGAAGGGATCTGCCTCTTTTGAATTAAACCTCAGCCACCATCCTGTTCAAGGAGGTCCCACCTTGCTGATGCCATATTGTCACCACAAGATCAGGATTAGTTTTGAAACTCCTGCCTCCTAAAGCAGCAGCAAGCTGCCTGCAGCCTTTCCAGCTATTTGACCATGCTCTTGCAGCACAGGAAAAAATTAATCTCAATTGAAAGACTAGGGTATAGGAAGTAGAGTGGCATTTCCCAAGTGTCCTTCCCTCAACTCATTGTGGCAGGAGGAGGGAATGGTCCTGTTCAGAGAGAAACAGACGGAATGACTGATTGCATCCATGCCACTGAAAGATGCTGATGAGAAAAACCCAGGCTCCTGCCTGTCATATTTTCAAAACCCCCAGACGCTGGCTCAGAGCCTTTCCTGTCGCTTTCCTTAAGCCTCTGTTGAGGAGGAAGAGTGAGGATCTCGGAGACAGCATTTAGTGTCATAGACAGTTCGGCAAGAGACAATTTTTCACCCCGTTAAATCCCTCTGCAGAATATTATCTGCTGGTTTTCCCTCCTTTTTATGATTTTCTTATGATTATCTCCTGCTGTTTCTGTCCTCAGCAGCCAAATAAATAAATAGCAGTATAGCTGTCAGCAGCTTTAGCAGAGTAAGAAGGCCCTGCAGACAGCCTAGGTGGGCTGCATCCCTCCTTGCCTTCAGCACTGCTGCCCTCCAGGCAGTATCAGGATGCTGAGACCTAGTGGCAAGAGGGGAGTGGGAAGGGGCTAAGAGTGCAGACACTTATTTCTCTGCACGTTTTGCTCTGAAGTCTGGGACATGTCACTGTCTCACCTGTAAAGGATGATGATGATGATGATGATGATAATAACAGCAAGTTGATGGGGGAGAAGGGTTGTGAATATTTAACCTCCTCACCTGTGCTTGGAGCAGGTTTTTATCATAATCCAAAGGCACAAATGAAAAAAAAAAAAGCTGTCAGAGAGGTGAAGGTACTTACCTGGAGTCCCAAAGCCAGTCTGAGGCAGAGGCAGGGATAAAACCCAGCCAGTCGGATAGCAAAGCATGGGTGTCTATCCCATAAAACAATTCTGCCCTTCAAAAATAGAAATGTGCTTCTTCCTCTTGTGCATGTGTCCTTTCTTCCTACCTTCCCTACTTTACCTCTTCCTCTGCCTACATTATCTGTACCACAGTTGCACAGGTGTGCTGTGAGCGCTTCACACACAAATGCAAAGACAAGACGCCTGCATAGGAGGACCTACGAATCTGGCCACTGGTTCGCTCTGAGCTCAGGAATTCCTTTGCAGACTCATTTTCTACACTGCTCAGGGATTCTGGCACCTTTAGGGCCATGTTTAATTCATCTCCTATGACTCTAAGATCTTTTGCAAGTACTGATCCTGTCTTTTTCACGAGCTTGGTGCTCAGATGCCAAGCTTTTTTCTTCCATATATAGTTTTGTTCTTCTTCCTACTCAGACAAAGCTCTTCCTCTGCTCCAGCCTCCATCTTTGGTCTTACTCTTTATTGCCTTTTTCTCATTCTTTACTTTCAACATTATCTTCCTCATTTTTTTTTTTTTTCTGAGAATACTTCTCTTTGCCTCGACACAACCTGGTCTCTTTCATAATAAATGTCTTTACATCCTTCTTCAAATACCCTCCCCAGCCTCCACATCTATCTCTGCCTGTGCCTCCTCTCCTTCCCAACTTGTTAGGCATGTGCTGGATCTTATCAAATAGATACCTTTCTAGGGGTTCACTGTTTATCAATAAATGATGAACGTCTGACTGCATATATACCAAATTGACTTAACATAACTATTAGAAACTAAGTCTCAGGGCAGTGCCAGGAGCTGCAACAAAGCAGGGTTGGCTAGTTTTTCACAATGTGAGATATCTTAACCCAGCAGCTGCTTATTTGATTAACATCCACTTTTCAAGAAAAAAAACACATTTACCTCCTATTTCTGCCACCTCATATAACACATGGGATAAAAAAGCAGAGGAAAGGTCAGAGACCCATGTCTAGGTATCTACCATTCCATGAACATGAAAAGGTCTCACACTTCCAGCTCTTCTCTCAGTATTTTCCAGACTTCAAACTACAGTGCTGATGGGAACAAAAGCAAATCTATTTGCTTGAGGAAGAAGAAATTTCTTACCCTTTTTTATATAGATGGTGTGATTTCAGCGAGCAAAGAAGTGCCAACCCACTCCCAACTGTCACAGGAACTGCCTTTTTTTCTGACAACACTTTGAGAACCCAAAGTTTTTGAAGACGTGAAAACAGGGGCTTTGTGCCTTATCCCGCTTTCTGATTGGGATCTCTTTCCTAGCACTGGAAGGAGCAAGGATCAAGTCAGCTACTTTGCACCTCTTTCCACAAAGTTTTAGGTGCTCTATCCACTTGATGCAATCTTTTTCAACCACTCCCTTCCCTCTATTAGCCACCATATCCACTGGGAAGGATTTTGTTGTGCTTAGGTAAAAACTCAAGATGTGATTGTCAGAAGACAAAACTACCCCTCAGGAAACTGGAGATCACAATGCTTTCACACTTTCTACACCCCTGCAATGGGTCGGCGCAGCAACTTCACAGCTACTCCAAGCGGTGCCCAGATGGCCTGAACCTCTGCAATAGTCAGTCTACTGGACTTGTGTAAGTACCAACAATCCCAAGGTTTGAAAATAAATTTTAACCCCCCTCTTTCTAGTACTTGTTTACTTGGTTTTGAAGGCTTTAATCTCCCTTACCCATAACTACTAAAATTTATAAAAATACTGCAATACCCACTGTCCTCAAACTGCAGAGCTGAGCTAATTAGGACCCTGCTGCAGGGACCGCCACAGGCACTCTCCAGTGAGTGGTCCCATCCTCCTAACCCTACAGAGTTCCCACCTATCCCTCCAAGCCCTCCACTGATTCTTCTCCTGACCCTATGCACGTCAGCTCTGCTCCTCCCACACCTCTGAAAGCCAGCACCCTGCCACCAGGAAGAGGTCAGTTCAGGTGAGAGCCATTCCCTTCTCCAAAACCTGAAGTGAACAGGAGCCAGAGAAAAGACAGAAAGCAAACAGGCCAGGGAGGCTGAGCTCTCTCTCCTTGTTGAGAACTGGTAGCTGCTTATTCTTTTCCCCAACTGACAAACATCTCCAACATTGCCAAACTCTTTGGGTGGAACCCACGGAGGAGTCTGCGGCCACTACCTGTGAAATTTCACCATCTTCAGGGAAGGCTAAACAATTCTGGAGCTCCCTGGGAGGAGTCTGAAGCAGCTATGGGCATAGACCTTTCCCCAACAAAAACAAAGCTCCTTAGGTAGCCCCTCTACTAAAGTCTGGAGCTGCTACTTGGGAACTCATGTCTCCAGAAAAAGCCCAAAGGCTCCAAGAGATGACTTGGAGAAGTCATGGAGAGCTACAGGCATGGACCTGCCTCCAACGCAAAGAAAAAACTCTTCAACTAACTAACTAACTAACTAGGAAAATTGTGTTGCTGCTACCTGGGACTTTATTTGCCTGTAAAGAAAATTAAAACACTCTGACAGATGTAGGAAAAAGCCCTGAAGAAAAAAAAAGGAGAGCACGAGCCCTAACAACACCCTGCACCGCCTCCCCATACGGTAGGCAAAAGCAAGGGCAGCCAAGTGGAGAGTTCTTTCCTCAGGGTATAACAAGCAGGAGCTTCTGGAGCCGCAGATAGACAAAAGTATTTTTGGCAGGGATTTAATCAAGAATGCTTAGGAACAGTCTGGCTAGTCAGAGAAAATGCAACCATAATGGGTACCTCAGCCCGCCATGCGTTCCACCCCAAGGACAATCAAACCAAAATTATCACTGCCATCTCAGTACCTTGGTCTGAGCAAACATGCCTTGGGATCCAAACCACAAAGCATGCCACCTCATGGGAGTCCTGCAGCTTTCCCTCAGCTCTTTCTCTGCTTCAGAGCCTGGATTCATACTACTTCATGATGATGTCTAAGAGGCACCATCCTCCTCCCCACCAAAACAAAAAGGTGATAACTCAGGTGAGCAAAGGGGCAGAAACACTGCTACAGGCACGGAGGCAGACTGGGAAGAAGGGGTTGTCAAGTTTTCCAGACACCATTACTGAAGATGCCCTGTTGTTACAAGGTCAGCCTCAAAGCTCACCCTTGCTGCTACAAGCTATAGTGGGCCTTTGGCTGAGAACAAGGGGATCAAGGACCCAAATTTCAGAGATGGTTGGAGAAGATTCGTTGGCCTAAACCCTTGGGATACGCTGGGCCACAGATTGACAGGGGCTCTACAGAGTGTCTGGCCAGGCCACAATGGTGTCTGGGCATCAAATGTGGCTGGGTGGGCAGCACAGCACCAGGGAAAGCAGGAGGGCAGCAGACATCGGAGACCGAAGGCTATTACAGTGCTGGCAGGCAGAGCCAGCACTGCAGGACAGCAAGCCATGGGCAAGCACAGAGAGAGCCCAGCCAYTGGCTGTGCCATGAGAGCATTGACGCCATGAGCAATAGAGCATGGCGAGAGCTCCACAAACGGCAGCCAGCACCGGACTAAGAGCCTGCCCACTGGCACAAAGCTGGGAGAGCTGGGCAGAAGCCCAGGAAGCAGAGAGCAACCATGCTCCTGGGTGAGCCAGGCTATGGAGGGGGAAAAGGCAGCTGCTTCATGCAACCTCCACTTCCAAGACCTTTTACACTCAGCCATCCTTCACCCATCCCCAGGAGCTGGCGCTCCAGCAGAAGAATCTCCCCAGGCAGAAGACAGAGGACAGTGGGGTAAAGCAGTGAGAGCGCACTGTGCTGAGCCGTGGTACAGATCGGCTGGGACACTGGGTGGTTTGATAAAGAAAATGGAGAATACACAGTGGGAGCAACAAGTGGTTTTGCCCAATCCCGTGTGAAGTCAGAGCACTGACTGTCAGACCCTGCTGCAGTTGTTATACAAGGTACAAGGCAAGGGACAGTCACTGAACCCCGGAGAGGAAGGAAAAGAATTATTAGGCTGGAGCAAAGCTACTGGCACTTGGGAGTAGAAGTAAAACCACTACTCCCTTTTCTGCAACAATCATCAGGCTTGTATATTGTGTTTGTGTGTTGCTATTTTTCTCAATCCACACTTTGCAGTTACCAAGAAACTCAGTATGGGAAGCTGTTGTGCAAATCTGTGTTTCTTCTTACCCTGTTTCTGCCACAGATCAACTCAGAAATGAGTTTTACCCCTGTGACCTCCAAGAAGATTTCACGCTAAAAGAGTACTGCTGAGCACCTGTCACTACAGGAAAACCAGCATTGAACCACTGATGAAGAGCTCGACTGTGCCTTGTTCATATAATACCTTAACTGGCATCACTGAAAGCATTGCAGGAGTGCAGTGAGCAGCCTCCATCCCTACGTGTAGAAATACAACTGCCACACTCATGAAGCTACAGCTAGATAGGAATTGAGCTGTTCCCTTCCACTGCACTGTCGAATGTAATTTACTCCCTGGCATTGTGTGATCAAGCAAAGGACGGGCAATAACATACACAGCAGCTTATCCCAGAGAATGGCAACTTCACCTCTTCAGCTTTTAACTGAGTCTGACTGCAACTTCAGACACGTATTTGTACCTCTGCTGCAGTGTTCCCATCCGCAGCACTAATGGTGGGGAGGAAGAGAAGGCAGCAGAGATCTCTGGCTTAAACTGGGGAAATCAGCATGCCAGTAAAGGCAAAATCCCAAGACTTTCCTTTGGAAGAGTAAAAGCTGTTTAGAGCATCATGTAAATCCATGGCAAGAAGAAATAAAGGTGGGTTTTATACATTCCCATTATTGCTTGTATGTCTTTGCAATAATGTTTATTGACATGTTTGAATGGAGCACAAGCTGTAGTTCAGTTCAACTGCCTGTGAAAATGGGACATTTGTCAAGAAACAAACCTTACAGATCTTAGCAGCTCTTCCCTGTTATTAGCTGGGAAATACTAGGAAAGGTCAGAAGAACCAGGGAAAAGGTATCCACCAAGATGCCCGGGGTGCCGTGGCTAGCAATCCCTGAGGTGCAGAGAGGGAAAGCTCAGCAGGTTAATGAGGAGCGTCTTAACTTTGCACTGACACTCATGCACAGACTAAAAATATGCATGCACATCAATTACAGAATCCCTATGAGGCACAATAAAGTTAACCTTGCATGGCCAGAGAGATATACTACAAACCTGTCTCACTGAAGGCGCTTGGCATGGCTTTAGCCAAAGTACCCTTTAAGAACTTGGCCATGACTTCCCTTGACACGCAGAAATGCCCTTGCTCCTCCCTTCCACCAAGCCCTGTTCCATGAGGTGAAGAGCCTCTTCTAACTCCTCTGAATTTTAAAGACCCCTGAAGACATGCAGCACATTTAAAATTCATTAAATGCAAAAGACATTCTTTTCAGACGGAGTTACCATGTCAGAACTGAATGCCCCAAATTTTGACGAGGCTTGGACTTGGCTCTTGGTCTGGTTTGCTACAGAGAAACAACATCAAGTCTTTCCACACCAAAACTTTTGAATTTGAATCCCTGTGCTGAGCTTTAAACAGCTGATGCTTCCAAATGTATCATGCTCCATGATTCAGCTTCAGGCACACTTCACCTCTCGTTACCTTTTTTACACTAAAAACTCTTGGCATGAGGCTACCTCTGTTTCCATAAAAAGCATGGCTACCACACAGTTTATGCACTTTAGTCCCCTTTCTGTTGGTAACGCTCTCCCACCCTATCCTAGCACCAGCTCTGCCACTACTGCTCGCTCCTGAGTGAGAATTATGCCAGTCATACATCCTCTCTGCACGTGGCACTCGTTACTGGACAAACTAGACCTAGCCCTGTGGTCCCCTCCCTCCCTCCCCATCCTGCAATGTCACTTTTCATTAAGCTTCATAAACCATTCAAGTGACAATTCTCTCTGCATTCATTGCTGCACCAGCCCGGGC
Source organism: Amblyornis subalaris (assembly GCA_018881555.1). NCBI lineage: Eukaryota > Metazoa > Chordata > Aves > Passeriformes > Ptilonorhynchidae > Amblyornis > Amblyornis subalaris. The sequence continues at coordinate 2,040,537 of JACAXG010000058.1, forward strand.
AGTAGGAATGGCCTCTGGTTAACATCGCATCACTGCCGTGGCTTTGTTTTTGTGCATGTTGATCAGAAATTACCTGGCTTAGACAAAGTAATTTAGTGATAAATGATTGCTCGTTCAGAGGTAGCTAGTTTCAGCCACAGCTGCCACGTATTAATCTATTTGTCAATCCTTTCAGATCTTCTGTGCTGATGAGCAGCTCCCAACTCTGGAAAGTGAAGCCCCCTCTTCAGAGGGCAAAGAGGGTAGAGAACTTATTCCACACCTTTTCGACTACATTTGCAAGGTGCTCTCGAAGCAAGAAGGACCAGCTGGGAGGGATTAGTGAGGGCCAGGGTTCCAGCTTTGACCTTCAAAGGGGCTTTTGAACAGACCTCAAAAGCAGGAAGAGCACAGATTTAAGTCTCAAAAGTGCCTGGGAATGTCTGGATGAAACACTGAGTGGGAAGATGCCAGCTCATATAAAAAATTCAAAATTCTTCCACTGTTATCAGCTTTCACAGAATTTTCAACAGGAGCATTACCACAATGAAATTTTTTTGGACATAAAGGAGCTAGAAGTTAAGTGAGTAGCTGGACTCCTCACCTAGGATATGCAGCTCTCAAGATCCAGTTCCTCTTCTGCAACAAGAATTCAAAGCTCAGGCCCTCCTACCTTTTCTGAGCAGTGACACCTCTTTATAAAGAGTAGGAGCTTTACACCCCTTTTATACCCATCAGTGATTCTCCCTAAGAGAGAGGAACCCAGAAAAACAACACCAGGACACGGAACATAACCTCTGGCTCCTTCTGGCCATGGCATAAAACCAAAGTCAATCACCCAAGCCTGCTTGTTTGCAGAATGCACACAGTTTAAATAAGGATTGGCACACACAGCTCACAGGTCCCACTGCACCTCTCCAGGTAAGAGAGGAGCTCCCAGAAACCATCAGGATGAGTCTGAACTCTACATGCAAATACTTCTGAAATTCTACAGCACACCATATAATACGTGGATCTAACTTTCACAGTAGTGGTTCCCAGATGTGGAGAGATCACAACATACACCAAAATTTGAAACTTGCAGGCTATTTTCATTATGCCAGCCAGAACTCAAACTCTGGAAAAAAATCATCAGTCTTTGTCGCCCTGAGTTTTGCAGTTCTTCGATGTTTTTCATTTCTGTAACAGGGTTCTCATGCACTTTCTGTAAACATAGCCATGTTTTACTAACCGTCCTTTATTGTTTGCATTCCATTCTCCTAGGTGGAGACGTTTGATGGATTCTTCCTTTGACCAGTGTGATTGAGGGGTGGGGGGTGGTAACCTCACCCTCCAATCCACGGTAGTTTCTAAGAACATATAAATAAACAAGCTTGGGGTCGTCTAACCGTCTTGCTTCTTGCCTTGACAGAGCTGAGTCTGCGTGGTTCTTTCGTGTCCAAGTGCGACAAGTCTTGTTTTGGATTTAGTATATTACTGTAGGACATTAGAAAAACTCATGACTTTAAATAATTGCCCTATGAAGACGTTTAAAGAGCAGACAGATATCCAAGCCATCGCCAGAGTCCTGACAATGAACCGCACTCACACAGTGGCCTTCACGCAAGCCCCTCTTTAAAAAAATCAGAATAATTTGATGGTGTTTCCTGATGCACCATGTGTAGGGTTCCTGGAGAAAACTGCTTCCTTTTTGTGACAGGAAACTTCTCATTGGAGCAAAAGGTCTGCTCGTTCACTCCCTGCTGGGCTGCAGTCTTGTTTTCTCAAGCCACACAAGTTTGGAGACTCCAGTGGTGAGCCAGTGACAGATCCTGAACGGCCTTACTGAGCCCTGCAGGTACCAGGGCAGCATGCACGTGTTGTCCTGCAAGCAGATGCACAAGGCAACTGGGACCCTTCCACCAGACCTTTCTTGCTTTCAGCCTACCCTGCTTACCTTCATCTTCCCCTTGCTCTTTTTTTCTTCTTCACCCACAAGCCAGGAAGAGTCAGTATTTGGAAGCAATTCCCTCTGTCTCTGACTTGGCCCCCAACTCCCTCATCCTTGTTGTGCTGGCTTTAGCAGGGGTAGCATTAACTTTCTTCATAGTAGCCTGTGTTGGGCTGTGTTTTGGATTTGTGCTGGAAACAGTGTTGATAACACAGAGACACTGTAGTTACTCTTGCTTACACCGGGCCAGGGCCTTTTCTGCTCCGCACAACGCCCCATCAGTGAGAAAGCTGGGGGTGCACAAGAAGTCGGGAGGGGACACAGCTGGGACAGCTAATCCCAAATGACCAAAGGGATATCCCACACCATAAGGTATCATGCCCAGCATAAAAGGTAGGGGGACAGTTGGGTGGGGGCTGCTGCTTAGGGACTGGCAGGGCACTGGTTGGTCGGTGGTGAGAAATTGTTCTCATTTACATTAGTTGGCTACCTTGGGTTTTATTCATCTTATATTAAACTGCTTTTATCTCAACCCACAAGTTTTCTCACTCTTACCCTTCCAATGCTTTTGTTTCCCCCATCCTGCTGGAGGAGAGCAGGTGAGCAGCTGTGTGGTTCTTAGTCGCCAGCTGGGGTTAAAACATAGCACTTGTGACCATGTCTCAGGCAGAGCCTTAACGGCTGCTGGATAAAATGGCCTGGGGCGGAGCAGGGCTGCCCTTCCACTTGCAGCTGGGATCACTTCTCCCTCCACTCAAATGAGGGAGAGATGATGAGGAGGGATCACCCGCACTGCCTCTGGACGTCAGCCGTGACAACTCGCCATGGGCACCGGCCTCCTGCCCAGGGCTGGCCGGGACTCGTGCAGGTGCGAGGGCATTGGCGGCGGCTCAGGCGGATTCCCACGCCTCGGGAGTGCCGCCGAGAGCCGTTCCCCCTACCTTTGAGGCGGCGGGTTTACAAGCCTCTAATTCCCAGCTACAAGCACTGCTCCCCGTGCCAAGGAAGCAGCGGCGCATGCTGTCATTCACGCGGCTGGAAGGCCGCTCCTGCCAGCGTTTGTGGCTATTGTACCAGCTGCTCGGGGCTGGGAGCAGATGGCAGGATGGCACACCTGACAGGGAGCAGACCTTCCAAGGACGAAGGGGGAGGAAGAGTTTGTGCGCAGCATGGCCAGCCACCATCCCCAGCCATGCAAAGATGGAGCAAATGTACCCACCTTTCCCACTCTGCCACCCCCCAAGTTGTAAGAAGAGATTTTCGCACTAGGATAAACCTGGACAGGTGTCACTGATACCTCTAAATCTGTACACTTTTCCTGCCTCAGACAAAATGCCCTTTGTTTGATCTAATTACCAAGAACATCGAGCTAATTAACAAGCAAAATCTCCGTTCAGACTTTCCCATGAGATGTAAGAGCACCTTTTTCAGGAGATTTCAGGTACTTTAAGCCCACTCTACCCCCCAGAAACAATAGTGTTGGAAAAGGTGAGAGCTCCAGTCAAGGGTGAGCGTATTTCTTTTCCAGCCTTAGACCATTCTGAAAGCAGATGAGGACAGCACAGGCTATGGAAGTTAATCCCACATCCAGCTCCTCGTCGTCACATCTCTTCCAGATGAAGTTAACGAAATGAACGAATATGGGAAACATCACAGAACGCAAGAGACATAAAACAGTGATTATGTCGCATACAATCCATCCTGAAGAACTGATATGTGAGCGCACATACATTTAAATATTTGAAAAGCATCTTTTACAATGAATATCAAAATGACTTACAATCCAAGTCAGAGAAAAATGCCCTTACTCTCCCTATCTCCCTTTTCTCATTACAGAGATAAATCCCAGTTGCATCTCTCAGCTGCAGGGGGAGACTGAAGAATATATATATATAAAAAACATATATGTGTGTGTATGTATAAATATACAACAGTAATAACCTCAATAATTTTAAGAGAAGCTTGCTGCATAATACAGGCAGTCTGGGAGATGAGAAACTCTGGATAATAGCCAGTCTCCCCCTTCCCATCTGCAAAACGGGTGGGAAAAGATGCCGGGGAGCAAACGCATGGGCTTGTATTGTGTACCAGAAAGTGAAAGGAAGGAGGGAAGAAAGGAGTTGGAAGGATGGCCACACGCATGTAGCAATAGTTTGTGGTCCAGCAGCCATGGACAGTCAGCACAGTCAACACCAAGGATGCAAGCAATTCCTATCCCAAGATTTTAAATCATGTCAATTACAGAGTGGCCCTCTTTCCACTGCATTCTTATTTTATAATAAAAACTGAAATGAATCCTGAATTCAGAAGCTCAGTCTTGTTTGTTTTTCATTTTGCTTTGTTTCTTTCCTGCCAACCCCCCCAGCTACTGTGGAACTCAATCATGAATCTTGGCAGCACTGCTACCACTGCAACCATGCTGCTTCTGCACATCACAGGGGATGCTCTGACTTGGGAGTAATTCACACTCACACACACTGAGATGGAGAGATGTTGCTCTTCTAATTAGAGGGCTACACCTCTATTCCCAACCCTGGCCACACCTCAAAACATATGGAACAGCACAATTGTATCTCAATGTACTTGCTCTTCTCTGTGATTCATATTCAATTCACAGGTGATTTACCTGGACGTATTTGTACCTGAACTTCTCAATTTTTAGGTGTTTTTCCCTATGTAAATACACATACATCTGCAGGTTTTGATCTGAGTGCTTTCACTGTCAACATGTTTGTGCACCCTGCAGCGGTCCCCTGGTACAATGCAAGCCTGCAAGGCTGCAACACCTTTCACACACAGCGTCCTGCCTACACAAGGCCGAAGAATCCTGTCAGTACTCCCATAAACACTCACAACCCTGAATCACACCAGCATCATTAATCAGGGTTCTAGAAAACAGAAAGGATTTCCAAACAATAAGAAAAGTTCATTTCCCCCCTTCTTTTTGTCATTAATGAGCCTCAAGGGTGGTTGCAAACCATATTTTCAAGCCTCACTCTGTCACCAAAACCACAAAAGGTTGAGAACAATTTACTTTCAGAAGCAGAGGCATCTGGTAAAGCACAAATTATCATTGAGACACATGACAAAAAATTCCAGAATTGGTAGTGCTGCAATTGCCTTCTGTGTAGAAATCAGGATAAAAAGACAGTCCTGTGAAGTGGCTCCTACAAAGTGTCACAATAAATAAGGGGGACAGTGAGAAATGTAGCATAAATCTCTTGACCCACAAACGTGCTTTTCCAACCAGATCAGGCTGTCACCACAACATGCACCCTCAGGACCCTGTGCACCCAAATGAATAGTTCTCTCTGTTGTATTTCTAACCATGCATGCAGTGGATAACAGGATTCCACAGCTGCGCTTGCCACGTAGGAAGAGCAGTCTCCTCCTCCCACAGACGCACCTCTAGGTTTACACAGCTGTACACACCTTTCCATGTCTGTATCCAGCAACAAGGCACAGTGCCTGTGAAGTTATAACACATGCCAAGGTTCCTACATGTGCAGGACGCCAAAGCCCACTACATGTGCCCTGGATAACTGAACAGAGCCCTGTGCCCTAGCTATGTGTCTTGCTCTTTGAGCTTTGTAAAAAGTGACAGACACGTGCATTTCTCCTCAGCTTTGACTCCCAAGTATAGCAGTGCTTGCATGGACCCAGGTGTTGGACAAATGATCAGCCAGCTGTAATGTTACTTTAAATGCAAGTTTGTGTATTGGCTCTGGGAACAAGACTGAGAGATGCAGTTGAAAGGAACACAGTCACTCTGAGTACAGGATCTGCATAAATCACTGTCCAGTATATTCATTCCTATTGACAGATTAATTCCTTTCTCAGGTTTTGCTTAAAAGTGTACCACTGAATACTAATAACAGTTCCCAGAGCTGCAGTAATGTCACTCAAATCAGGGTGAAAGATGCCGCAGGGAATGATCTATGGCCTCCTTGACGGGGGAAGCTCCCAGCTGCTCTGGCTCCCCAGGCTAGCAGCTGGCAGCAGTGAGTGGAAGGAGCCACCTCCTCACCTTGTGAGTGGATGGGATTACCCAAGTCTCTAAGACTGGCAGGAGATAGCTCTGTAAGGAAAAGTGCAGACCAGGAAGAAAATCTCTCAATGTCTGTCAGAGTAAAATTAGAAATTGCAAGGCAAATCTTCATCTCCCCATAAAACACGCTGCATATGCAACACAGCAAGGGCACTGGCCTGAGAGGCAGGGCAGGCAGCAGAGCAGGGAATCTCTGTAATGTTTCCGAGCCCCAGATGATTCCTTAGGTGCATTTCATTCTCTGCACCCGAAAAAATGAATGCAAAGATATTTTCCCTTAATCAAGTCTCCCAGCCGAGGTGTCAGGCACAGAGAAATCGCTTGTCACTCCAGTGCTTCCCAGCATGCGCTCACTGCACCAAGGAACGGAGGGCAAAGGGATTACAGAATTAAGTGATACCGGTACAGCAGCCAGAGAGTGGCCAAGATTTACCTGTCACTTGGAAGAAAACTCCATTTCATTTCGTGATTTACTAAGAGTGAAAGTTAAACTGGTGGGGCCTGGCCAAGGCCTGGGATCTACAGGCAGGCAATGCCAAACCGTCAGCCCGTGACAGCCCACACCAGGCAACTTAACCTTTCCCTGGGCAAGGCGAGAGCAGCTGCAGGGTAATCCCTCAGTTCAGGCTTCGGACAGGCTCCTAGACTCCTATCGGACTTCATCACTGCCTGCCAGTCAACTGAAGGACCAGCCTCATACCTTCTGAGAGGACCAGAAGCAGTGTTTTCTGGGAATCAGGATAATGGCATCAGACCTGCAGAGCTAGAAAGGTGGCTTCCTGTCTTCATGGTGTTTGCATAAAGACAGCAAGTCTGAAGGGAAATGGTTAATTATGCTGTGAGGAGCCCCCTGGAATTTTGTTGACAACAGCACCAGGACCAGCCTGGCAAGGTCCAGCACAGATGAGGATGAAGTAAGAGAGCAGAGAAAAAGGCCCATCTAGTGCAGTTCCTCTACCCTACCTCTCCCTTTCAAGCAGGCTGCTTGTACCAGGCTGCCTCCAGCAGCAGAACTGTCAGGACTGTGGGAGTCATAGTGCTGCGTCTGGCCTTGCTGATGACAAATGACCCTTAAGGAAAAATCTGTTTCTGCCCATATACTTTCTTTAATGAAAACACTTTTTTTCTCTCCCAAGAAAAGTTTTGACCTCTTTCACTCCCAGCTCTCTACTCCACTTACTCATGTAGAGATATGATCAAAAGCCCTTGGGACAAAGCCCTCAGAAATAACATCTTGCTCTTCTATTTTTTAGTGCACACCTCCATCTTATTTTACCTCATCAGACTTCCCTCCTCCTCCTAAGATCCCACCTGTCTCTCTCTGTGACTGCTTCTCTTTCCTCTCCAAACTGTACTTCTCAGTTGTACACTATCTGGATGGTCTAATCAGAATGAATACCCATTACACCTTCTTTGCAAATTATTGCAGCCTCTTTGTTACAGTTTGATTGAGATTTCTCCCACATTTTGGATCATGGTGCCTACCCCCTATCATTCTACCATTCCACCAGAATTGAGAACTCGGAAGGGCAAGTGGTGAGCTCCTGCTAAAAGACACAAATCAGCAATTTCACAGGTATTGAGGGGAGCACTGGGATGAAAACTGTAAGTTTGCAGCTGGCTGGCTGATCCAAACTCCAGAGCTGGACAGCTCTCAATTTGGAGAAAAACCTAGTTCACTTGACTCTACTTCAGGTTGTAAAAAGCATAGTTAGAGCGCTTTTAAAAGCCAGGTGTACCTGAAGGCAGATTAATCCCCAAGTGCCATGAATCAATGCAATGCGGTTTCATACTGCAACGATAACCATTCTCAGGCTCTTTATCTGTCAGCCAGCTTTTTTCCTATTGATTGTGTCCCATCATAAACTCGACTGCACCTTAGAGCCAGCCAGGGCCTCCTCCCTACCCTGCTTCAGTGCCAAGGGTGCACTGCCTTCCAGCTTGGTGCAATGGTCCCAGCCTTGCACAGCTCTGAGTCCTCAAGCTTCTGCTTGCCATCCTTATTATTATAGTAGTTTTGATGCTCTGCTATGTCCCCATCTTTTCTCATTCCTTCCCTCCGTGTTAGATGCTGTGCTTTCTTCTATTTAGACTAAGTCCCTCAAAAACCTTGAAATCCACCACTGAACAATTACCTTTGTTCTCTTTCTGCTTCCTCAGTTTCTTCCCCCAGCCTTAATTTCTTCTTTTCCTGATTCCATTCACCCGTATGTCTGCTTATGTTCACTCCATGCATTTCAACCCCATACCTCTCTCTCATGTCTTTCCCTACTTCCAAGCTCTTCTATCAGTCTTTTGCTTTTCCTTTTCTACAATCTACTCTGAAATGTCTTGTCTCTAGTATTTTTAAGCAAAATTGAGACTGCTCATGAACATGTGAAAGGTCTCTCCCTGGATTTTTTTTAAATCTTCCACAACAAGCCTCAAGGCTCAGTCAAAGCCTATTTGCCTAAAAGTAGCTACACAAAAAGGCTCGTGCCAGTTACAGACACAGTTAGTTTTTCACATATACGCACACATGAAGGTATTTTTGTGTTCTACTTTCTCTTCAAAGAGTGTCAATAAAATACTATTCAGATTCTTTTCCTTGTCCTTCTGTGGGCCACTGCWAGGCAGAGCTGAAGGGTAAACACAGATTAACTGGTTTACAGCACTTCGGAACTGGCCAGCATAGGGCTTCTCTATGTACACCCACAGCTGTGATACACCAAACAATGCATAATTTATCTTACTTACACTGCAGGTAAACTCTTGAGACTGCTCTTTTTAGATACAGATTTGTGACATTGCTTCTCCAGAAGTCAGGCAAACCCACAGTGCCGGTGGGGGCTGATGGTACAGCCAATCACCTCACTTGGGGGCAATATGTTCAATCAAGAATGCCTGGATTTGACATTTTTGTCTCAACATTCACCTGCAAACAGCTGGAAAACCAAGGGGCTATGCCTGGCTTCACAAAAGAGAAAACATGGCCAAATGTGGTATGTATCTTGATAAATGGGAGGACCAGGGGATTATAAAGCAAAGAACTTAGCTTTGGTTCCCAGGAACAGACAGAAAAAAATAACCAGACTACTTTCAAGCACCTGCAAGATAACACGGAGATGAGTAACAGGCAACATGCACTTGTCAAGGAAAATCATGTCAAACCAATCTAATTTTCTTCACTGGAAGGGTAATGGGTCTTGTGGACAGCAGAGAAACAGTTTAGTCATACATCTTGACCTTAGTAGGCTTTCTGACATCTTCTCTCCAAACATTCCTACAGGCAAGCTCAGAAAATATGGTCTAGATGAATGCACTATGCAATGGCTATACAACTTGTTGGGAAACAGTACTCAGAAAGTAGCTACCAATGGGTCACTGTCAACATGCAAGGATACACCAGTGGGGTTTCCGTGTGGATCTGTTCACAGTCTGCTGATATTCAATATTTTCATTAATGACCAGGATAAAGTCTGTTTATTAAATTTGCAGACGACAGCAAGCTGAGAAGAAGCACATGTGGAAGATAGGTATGGAATTAAACATTATCTCATTTACAACGTGAACGGATAAAAAGTGGAATAAAATACTATACGGGCGTGTGCAAGGTATTATGCTTTGGCAGGAATATAAGTCTCCATTGACAGAGGATGAACAACCAAGTTAACATCCTGGCAGAAAAGGGGCTTACAGTAAAAAAGGCAATGGTAGACCATAAGCCCAACACGAATCACCATTGCCTTGCTAGAAAGGAAAAAGAAAATACACTATATGTGTACAAGGATGAAACCTGCAAAACACAGACACTAACTATCTTTAGCTAACGACGGTGGGAGTGAGCCAGAGTACTACGTCCACCTTGGGAGAATGAACCCCAAGGGAAGTGTGGCCCTGCTGGAGAGAGATCTGAGGAAGGCAATGATAATAACCAGAAGTTGAGAAAACACCATTTCTCACGGAGCTGGAGTGCATTGGGGCTGTTTACTTAAAAGATGATAAAGAAAAAGATGAGACATTAGAACAGTTTTCAAAAACTTGAAAGGTTTCAGAAAAAAAAGCATTAGGACAGTTTGTTCTGCAAACCCATGGCAAATACAACAAGGAAAGTGGAGGCTAAATCGCAGAAAAGGAGATTCAGGTCAGAAGTCACCTCTGAGCTCTAGTGGTAAAAGCATTTAAACACTGGAAAAAATTGCTTTGGGTTGCAGAGACCCCACCAATAGAAGGTGTTTTAGAGTCAACTAGATCAAGATGTCAGGAAACAGCCAAGTATGGCTGATCTGGCCTTTTGGCAGTCGGATGAATGAGATTCTCTTGCCGGGTTACTTCTACCCATCTCATCATAGTTTCTCTCTCACACAAAACACTAATCCATGTACCATCCTTTCCTCACCATGGTTGCTCGCAGACATACAAGTTACAAGAAGTAAGCTGGGCTGCTTGTCCACCTGCTGCCACACCATGCAGTGCTCTATATGGTGACAGTGACCACCAGCCCACAGAGCATCTTTGGAAGAGGGCAGTGGGGATGGCTTAAAACTTTTCTTTCCACCTGATTAAGTAGATCAGCTTATGACACAGCCCATAAGGGATTTACTTTTTGGCATCACTGGGGATGACCCCACCAATGTAAGAAGCTAAGGCAGAAGATCCCAAAATAGGGGTCTTGACTCCAACAAAAATGTCTGAAATCTTGCAGGAAAGATCACTGCCCCTGAAAATGGAGCATCAAGAAGAAAAGTTTGGAAACTCCTGAGCTAAGGGATTTTTCTCCAAGAATCTGACAACTTTCCCTCTCAACTGAAAGCTGTTTTGCGGCACAAATCCTATATCGAGGTAGTGGCCTTTGTAACTCTATATTCCTCTGCAGTATAAGGAGCAGCAGGACAAACACAAGCTCCTGTAGCAGTGACCTGGGTTATCAGGCAGGTCTGTGATTAGACCCGCTCAGAAAATGGAATTTTGTCCATGGGGAAACCAGACTGCCCAATACTTTCCAAGTCAAAAGCACTCTGACTGTACATTGCCATCCTCCTCTTTACCCGTAAGAGGTTACAACAGGCACACTACTGACTGGGGACCAATTACAGGGGCCAGTCCAGGCACCAATCCTTAGATATTTTCCCTGTGCATGTCCCACACTTAGCTGTATGGGATCTAGGCAGTCTGGACTTGAAAGGTAAATCACAGGATAAGAGCAGAACACCAGAGCATTTTTCATGACCTTTCTAATGAAGATATTCAGATCTCAAAATGTTACTAGCTGAAAGGACAGTCATGCCTTTTTTTTTCTAACAGCTCTGTGGTGGGAATATGAATGACTCTGCACCACCACATAAAAGGTATAAATGCCAAGGGGAGAGAAAAATGGCTTGGGTCAGTCCAAATGCATCTCATTAAGTAAGAAATAACAACAAGAAAAACAAGAAAATGAAGGGTTGGGGACTACTTAGCTCAGAGTTTGACACCCCACATAATTCTCACCAATAAAACACAAGATGCCTCATCTCACATGCCCTTGCATGTGTGAAACATGCAAAACAACTTCAAGATTAGATGCCTGCAATCATGCCTGCTTGTACATATGCACACATGCATGCCTCCTAGAGAAAAGAGCTACTGATTTGGGAGCCCACTTCCCTTTCTGTGCTTTTCTGAACCTCTGCTGATTTCCTCTTGTGGAGTTTCCAGATGGTGTCCTTATCGAAATGGAGGCTCAGTGTTCCCCTGGACCCTCACATGGTTAAGCACTTAGCCATTGCCACAATGGGAAACACCTTTTACAATTCAATTTGATCTTTCTCAAGAATTACTAGAAGCACCTACTCTCACTGTAGCAAAATGTTAGCCTGCAATAAATGATTTCACCATAAGAGGTTTTAACTGTCATAGGCATCAAAATGGCTTTGCAATGGTTATGAGTAGATTTAACTCAAAAGTTTGACAGTCCCATGTGCTCAACAGCACACTGAATGATTCAGTAATGATAGTGTACATATCTCCCCGGGGGACCCCAGTGTGAAGATGCACCGACACTTAGAGCTCACAGCCCCATCCCCAGAAACAACGAGGTATCTCACTCCCTTGGCTGCATTTGGGCAGGGAACCAGCTTTTCTTTCAGATCACACCCAGCATCAGTGAGCAAAGGCACTGGGTATGATTACACCTCACTTCTGGAGGTATGTGACAAGTCTCCCCCTATTCGTTCGCCTCATGTTGCATTAACTGTCTGGGAGGGGATTTTTATGCCATTTGCAAAACTGTGGCAGTAGAGATAAGCAGCAAGGTGTGGCAGGAAACATTATCAAATGAAGAGATACACAGCCCACAGCTCATACCAGACTAGGGCACAAACTATCTGTTTCATGCCTGTGTTGCAAAAGGCAACACCTCCCTACAGCCCACTATCTGTAAGATGGGATGCTGGAATGGGTCCAGAAAGGAAAGGATGGATTTTCCAGCACACCACCCCACTTCACACAATGCCTGGGGCATGGAAAAGGAAACCCCCTGCCCTATGCAAGATAAAAGGCTTATGTTGAAACAGGTTTACTCCACACTTGATATCTGGAGCAGGTGCAGGCATTTGGCTGGCTTTCTCGGCAAGGGCAGCCTTCACAAGAGGAGAGATTTTTTTTTCAAAAGAGATGATCTCTCATTTGGGCAACAAACCTCGCATCCAGGTTTTCAAAACAGAGCTCCTCGTGCTGGGAGCGAGCACGGTTGAAAAACAGAACCTGTAATGGCAGTCACTAGAAGTCTTACAAGACAGCACTACACGTGCTCAGCACCTGTTAAACACTCTTGTGTGCATCCTTCAAAACTCCTCTTGCCCGCTCTGGGACACATAGCAGATTCCCAGTCACTTAGACAGCTGACTTCACCTATTCAAGCCCCATGATATGCAGGTAAATATTTCTGGTTTAGAAACTAAAATTAAATTAAAATATTTTCTAGATAGGCTCAAGGAGTATAGTGAGAAATTTTTTAGAGGAGATTTTGGAAGCAAATACTTAAACTACAAATTTCCTGTTTCAAACAGATTTCAAAGAAACTTTTCACTTACAAACAGAATGTAATTTTCTTCTGCATATGGACCCATGACCAATCCCTCTGCCCTTCCCAAAAGCCCTCATAAGATTACTAGCATAAGGAAGTCAGAAGTGCTCCAGCTGCCAGATTAATCATCTACATGCTATACACAAGCCATGCAACACAATTCCATTTCTGAGATTGTGACAAATACTGTTTCCTAAGTAGTTCTTCTGTTATGGTTTACAAAAACTGTAACAAACATAGGGAACATACACTCCAGCCATATTAAGGTAAGAGAAACCTGGGGAAGTGCCTGTGCAATTAACTTCCCTCTTAAAGAGGATATGCCCAGTGAAAGAAATCTGTAACAAACACAGGGCTTATGCATTTCAGAAGACAACATGAATGTTAATAATTAAAAATCATTTCATAAGCTTCTAAAACTAAAATGGTCAGCTCGTGTAAAAATGCCAGCGGAAGAAAAAGCTAAGTGTCAGCTCTCAGGAAGTCAATTATAAAACAAAGGAGGTTCCAAACTCTGTTTTTATATAAAATGAGAATGCAGAGAAACAGCACCACTTCTGCCTGGAAGATTATTTCTCCAAGATGACGTCTGGTTTGAGTACAAAGTGCCAAAAAAATTTCCACCAGTGACAGCTAAAACTACTGACAGATGCGAAGTACGGCTGCATTGTTTTAATAACTGTTTCCAATTTTATAATAGGCAATACAAAACTTTTACTTGACTAGAACAAAACATGCTACTTTCCTAGGAAATCAGTTTAGTTTCCAAAGCTGCCTCTGTTAGAGCTGACAAGTGCCTTAAACCATGAACACCTTAACGCAGTGAACTTAAAATAAATCAGCAGTACAGGTGAACACACTGGATGCCTGTAACCCATGACAAGAGCCCAATCCCAGACATGCATCCTACTAGAGTGCAACAGTCAGTGTGACAGTTGATACTGCCTTCAGAATGACTGTACCTGCAACCAGAACTACTAGAGCTCTCCTGACAGTATGCAGATTTCTCTTGAACAACTCCCAAGTGCAGAAAAAAAGTCCTGCTCTTCATGCCTTCCTAATTATTCCCAGTCATTATCAGCATCTCATACTTCATGTTGTCTTCCACCAAAAAAATCCCAGGATCTTTGGCAAAAACTGTTGCATCAGTGAGAGAGTTCCTCCTAAATTTAAAGAGACCTTGATAAAACCATTTGTTAATGACTCCAAAACTTGTAGGGACTGCAAAAATTCTGCAAAAGACATATGGACGATAGAAAGACTCAAAATGAGTGCATGTTAAACATTTCCAAGACGTTCCAAGTTTTGGAATGCTAAAATATGTTGGAACATTAAAACATTTTCAAAATGTTTTAACATTTTTATGCATACAGAAGCTTTAATCAGAATATGATAATCCAGGACTCAGAAGTGAATACTTCATGCCCCAGTAGGGGACTGCCAGTCTCCCTTTCCACATGAGAAAATCTTCATGATTATTAGCTTCCAGTGTGTGCTGGCACATCAGAAACAAATTTATCTCAGAACTAAATCTTCCCATGAAACTTTTCAGGAAAAATACACTTTAAAAAAATAGTGTGCATTAATTTGACAGGGAAATCTGGCCCTGTTCTGCACATGTATAACCATTTGAAGCAGATACTGAGTTTACAATTGGTATTTTTGATCCTGTCTGATCAAGGAAGAAAATGCACTCCTGAGATCTCTTCCAACCTTTCATTTTTGCTATTCTAATATTGGATTGATTCCCAAGCAAATGAATTACTGGATGCAATGCAGGTTAGACACTCCAGGGTACATAATGAATGGGAGGTTTATTATTATTTATATATATATAATGTGTGCATATGGCTTTGCAATTAGCTCATGGGTTTAACTTCCAGACGTGTGTGCACAATAGGAAAGAGAACAAGCAATGTTTGTGTCTGTGCTCATAAATCCTTTTCATTAAGGATTTGTCTCCTCTTGCTCTGTCCTTGCCTTCAGTCCCAGGAAGGCCCAGGTTTATTTGGAGAATTATGCCTACCCTGCTGTGGAAGAACAAGTCTTATTGCTGGTTTGTGACAAGTACTAAGGGGAAAAGAAAAAGCCAAGAGCCCACAATACAAGTCCTCCCCTGGTACGCACCTGTAACACACAACTGTAACACATTTCCACCATAGCTTAGCACACGCCCTTCTCCAAAAAGCTCCTCAAGGGCACATCCTACAGCACGGCTGAGCCGCCTGCCAAAGGCACCGGCACTCTGGCTGAGCCCAGGTCCTGGCCCTAAGTCTGCTTTTGAGGCATAATCCCCAAAGCACTCAACCACCAAAAAAGTGGTTCCACAGGGGCTGAAGGAGGCCGGGGAAACCAGGCACAACACTTCTAAAACAGCAGCAGCTGCTGCTCAGCCTGGGCAATTTCCCTTTATTTTCCCACTGGGAAACCTATTCTAAAGACAACATTCACAATGGGTCTGAGTGGAAGGCTGTGAGCTGGTATTCCTCACCCCCCTCCAGCGTGGTGCTTTCCACGCAGCACAACAGCCCTCCCTAAATCCTGGCATGTACCTTGTTCATCCAGCAGACACCAAAGGGCAGGTTGCCTCTGCCGGTCCCAGGGAGGGCAGGCTGGGGGGCACCTCCAGGCGCACAGGACGCTGCCAGGGGAAGCAGCTCTGCTAAGGGCTCACCCAGCTCTGCCTCCAGCAACCGTCCCGTTCTGGGCACCAACGGAACAGGCTGTGCAGCGTTGGCATAGCCCATGGGGGCTTGGCACACCCGGCCTGGCAACAGGGCTGACATCACAGCACCTGCCCTGGCATTCTGCTCCCAGCCAGTGAYGGCTCTCACGTCACAGCCGAGTCGAACACTCCCAAGCACAGCTGAGGGAGAGGAGAGGAAGATTCCACGCCCTGACTCCCTGATGACCCCTGGGACATTCCCAGGGCTCTGCCCCCAGCGATCCGACACAGCCCCTTCCCGGAGAGGCTGCTGCCGTGCTCCGCCCCCACAGGGCTCTCCAGCCCCAGCAAAGGCACAGCTGCCAGTGACGAGGCAGCATTATTTAGGTGAGGGAAGCCATCACCCGAGTGTAACTGAGAGCAGTTTCCTTCCTTTGGATGGGGCGTCAGGGGTGGCAGACAGAAGGGCTGCACCAGGCACTGGCAGGCACAGTGCAGAAATGGGAGAAGCAAGAGGAAGGCTGGAGCCTGCAGAAGGCCTGAGCTGCAGAGGAACAGCTCAGGTGAAGCTGATGCCATGGCCGAGCAAATGAAAACATTGGCAGCACTCCTGCAGACGTGTGATTTCGGCACGGCTGGCACTGTACTGGCACAGCTGGCACACTGCCCAAAGAGCTCTGGGTCCCTCCTTTTCTGCTTTGCCCCTTCCCCTACAGGGAGCAGCATGCCTCTTTATGCTGCAATTCAAGCCTCTCCTCCTTAGCAGGATAAAGGTTGAGATTGAAGAATAATAGAATATCTTGAGTTCTAAGGGAACCACAAGAATCATTGAGTCCAGCTCCCAGCCCTGCGCAGGACAACCCCAAAGAAATCACACCGTGTGCCTGAGTGTGTTGTCCAAGCACTTTGTGGGATCCAGCAGGCTTGGTGTCGAGGGGAAGAGGGAAGGCACACTCCGGCTTTGTCTAGACTACCGTTTTAACTCACGTTAATTGCTCCCCAATTAGCCAGAGTTAGCTAACACATTTGTAAACACCAGTCTAGACACTGCACAAACATTTGTTCTAAGACACATATGTAAAATAGTTAAGTGGATGCTAAAGCAATTAGGTATAATCTTATTACTTCCCTTTCCCGCATCCTCTTTTCACCTTTAGCTGGAGCGCAGACTGGAGCTCTGTACGGCAGGACCTTTTTTCAAAAGGCTCTACAAAGGTAAACCTTAGGGCTATCGCATGCAAAACCCTGATAAGGTGCTATTAGTTCCCAGCCAACTTTCAAAGACAGAGTACCGTAGGGTTTTATAGCAGCAGACATTCAATGCACACAGAATCCACTAAGTAGGTGTAAAAGCCTTCTGAGTTTCTCAATTTTGATTTATATTCTCTTGTAAAAAAAAATCATTAGGCAGTAGATTTTCTGGTGTTCTTTATACAGACAAACCCCTCACCCCCTTTGTTATGGCCGTATATCAAACTGTAAGGTTTGAACGTGACATGCACACTTCTGCTACTTTAGCACGCACAGCAACATGTTCCCCTCTGATTTTCTTTCAAAGATGCCTTATCAGTCTTATATATATGATCATAATGTGGAGCATATTTCAACGGGATTCTTCAGAGCTGGAGAAGAATTGCAATCTCTGCGCGCTTTCACAATCCCTTGAGCAAAAAAGCAGGTTAGGGGTTTCCAAATCTAGCTTCCAGCTTCCAGCTCCCTGCTCCACACACATGCGTCCCTCCCCCCAGTTGTCAGAAGTCTGCAGCTTGTATCCAAAGCAGAAAACGGAAACTGGCATCTGGATGTAAAACATGCATTTCTGCAAGGTTCCTGGGATACAAGGCGATACGCTCTTCCTCTCATCCCAGGTCCAAATAGACAATGCAGCCTCTAAACGGGCCTCAGTTTGCTCTTCTGCAGGGTTGGCAAGCCAGGGGCAAGCAGGTTGCAAAGGGCTGACCATGCATGTCCCAGGCTGGGCTTCCCTTAAGGCTGACAGCAACCACCACCCCCTTTTGCAAGCATGTCATTTGGCATGGTTTCGTTTGGCTAGCCAAACTTCATCCTAGTAAAGCATTTCCCTAACAAGTCAGCTCTCATGTGAATGCAAAATGACACCGATTTCACAGCTAACCCTCACGGCACAAGCAAATTTCAAAATTATTCACAGAAATTTTATAACGTTTTCCTTCTGGGTCTGAAAGAGAGAAAGAATCTTAAAATTTCCTATCATCCAGTGCTTTAGTCTTATTTCTCAAAATGCCCCAAACTGCTCAATTTCAAGCTGTTTTAGTGTTAAGATGCATTTTCCTTTTGTCTTATAAAAGCCTGAGGAAGGTTAAATGCCTCTGTTCTTTGCTACAGGCTGTGCTATGTAGATCATATCTCCTGTGATTTAACTCTGCTTTGTCAGAAGGGAACCACCATCATGGAGCATTTTGCTCTTTAAGTTAAGCTGACTAGAGAAGAGGGTGAAATGACAGCTCCCCCCAGCCTAATAAAGGAAAATAAAATTAGCTTCATGCTTTTTGGAACTAATTAGAAATAAAAAGTTCAAGACTACTACAAATGAGTATGATTTTGCTTGGGTCAAAACTTGACTCAAAATCCTCCACTTTCATTTTATTAATAACAACAGGGAGGAAAAAAGAGAAACGTTGAGAAACTGGTTTTTCACTAAAAAATTCCAAACCTACTCTAGCTTCAGCTGTCTCTGGGTGCTTGGCAAAGCAGCTCACCTGTGTTTTGAGCAAATGATCTTTAGTTGAGGTATGCTTGGCTGCACACACCAGTTTTAGCAACCAGAAATCACTTAGTTCATTTGCAGTTATTTGGTGTTAAGGGAAGATGACAGTCAGAGCACCTCCAAGACGTGGCAGGTAAGCTGTGGTTGCTGGTAGTCAGCACTGCCCTGCCTTGCTGTTGCTGAGGGCGCTGGGTACCAGTGCCAGTCATGATGGGACTCTGCTATGTATGCGCAGTCAAGTAAATGAAAGTCGTAGGCAGAGCCTACTGTCAAAACTTTAAAAAAAAAAAAATGAAAAAAAGTGCGTTTTTAACCTCATGGCAACTGTCAGAAGTTATCTCAAGTGGAAAAATATCACACTGATAGCATGCTTTGGTTTTACCACGAGATAAACTTGGTGATGTCAGCCTCAGGCTCAGCTAACTCAGATTGACCTGACCTAGATTACTTTCGAAAAAAACCCAGCCTGATTTTTCTGTGGTTTTCTGCCTCTGTTAACCACATTACTCTAAAGTAAAAAAAGACCTAAAATGCACCAAAGTTGCATTTCACAAAGGTGACAAAATTCCTTTCAGATTATATTAACAAGCAACTCCTTTTCCACATCAAATTGAAGCCTGTAACTAAGAAGTCAGCCACCCTCCCCATCTACACCCCTGCATTCTAGCAATGTTATGAAGCAATATATTGCCTGGATCAAATCCCCAAACACCAGGATCTACTCTGCTGGTTTCTCTGGCAGATCACCAGGATACGTGACAGCATCCTCTGCAGGCTGCTGGTGACATACACTGACCCCACATACATGGAAGGCCACAATGCTGTACTCACTGTGGATGCATGTTTCAAGAAAGGAAACATTTAGTCCTGTGATCTTAGAAAATTCAGGGGCCAGACAGTATGAAAGAGGGGTGGAAAGAGCAGTCTGTGTGTACCCTGAGACTCAGTGCCCTTGGCCCAGGCACTGGCTGCGGTGTGGGAAACTGAATGTTGCTTTTGGGAACGAGCAGCAGCTCTGCCATTTACATACATTAATCCTTGGAAGTACAGGAGGCATTATCATTTGCCAGACTTGTTTGCATAATGAGGAACTCTCAAGAGAAATTTCTTGGAGAAGTGTTGCCATTAGCGTGCGGTGTTACCACGGCATTTCTATGCAGCTCCCAATCCCCTTCTCCTCTCCCGCCCCACTTACACCCACTCATTGAAAACATGAAGTCCCTGCAAGAGCCCCTCAGAGTAGCACTGTTGGATGGAGCTCATATGCCACGCTCTCAGAAGGTTTTCAGACTCCCTGACACCCTTCACATCCAGCCCTGCTCTCTCAGCCCAAGGGTTTATGCCACGCCAATGATTTACTGCCTCCCCAAGCAGGTACTGCAGCAAGCAGGACTTTTGCCTGACTAATTTATTCCTGGTGAATAGCCACCACCTTTTAAAACCCTTTCTAGAAGAAAGGGATTGGGACACATGGAGGTGAGAAGGACTGGGTAAGTAAGGGGATTAAACAGATTGTTTTGTAAATGAGGTGACCAACACACTCCTGCAGAAATACAGGGAAGTAAAGTGAAAGACAGAAAGCAGAAAGGTTTTTATAAAAAAGCAGCCAATGTTTCTGAACTACTACTGGTGTCCCCTTGAACCTAAGCAGTGGCAGCAGGGGCAGCAGAGAAGCTGCAGTGCTACCAAGGGGGAGGCTCCTGGCATTACCCTGACTGGGGGACCTCAGGTCTCCCCTCTTTCTGCAGGGATGGCCTCCAAGTCTCAACAGAGGGCGAGAGCCCATGTTGCCAGGCAGCCTAAATAATGGCCTCTAGTGAGTTCTGCAGTGCTTTAAGAGCCTGAAAAATGGCCCAGGAAGCTATCCCCTCCCTCCTCCTCCCCTGCCCCTGCGCCTTCCACTAACTCAGATGCATTATCGGGACTGAAGTGCCAGCAAGCCCCTCCTCTCCCTCAGGGGCTGGCAGCACCAGGGAAGGGAATCCCCGCCAGCCAGTCTCGCTGGCTTCCCCATTTGGTTTCATTTTGTCACCAGACATTTCTATTTAAGCTGCTTGAGATATTCTATATCTCAATAACAGCCCTACTGGGCTCAAGGAGACAGAGGCTGACAGTGAGTATGCCTCCCTCCTTTCTCCTGAACATCACCCTCATGTCAAAACATCCAGTCATACTGTGAAGGAGATGGGGAGAGGCAGGCATGAGAGTCAGGAGCTCTCTTCCCAACTTCCTACACCCCCTGTACCACGTCAGCCATTGATGGAAACTGAGCTGTTCCTAAATCCCAGGTGCTACTGTGCAAACCAGTTCAGACAGCTCAGCAGTTATGGTGCTAAACCCATGTCATCAAGGGCTGAAGGCACGGCCTACTCCACTCACATGGTTTAGACTGCAGAGCAGAAACCTTTACACTAATGCACAGGTACCCATACAAAATGCCTTCAGACTCATTCCTGCAGATCCTTTGGGGGACTGCATGGTTTTAGCACAGCGTCCATCCTCCTGCATGCTGAAGAGAAGCCAGACTTTGTATACCCATCCTCCAAAAAGCAAATACTAACAGGGTGTGGGCTACGCCACACATTGCCTGAACAGATTTGCTCAGATATAATTCCCGCATGACACTGCATCGCACACAGTGTGGGTGCACCTGAGCTGACCCTACTGATGACCACTGCAAGACAGTCTTGAGCCAACCTGAGATACCACAGCCAAAGGTCAGAGATGCAAATAAATGTAGCTCTTCCGTACCATTACGTTTCCAAGGGAAAGTAATTTCCAAAGATGTTACATGATTACAGTTACGAGTGGGAAGTTTACCCTGTGGGAATTATGAATGGAAACTCAGGATCCCTACACGAGACCCAGATTTTACTCCCAGCTCTGCTGCTGACAAACTGTGTGAATCTGGGCACTTCACCTATCCACATTTCGCTTTCCCTTGCATAAAACTGTGGATGTCTTTGCAAACCTGTCCTCGAACAGAACGCAGCACACAAGTGCTTGTTATTGTCGTCGGTGTCACACTGATGGCCCGCGTGCAGTTTGCACAGCTGAGTACAGTCAGGCTGTATGGGGCCCGTGGCTCCCCGCATCAGTGTTTGTGCCAGGCAGTGCCCGCTGGGCTGTGCCTGCTCGGCAGTGCCTGCCTGCACCCCCCGGGGCAGCCTGCGCACAGCTGTGTGCAGCTGTCACATCATCTCTGGAGGAGATGGCATCTTCTGTCACATTCCCCTGCATGCTCAACGATACATATTCACACTCTGCGTGTGGATGACTGTAAGTGGGATGCATATTTAGACCTGGCTATCTCTGTGTGCATCTCTGTGTACATATGCATGCAAGAACTGGGTCAGGAGAATCTCTTTCCCCTTTCATGTAACTCATCACAAAATCCCTACACCCAATGTCACCTTTGCAAGTTGTTTTGCAAGGCCCTGATTAAAACATCTGCTTCTCTTCCTGCTTTGCTGAGTGAGGAGAACATCCACAGAAAGAAATGGAAGAAGCCATTAGCTTAGTCTCTAAGGGGGAACCCTTGAACAGCTCAGAAAAGCCTGTGCCAAGGGGAGGACACTGGAAAGTGAGAGCCAGCCAAGGAAAGAGACAGATGGGGCCAGCTCCACTCCAGTTCTCATCTGCCTTTGCTGCACTGTGCACATAATATTCTTACAAGGTCTAATTTATAAACCCAGCTCGTGTTTATAAACTCTCCTGTCCTAATGGAAATGAAAACATTAATACAACCCAAGGATTCTTCACTTTCCAGGTTTTAATTAAAATCATAGGCGTTAAGAAGCAAGAGTGTCTTCGTGGAATACAAGTCTAATGAAGTATTTCCTCACACAGCACAAATCTCTGTGTGCAGTCCCAGATCGCTGGCACCGGGCGCCCAAAACACCGACCCCCCTGGAACCAGGAGTTCGCTTCTTGAAAATTAGAAAAACAAATTATCCTGCAATTTGTTTCAAATAAATGTAGGTGCCAAGATGGAGCTGGAAAAATAATACTAAGTAGGTAAAAGAAACCCCAACAACAACCTAGTACAGCCATAAAACTTGATCTCTTAATTGACTAACTGGAGGCAATCGTGACTACATTGCATGCCAGTGAGGAGCGGCTGCATGGCTAAAAGGAGAGGACTCCATGTGGGGGCAGTGCATGAAGGCACAGCAGAAGGGAGGAAGCAGAAAAGTGGGAAAAGGCAGCACAGAAGGTTGGAGCAAGGGCAATTAAGGACACTGGTGAGGCAGGTAAAAACGTAAACACATCAAAATTGCAAGACCAGACCACATGGACCTGTTCCCCCGTCTCCCATGGGACCAGAGGAAACAGCAGGAAACGAACCAGCATGGAGCGACATACATGTGTAGACACAGATGAGGGGACTGATCTCTGGCAGGTGTAAAGCTGGCTGGAGGTCAAGGCTGATGGCAGAACACCAGTGACTGCAAAATGAAGCCCAGCAGAAGTAATTTCCCTTCACCATCTTCCTCCAGGGAAAAATGTGTCTAGTCTGCTCACTCCAGGACTGCTTTCTACCCTACTGCATAATGGTGCCTGCCTTGTCATAGAAGGCACACACAAAGAAGGGAGGAGACCCTGAAAGACAAAGCCAGTGTGAATGTAACAAAGCAGTGTAGAGATGTGAAGGCTCTGAATGGGGAGAGAGTGACTCTGCCTCCAAGTCCTCTTCAAAGACGAATGATGGCATTGTTGGCATCCGTCAAGCAGCTTAACAACAATCTTTTGTGGATTTGGTTTCATTTTAAATGTTTCCACCTCAGTCTAGGGGAGCTAGACATAGACTTCAATCACAGTAGTGTGTGTGTGTGGTCTCAGGCTTCAGTCAGGACTCTGGAAGTTTTCACCAGCCACACTTTGGTCTGAGTTTTATTTCTAAAGGATTGCATCATATTGCAACCAGTAGGTTGCCTGTCCCATATTCTTCCCAGCTTACGGCAAGTCCACTTACTTAACAGTTTCCTATGATGCTCCAATGATGCTTGATTAATTCTGTATCATGGTGAGATTAAAAAGACAAAAAAAGCTTCTTTTCCCCCTACTGTTCCTTTTCTTTTGCACTTGTCACCTTGGGAGGCAATGGAAATGCAGACACACATTGGCCAGAAGAATATGACTCAAAATTGAGGGAGCTAGAGCAATTGTGTCCTTGGCCTTACACTCTGGGTTTACTGTGTGAGGCAGGAGTAATGGAAAAGAAATGAATCATTTCCTCACCAAACACTGCTCAAGACCTGAACCTGCTTCATTCAAACCCAGATCTAGCCAATAAAGCACACGCAATCACCAAAGACATGCCTTGCTTCAGACGCCTTTGCTCACAGAGGCAGCAACATTCATGGCTGGAACATCAGAAGATGCTGCAGATGGGACCTGAAATAAATGGAAGGACTCCTGTCAGCCTCAGGTGAAGTTGCAAGCAAGTGCCTCCTCTGTCAGGAGGGAAGAAGTTCACCACATGTCCCTCCGTCAACACCAGTACTGTGAGGTGCAATGACTTCAGCTAAAAGAACCCTCTTGGCTCATCTCCACCTGTACCGTCTTCTCCAAGAGAAGACTCGGCTAAGGTGCTTAAAAARTGAGGGAAACAAAGAATGTGCTGTGTTTAAGAGGTAAACATGCTTTCTGACCCTTGTAGGTGGCTGTACACAGTGCTAATGAGGCCAAAAACGGGAACTGAAAGCATCACTGAACTTTGCAAATTGCTTCCTAGTTACTGGCCTTGTGTGGGCAACTTACAGTTTTATTGGGCTACTCCTCTGGTCAAGGTCTGCTTGGTTTATATTAATTTTATCCTGACAATAAAGGAGAGGTTTTAGCATCATTTAAAAATGCAACACTGCAGAATCAAATGGAAATGACCTTGCAGATCTATGGGGTTATAAATCAGCCAATGGAAAGGAATGTTGTGCAGTGCTAAGAGAAACAGGATAAATATGTGCACTTACATATACTTGACTAATGGTTTGTATTTTGTAGCACCTTCCCCTAGAAGATCTCAAAGAGCTTTGCAGTAAACAGAAAAAAGAAACA
The DNA here is from genome assembly GCA_018881555.1 of Amblyornis subalaris. Classification (NCBI taxonomy): domain Eukaryota; kingdom Metazoa; phylum Chordata; class Aves; order Passeriformes; family Ptilonorhynchidae; genus Amblyornis; species Amblyornis subalaris. Next base: position 2,065,007 of record JACAXG010000058.1, read on the forward strand.
GAAAAAGAATACTTTGAATGTCTGATCCTGCATTCACAAGCCCCACTCCCAGATGGTTACACCAGTTGACACCCTCTGGAGACCAGGATTGTCATTTCCCTGTGCCCAAAGCTGAGGTAAAGCACAAAGAAAAGAAAAATCTCTTGTCTATGACATCATTCTCTTGAAGTGATACAAGGATCTGGTGCTGGCTTTGTAAAAGACCCATAAAATCCCTTGGGAAAACAGTGGAGAGCCAGTCTCCACTGCCTCAGTACAAATCTCTTATTCTACTTTAGGTTTTTCTCTGAGATGGTACCATCAACATCAGCATGATGGAGGACATGCACTAAGAAAGATCTGAATTTGATCTGTTCCTTTCACAAATAAGTTCTTACTATGCATCTAAGTAGCAAATAAATATTCTACCCCAGTCATTGCTGTCATACCTGAGCACCCATTGACACTGTCCTTACTCCCTTCAGGTCAGTGACAGATAAGCAGAAATACTGTAAGACCAAGGTCAAGTTTAGAATCATAAAAGCTCAAAGAAAATTCACAGTTCTTGCAGGCTGGTCCTGCAAGAAATGCCAGCAAGTGACTCAGCCAAGATCACAGCTACAAGAAAGTCACAGTCCTGAGGACTGCCCTTCATTCCCTGAGAATTTAACACAAACCCAAAATAAGCTGCTAATATTGACGCCACAGCAATTTATCTCAAGACAGTGACTGATTCGACAATGTTTTTATACCTAAGAGTAGAGATCTCCCTACTAATCTGATATACCTTACTGACACATACATTTTTTTAACAGCCTTGGACTCCCTCTTCTATACATAGCTACGAAAAGGCAAACATACACATCTTGTTTTTTTTTTCCAGTGGTAAGTTAGGAAAGAAAGAAAAGGAACAAAAGGAAGATGTTTGGTTTTGACAGTATCTATCCTGGCATCTCATGCCACTACTTGCAAGAGCTAATGGAGAGTGATCACAATGCCAAAGGAACTCGAGCAGACAGAGAGAGCTGTTAAGGAATCAGAATAAGTTGCAAATGCATCTAGACAAGTGATTAGGAATCTCACCTCCTACCTACCAGCAGTCAGCGGCTGTGTTCCTCCTACTGCACTCAAGCAGGGCCAGGCCAGACCTTGCCTCTGCTTGAGACACCTCAGCTCCCAGAGAGACCTGAGTGCTTATATTTGCAAGCAAAACTGCACTTTGAATTTGCATGCACCGGTCTTGGCTCAGATTCCCTCCAAATCCTGGCTAAACTGAAATGTCCAAAAAGACAAAACCTGGCTGTGGCATTTTCATAAGTAGCTCTCGTGCACATGTAAAAAGGTAAGAAGGACAGCCACAAAAGGGAAGGCTAGTATTAAATGCTACAGGAATACAGTTTTTTGATTTTTCTATTTCACAGTTGGTTGATTTCAAGCATTCTCATGGCTGCTTCCTACCCTAGTGCCCATCTGTCTATTTTAATAAATGTTCTTGGTAGCACCTACCTGGCAAACATTCGAACACCCAGCAGCACAACCAAATTTTACCCTGAATCAGAGGGCTGGAACAGCAAGCTGTATGGAAATGATGCAATCATCCTTCTCCCACAACACAGGCACTGGCAGCAGCAGATAGACAGATGGACAAAACAAGCAGACAAGAAAATGTGATGGGCTTGGCCCCATCTCTCCTTCTTCCATTTTCTTCTGTTAAGTCTGGGTGAGGAAAGGACAGGTTGCTGTAATACTTGGGTGCCCTGTGCAGCCACAGAGGGCTGCTGGGTGGCAGTCAGCAAAGATTCCTCAGCTATCTTGAAGATGCCATGGGATAACTGATGCACTGAAGGCACCAGGTGACAATGAATTGACCCTCTTTAGGACCCATTCATTATCTTTGTTCTGTGTCTTTCTCTGGATCTAACCAGTGGTGATGGAAGTTAGCTCTTGCTCCATTCTCTGGGCATTCACATCCCTTGTGTTCCCTCTCACAAGGGAAAGGGTCAAAGGGTCCCCATTCCTTCCCCTGCAAACCCTCCATCCCATGGACAGGTTCAATACCAGGTAAATATTTATCATGCTAGGAGAGCTGCCTCCATTCATGACCACCTTTCCTGCCCCTTTCCCTTCACTCTAAAAGGCAGCATCCCCACGTGTTTGCTCTTAAAATGGTGGCAGGAGCAGCTCATATGAATGCTGATATTCTGTTACTGCCTCAAGGCCATGAGCGTGTGGTTACGTTTTGGCATTTCACCTTCATCAATACTAAAATTTAGCAAGAAATGTGTACAATGAAGGCTTATGTCTTAGGCCTTTTTCTTATTAATCCTATTACACTTGTCTTTATGAGCTCTCCAAGTTCCTTTTACTCCCTCCGGGGCTTGGCTGCAAATGAGATTTTGCATCTCAGTGTAAAATAACCAGAACATTTTTCTATAAAATTAAATAAAAATCCTCCATCCTGGCAGTACATGCCCAGAATCCAGTTTCTGCAGCCTGCATCTTTCCAAGTCCTTCATTGTCTTCTCAACTTGCCTCAGCTTTGGGAACACGCATTCTTTCTGCCCTGATGAATATCGTGAAGAAAATTAAGAAGCAAACTTTAAACAACTCAGATGAACAAGAGACAGAAAACGTGAGAATGAGTAGCAGAAGTCTCTGACTTTTCGCAAACCTCCACTTATTATACATGCCTCAGTTTCCAATGCATAAAATGGTAACAGTGATAGTCCTGAAATGCAGGTGGGATGGCTCAGCTAATGGATGCTCAAGAGTACGACGAGATTCTGTTATAACTGATAGTATCCATAAGTTTATTATTGTGGTTACACAACTTTTAGGTAAATATTTTGATTTCTGAACTTTACTGCATCTTCTTTGCTTCGAAAAACAGGACTGGGATTTGTACCGATTCTAGAAATTCCTAATCAGGTAAACAACTTTTTTTTTTTCTTTTTAAAATATATTCTTTTTGACACGAGGGACTCAAAAACCAAATTCTGGTGTCAGATTTTCATATATATTCAATAAGGAAGCCATGCCTGCTCCCAAAAAGCTTACCATAATGACAAGAAAAAGCAAAATGGAAAGTGTATTAGAATTCTTAATGCCATCTAGAGTTAGTAAGGCAGAGTGGAATGACCAGAAATGAAAAATAATGGGTGAAGAAAGTTAATAGCATCCCTTCCCAGAGCTCCAAGTGCTTTGAATTTAATCTTCCAGAGAAAGGTAAGTATTGTGTGGGAAGTAATTCCCACCATATTAAGGGAGGGGGATTTTTACCATACCATCTTTGAACAGGTTTGGTGCTCTAACATTATCATTTACCTTTGATTTGTAAAATCTGGATATGTGTTTGTAATTCACCAGTACTACTCATAATTTAAAGCCTTTAATACCTGATATGGCAGGATGACGTGGGCTGCAACAAGAAAAAAAATCAAGCATAACTTGCAATGCCTTAAGGAAACATTGACCTCAACCAGCTGAGCTCCTGTTCAACATTGTCTCAGAAGCTCCACCAGCAGATTTCCACCTGCACAAGTGTTTTTCTGTTCAGTCTCTGCAGCACACCACTCTTTACCATAAAAGTTGACATTTAGAGATGAAAAAATCAGGAAGGAAAGGGGATGATTTAAAAATAAAATGCAATTTACACTAATTATGTCATTACATAGGATGCTCTGCAAAAAAACATTAGCAAGTGAGATCATGTCAGCAAAGCTCAAGATGAGCTGTATGAAAGACTTGCAAGTTCCTCAGTCAGAAAGCTGTGGCTTCCTGCTGCTTCTCATTTCTTGGCCAATCAATGCTTCATAAAGACTTTTAGGATATAGTGACAGTAGCTCTGCAGTCCTAATGTCTGCAGTATCTAAACAGGAAACCAGTGGTGACATACTGATATGTGTAGCAACCTGGTGCAGAAAAGCACAGGAGCATTCCTGTTACAATGCCAGGCTCTCCTGAGTCACCAGTGGCAAAACAGTCAAATCAAAGAGCTCCAAAGCCCAGCATCATGCCACAATCACTGACCACCCTTCATTTCACCTCCAGAAAACTGCTGAAAAGGAGATGAGTCCCAGCTCACAGTGTAGGACATGCACGTGTGCAGCTTGATGTCTTCCTGATCAGGATCAAGGACTCTCTGCAAGTCGTCTCCTTTTCCCAATACTCACCCTGTACTGAACTGGAAGGGTGCATGTCTTGTCTTGAAGCTATCAAGGGCTACCATTAGCAAAAAAAAAGAGCACAGTGAATTCACAAATACTTGGTTAGGTTCAGCAAAGCAGTTCTTCAAATAGCATGGTAAGACTTGACATGATTTTAACACGTCTCAAGGGCCTTCAGCTCAGAACACCTCAATTTATGTGTCAATACCTTTCATTTTGCTCTTCTGTAGCACGGAGAGGTAAGGAGAGAACTTGCCTTTGTCCCTATCCCCAGCTGATCCAGTGCAAGTATTTCAGGGGGTTGTATACAGACCACTTTACCCTTTAAAACTTGTATATAACCCATAATGTGCCCTGCACCTGCACATGCATTCCTATCCTATAGCAGGATTCATCTTATGCAAAGTGGACCAAGTTTAAAGCAATCTTGAAGACAACCACTTCAGCAACCCCACAGTGAATATAAAGAAACTTAAGCTCTAAGATTCTGAAGGCCCACAAGCTGCCTCAGGAATGTGGAATACAGCAAACAGGTTCTTCCAATGTATTTTCAACCTGGTTTTTCTGTAATGCCTGTGGTCTAATTCAGTTGGCAAGTTGATGGCGTCAGAGATTCTGCCATCCAACAGATGATCAGTTAACAAACAGAGCCGACACTTATATTTTACATTTCACAGTGTAAAAAATCTCAGAAAATGGGCTTCAGCTGTGCTCTTTTTGCTTTTTGTTTTGCTGCTTTGTTTTGTCTTACAAAACTGTTCACCATCAATCTATCTAAACCACTTCACTGACCACATGGGCCGGGCAGCTAAGGACTGTGATTATTTGTCAAAGCTTTTATTTTGAAAAAAAAGACCCAAACTGACAAAAGTAATTCAACAAAATTTTTTGACAAATACATTTTAAAATTGTTAGGCTACCTCAGTTAACCAGATGAATAATGCAAAATGATACAAGGTGAATAATTTATTACAAAATATGGGGGGAAAACACTATATAAATTATTGAACTAATATTATTTGACAAGTTCTTGCCCTTCCCTGAAGTGCAGCTTTCTCTGTGATGGAACATAGCAGCTGTTTAAAAGCAACAATAGTTTAAGGCAGCAAATGAAGAAGAATAGCAAGTGCTGAAAGAGTACAAGATTAGACAGAACGTAATTATCCAGATTAGAAACTGGTTAAAATTGGGAAACAAGGCAAAGGTCCTCTTATAAAATATATCATACAATGACAACCGCAAGTGGTCCAGATACTTCCTCTTGTTTGTTTTCATTTGGGGTTTTTTGTGGGGTTTTTTTGGTGCTTGTTTTTTAATGTTTATTATTAACCAATGAATGGAATGGAATGGAATGGAATGGAATGGAATGGAATGGAATGGAATGGAATGGAATGGAATGGAATGGAATAGAATAGAATAGATGGAACGGAACGGAACAGAACAGAACAGAACAGAACAGAATAGAATAGAATAGAATAGAATAGAATATCTTCAGTTGGAGAGCACCTATAATGATCAATCAGCCCTGAGTGCTTCAGGGCTGACCAAAAGTTAAAGCCTGTTGTTAAGGACATTGTCCAAATGCCTCTTAAACACTGATGGCTTGGGGCATTGGCCACCTCTCTGGGAAGCCTGTTCCTGTGTCTGACCACCCTCTCAGTAAAATGCTTCCTACTGTCCAGTCTGAACCTCTCCCGGGGCAATCTTGAGCCCTTCCCACGTGCCCTGCCACTGGATGCCAGGGAGAAGGGATCAGCACCTCCCTCTCCACTTGCCCTCCCCAAGGAGCTGCAGAAGGCGACCCTGGCAGACCACGGAGGTGCATCGCTCACGGTAACACGTGGGATCAGAGGCTGCGGAGAGCCGCCAAGCGCCAACCTCCCCCAAACCCCCCGGCTCCCGACCCTGGCTCCCGCTCCCCCCGGCGCCGCCTCAGCGCCGAGCGGCACCTGGCGGCGGGAGCGCGCGCCGCTGTCATGGCGCCGGCGCGGCCCGCCCCGCCGTGAGGCGCCCCGCCGTGAGGCGCCTCAGCCCGCCCGTGGGCCTCGAGCGCCCGGCATGGACGTGTCCGAGCTGCCGGGGACGCTCCGGCCAGTGCACTGGCAAATTCCATGCCGTGTGAGGAAGCTTTTGCTCCCGCCGGGTGGTGGGAGGTGAGGGAGGCTGGATGCTCCCAACCAACCCTCAGGGCTCAGCCATACCAGTGTGAGCGCTGAGTTCCTATGTCAGCCATGATGAGTTCGGAAGGAAGGAGCGCCCACTTCACTTCAGGCGTATTTCCTCCGTTACAGAATCGTGCAATGTTCTAGGTTGGAAAAAACCTGTAAGATCATCTAGTCCAACCATTAGCCTGACACTGCCAAGCCCACCACTAAACCATGTCCTGAAGTGCCACATCTCCACATCTTTTCAATATCTGTAGAGATGGTGACTTCACCACTTCCACGTGCAGCTGTTCCAGGGCTTGAAAACCCTTTCTGCGAAGAAATGTATCCCAATATCCAATGTAAATCTCCTCTGGCACAACTTGAGGCTGTTTCCTCTTATCTTATGACTTGTTACCTGGGAGAAGATGCCAGCCTCCACCTCACCACAACCTCCTTTCAGGCATTTGTAGAGAGTGATAAGGTCGCCGAAGCCTCCATTTCTCCAGGCTAAACAATCCCAGTTCCCTCAGATGCTTCTCATAAGACTTGTGCTCCAGATCCTTCACCAGCTTTGTTGCCCTCCTCTGGACACGCTCCAGCACCTCAATATCTTTCCTGTGGTGAAGAGCCCAAAACTGAACACAGGATTCAAGGTACAGCCTTGACTAATTCAATTAGCCTTAGAGCCAGCAGGATGCCCTTACTCAACACCTTGGAATAGCACCCTGTGTAGCTATAAGTGTTCCTCCAGGAGCTGTTGCTTTAAAGACAGTACAGGTCCCTTTCAAAGGGCAAATCATAACTGTGGCACCTTGGAAAAAATTGCTTCTAGTAGCTAAGTGCAGGAGCTGAGCTCACCCTAAGTATTGCAAGAATTATTTGGGGAATTTATGCTCTTGGGTCCTGCCTCCCGATCACTAGCAGGGAAGTGCAGGACTGCACAGAAGTAAAATTTACAAATCTCTGTCACCTTACGGGAATGTTGCGATACTCCCAATTTACACACACACTTTGGATGTGTAAATATTTCAGAGCTGCAGTTTAAGGGCACCAGTGATTTGCACAGCACTATATATCACTGCTTCCCAGGGAACACAGTGCTACTGAAAAGTAGCACTCAAGTCAGGGGTGGATTTAACATTAGCATCTCAGCACTACGCCACAAGTTTGATTGTTTATGTACATCATGTCAACAGATTTAAAATCTATATTTACACACACTGAGATGGCTCCAGTCATTAATAAATTAAGACACTTGTAAACCACTGGATCTGCAAGTTGGCTTTCTAATTTACTAGCATCCGAGTATCAGATTTCCCACCCTTCCTAGGCAAAAGCTGATGAGGAACAAAACTAAATGCTTTGCACAGTCCTGTAGATTGTGGTTGTCCATATACCACTGGCATCTATGTTCCTCATACTACGCCTCTCTGCAGACTAAATTTGTTCTTTCTGTCCCGAGGGTTATTAGCCTCGGATCTTTCACCAACACTGAACTCAATCATTTAAGTGAGTTTAATGACAAAGGTTAGTTTTTCCAAGAGGAAGCTGGAAACCTCCAGCAGTATGTTCTTGGGGCTAAGAACCACGCAGTGAGCGAGTTGCCATCACAGCTGCTCACAAGGGCCCCTTCTGCCAGCAGCTCTCCAAGCTCATAACTCCCTTCCTCCCCTGAGCACGAATGATGAAATATTAGAGGCTCTGATCTCTGCCTCATTAAATAGAGAATATTCTCACTCTGTCTTGACCTGCGCTAGGGCCAGTTTAAGGAGCAATCTGTCATGAGATCATTAATACAAAGACTTGCTCAGAGGGCAAGGATGTTCATCCAAAATTAAATTCTTAACCTTTTTGGGAAGGACTTTGGAAAGGATATTTTACCTTTCCTAACTGGAGGAGTCAGTTGTATATTTCTGCACTGCAGAGATGATGGAATCAAAGTCAAGAGGCCAGCATCATGCTGAGTCTTTGCCTCCCCAGTTCTTTCAGTGATGTCCACCACTGTGTGAGCAGAAGCCCTGGAGATCAGGAAGTAGAGCAATGGTTAGGGAGCAAACCAAGGTCAGTTAAAAACTGAAATGAATACAGTTCAAATAGGCCAGAGACATGGGCCCCATAACAGCAGCCTGGGAAGGGATAATATGAAGATGCTGGCAATGCCTGTACATAGAGAAATGCTGTAAAAACATGAACAAGTCTTAGCTATTCTTTCAAGACACAGATCCAATTGTCAGACACAGTACTCTCAAGTCACATGAGTGACAAAGATGACTCAGGTTCAGCTTGCCTTGTTGCTCATAAACATTCTGGGAGAAGGTCTGTCCTTTAATATATGAATTTACCATACTTTATATCTGAGTGGTTCCTTGGCCTTCCTCCTGCCCCTCTCTCCACTTTTCTCCTACAAAATGTTTTAATGACCAGAGGTACCCACAGCGTGATGATGGGAGCAAGCTGTAAGGATAGAGGCAGATGGAAAGAGAGAGGTAGGAAACCTCCAATGCAAACATTTTCTCCTAATAGTATACAATCTACACAGACTGCTGCAGAAATGGGATGAATAATAGAATCACAGAATTTTCTCATCCTCTGTCACTGTCAAATCCTATTAAACTCACTCCAGGTAAAAGGTACACTATCGACACTGCTAAAACTACACTACACATCGGGGTTACCGTAAGCAAATGAAAGAAGATGGGTGTGAGAGAGGATAAAGAGAAATCACAAATCATCATCTTCCCAGTGAAGCATCAACAATATACTTATTGGGGGTGAGGAGCTATTCCTGAGGACATATAAATGCTATATCAGGTTAGGACTGGAGCTTGATATTAACCCTCTCGTCGCTGTTTTATTTTTCTATGAATATTGTCTCTGCTGCTTCTTTTGAGGCTAATGTGCTTTTATACCAAAGAAGATACAGACAACTGGATTAGTATGGGATTTAGGGAGCAGACTGTGTACCGGGTGATGTGACAGCGAACAACTAAATTTAATATGGCAGCTTGATCCATTATGTATTTTTTTCCAAGAAAAGTCGACATGGGCACATGAAACCTGGACTGGATCTGGCATCACAGTGGACTAGGATCCAAAAGTGTCAGATCTGGGCCACATGATGATCACGTTTTAACAACCACTTTTGCTGCCACTAAGTACATTTTACATGGGTTAAGCTTATAAATGCACAGAATCCTCATTAAAAATCATCCTGACCCTAAACTTTGAATAAAGATACATAATTTTTAGCACCTTTCTGGCATTTTTACTTGTGAAGTTTAAAGATCTTTCATCGATTGATATCATTACACTCATTTCCATGGAGACACCAAGCAGGGAGGCTGACACATGCAGGGTTGCCCAGTGAATCAAGAAGAGGCTTAGGGAACTACACATAAAGCTCACAAATTGCTCAAAAACCCCTGTGCAGCCTTTGATCAGTTTACTACCAAAATTGAGACTTTATACGCTTTCACCAGATGGGACTGAAAACTGCACACATAACCAAAATTCTAGTTCTGATAGTCTTAGAGGGGTTTCAGAGTAGTACAGGTCCTACCAAAGACACAGTCTGTTGATTACTGCTCTTCTTCAAGCAATTAGTGCATTAATTAAAGACACGCAGACATAACTTTCTACAAGTACTCTGAAATACCTCTTTCTTCTCTCCTGGACCTTACACAGGTTTAACTTCGTACATACATACAGCAGAATACATGGCATGGTAAATATTTCTCAACTGATAACATTGATTACATCAAGGCCTGGCCCAAACTTGGCACCACAGGACAAACTTGCTCACTAGAGATAAGCAGCTTCTAATAAATGTAAAGTCTCTCTTATGTTTCATTAAATAAAAAATAAAAATAAAAATTAATATGAAGAGGGTGTACTGACTTTGATGCCAAGCTGTCCTTTGCATATCACTGACCTGATCCTTCCCAAAGCTTTATCAGCTCTGAGAGGGACACAGCATGCAACTATTCCAAGAATCAAGGAGAAGTCTTTACAGAAACAGGTTTTGTAATCATTCGCAATTCATTTAGCATACGGAGCAGCATTCTGGGTGTCATGTCTCCCAGCTGGTGGCCAGACGCTACAGTGGATGCGACCAACTGGCCACAGTCTTTCAGCCTGGCAAACCAGGCTTCTGTGTGTGCATGGCCAGCATGTTTCCATGGCTGAGGCTCAGAGCACCATGTCCAAGTCCTGCAAGCAGACGCCAAGCCAGCTGAACCACAGAGGAAATTATCCTCTGGCCAAACTGGGCAAAGGGATGCCAAAGTTTGGAAAAGAGCACCAGCCAGCCAAGAGGATCTTAACATTGAGAGTAGTCATCTTTGCCTAATGGTCTTAGGTCTGAGGGAAATGGAAGGAAGAACAGATGGCTTTTACATTCAAAGCCCAGCCTAAGGATTCAAGGGGATGTGAAGTATTTTTTTCTGTAGCTTTTCTAATTTTGCACACCTTCATGAAGCAATACAGCAGAGGTCCCGGGGCTGGCTCCACTCAGGCTGGAGCCCCTGCTGCACAGTCATGAACTCACCTCCCAGAGCAACACAGGTGGCTTGATACTGGCATAGATCGGGTTAACGTGCCCAGGTCCCAGGTGAAAAACAACCCTTGTTTAATGGCAGCTTGGAGATTTCCCCAGTGCTTTGTCCAAATGCTTCTCAGTGCCACTTTTTCTTCTGTAACAAGAGGGAGGGTCCTGATCTGCTCTCAAACATTGCTTTAAGAGCCAGGAAAGAGCTAGGTAAATACCACTTTATGCAGGATGAACTGTCCATGGATGCTGAGGAAGAAGACAGAGGTTCTTAACACACATTGAGCCTGGAGAGCTCCACAGGTAAATACCTCTCCTCAGTCATGAGCACTAAGGCCCGTGCAGCCTAGAGAATGGGTTGCACTTAATTGCTTTGTCCGTCTGCAATTGTATGGTTAATTTTTAGCTAATTTTTGCCCTGACTCTGACTTTGCTATCACTGCCGTAGCATTATAGCTAAAGACACAATTGCATTTCCAGATAGGCTTGTCACTTAGAAAACTCTAATGCCCCACTTTTGCAAGGCAATTATGAAGCGTTACTCAGATTTTATAACATACCAAATGTCTGTGTGGCTACAGACTGATAACGTAGAACCAGCAGCAGCATTGATTTAGTGCTGCTGGCAATCTGACTTCTGGAATGCTACAGGCCACCAGTGGCCATAATACAGGAATAATTAATAATAAGGCTTAATCTTGCCCTCTAATGAACAGAGGAAAAACCTCTCTCTCACCCTAGCCCATCCTCCTCTCCATGAATCCTAAGAGGAAGAAAAACTGTGATTTAGCAGTCACATCTTAAGGACGAAGGGTCTGAGCACAGAGGAGCAGGCAAATGGCTCTCATACAATGTGTGGATTGTTGTGCAGGTACTGACACTCTATGAAGGGAGATACATCCAGCCTTCACTGGCTGTGAGAAACACGCTTCCTGGGAGTCTTTGAGGGAGCAGTGAAAACGAGTGATGTCTTATTTCTATTGTATAAAACAGCTCTGAAATCAAGGCACCTTTGTTTCTAAATAGTCTGTCTTTGTTTCCATGTACTGGCAGTTCAAGCAATCAGAAATCCTGAGTCTAGCCTTCCAAAACCATGAAAATGAGTTTTCTACATTTCTTGGGTTTGAATCATCAGGTGACATTTAGGACTGTATTTTCAAGCTTTTCATCACAACATTATAGTAAAAATCCTCCTTCAAGCCCTCCTCATTTCTCCCAAAAAGCAATGAAAGGAAAATTTGTCCTCTCACATACCTAAGAGGCGACTGAGATCAAAATTAAATATGGAAGGACTAAGAATTGCTGCTAAAATTGTGAGCGTCAACAGTGCCAAATTTCCAAGATCCCCATTCCAATGTTGAGGTTGTGGTAATGCTGTATTTGAAATGGAAAATGCTTTATTGTGCTGTACTTGAATTCTCCCATGCTGCTCTCCTCTCCTTGTTAAAGACATTCACGGGGGAAACCTCTGCATGTTCTTTGTGTATGAGGGAACAAAGTGTCCTCTCCCCTGGAGGCAGAATACAGTGTTACTGAAGCTAAAAGGCCCAAAGTGCCATATAATGCTAAAATAACAGGGAGTTCTACCTCTACTTATCTCTCATAATCCTGAGCTATTTTTCCTCCAGATGAAAAGAAAGATATATCCCATCATCTCCACTGCACGCAAATATCACAGCCTAGAAAGCTACATATTAGCAACTTGGGAGATTCCCTCCCACAGGAGCAGATCAAGTCAGGTGAACAATGACAAAGAATTTGGGGGGTTTTCCCCCCCAGACCTCATTTTATGCCTGCAACATATGATGCCTGCCAATAACATATGTAGCTGTGGGAGCCACAGTAATTACTAAGGCAAATGAATCTCATGCCTCAGGAAGCAGAGTGCTTTCCACAGGGCTCAGGAAGGGAGTCCCCTGCCTGCAGCATTGCCCTGAGACATGTGGGGCCTACACCCTGCCTCTTTGCAGTGGTTCTCCCTCCTCCTCCTCTTGTCTATTGGGCAACTCAATCCAAAACCCTTGGCAGGAAGCTGTGCCAATAAATATATTTTCTATTGGCAGGATATTGCTCTCGTCTGAAATATCACATATTTGGCCATTAGAGAAGGCAGACTCTGATCTTGTATGTCAAATCCTATGTTCCCATGAAAAATGAAGGAACCACTTTGCTCTATTCTACTCTTCTCTTCCAGCTAGCCAGCCAGGGATGCTATCACAAGTAAAACAGAGTGTGGAGGGCTTGCTTTGCCCTGGCAACAGCTGTACCTGAAAGTAGCGTAGAGGAGCGGATTAGAAAACAGAAAAGGGGCAGGAAATATGTGTGCCTACTTGCCCACTGAAACTGCTGAGAATTTTAATTTTAGGCCTCTCATCAGCCCTGACACAAAAATTGTAGCATCAGTTAAGTTGTAATGAGTTAGTGGTGCATGTGACGTTTACAGATTGTAGATTAGGAGCAAAAGTGCAGGACTTCTCCATAGCCTTGCTATGCATTGATGAAGTGTTTGGACCCAAGGCTTAAGTTAAGGGGTTTCAACAAGAAACTGAAATGCTCGAGGAATTCATAATAGAATACAAAGCTTTTCTCCTGTACAGTAAGCTAGCTTTTACCAACCCCCACCAAAGGTGACCAGAAGCTCTTAAATGTGCCTGCCTTAATTTGGGCAGGTATTAGGTGGCCAAGGGGTAGCTAGTTTCAGCACAGATACCAGCCCCAAGCCCCTGCTATTGCAATCATTAATTGATTTCCTCACTGGGAGGATAAATTTAGGACTTCTGCTAAAAGACAGAAAAAAAGTCTGTGCAAGAAAAGGAAAGACTAGGTCAGCACACCTGATTCCAGATTTTCACCACTCTGGGGCCTGATTTTCCCCTCAAGAACAGTCGAATCCTAGCCAGCTTCAACACATCAGCAGATGAGCCTGCAAACATTTTGAAAGTGGACCAGATCTGCTGGATTAACCACACACAAACGTTGCTTAGTGTGCCATAACGTTGGCCTCAGGATAGATGTGGGGTGCCCGAGCCAGCCTTGCTTCCAAGAGGTTTGCAAAATGAAGCAAGGGCCCCTGGACCTCCTTCTCTGGTGGGTTTGACTGCCCAGGAAGGCTGGGCTCCTACTGCTGGGAGCACCACTGCCACCAGTACCAGGAATGCCCAATGGCAAGTGGCAAGCTGTAGGGATGCTGGTTCTGCAGTGCAGGGTGCTTGTGAATCCCCAGGCAGGGAGATGGATGCAAGGGGGAGAGAATTAGATTAGCTCACATTCATAACTGTTCTGTATGCTCTGATGCTCCATGAATCCTTTTTTCCCCTGCTCCCTCTTCTTCCCACTCAAATCTCAGCCTCTTCTCTCCTGCCTGGTTTCATCACAACTCCAGATTGCTTGAACAAGCTGCCTGATAAGCCCACAGATGCCAACAGGAAGCAATGATGTTACAATAAGTGTCACAGGGAAAATGTCAACTGTATCATTATAATGAAGGTCATGTCTCCCTCACAGAGAGCTCACGGCTCTGCACAATTCATGTGTTGTTATTAGGTAGATGTTGACATGTGTAACTTCTACCTTACAAGATTCACAGCACAGGGACGAGGTGAGGAAAAGCTGGCTCACGACTACTCCAAGCTTCAGCCTCCATCGTAGAAAGTACAGAAGGAAACAATTAGCATGCATTACACAGGTGGAAATTCACATACATTCCAGTTCTAGCTCCTCGTGACAGACAGGATACACACAAGATAACAGGAGAAATGCACAGCACATAAGCAGCCTCAGACAGCACCAAAGCAAAGCACACTAAGAGCAAGTCAGGCACAAAAGCAACCAGCCTGCATCCCAAAGTTGATACTAGTAAATGGCACTTGGATACTCCATGTAAAACAGCTCGCTGCCTCCCTAATGTAGGGAATCTCCTCCTTTTAAACCTAGTAATAAAAATGATAAAAAGGAGACTATAAAAAATAAAAGCTTTGAATTAATACTCTAATGAAGTTTTATTATTTTTCTAAAAAAGATTTTGTTCCATGATGAGAAAATATATACTCTCCTTGGCTCTGACTCTGTGCAAGGAAGTGGTTGTAGGAGTAGCAGGGGATGTTTGTGCATGCATGTGCGCACAAGATGAAGGAAGGCACTGAATGCAGAAGGCAGAGGCCTTTTAGTTCTCCAGAAAGACACAATGTTCTTTCCCATCTTCTCTGCGTCTCCAAACCTGTCAATATTTTGCTCAATAAGGGATGACATGTTGGCAAGGATTTTCACATGCACACACACACACACGCGTGCGCACGTACCCTGCTGGAGCCGGTGGAAGAATATTAAAATCTGAGAGATTTGACTAATACGTGGCATGACAAAGTGCTTTCAGTGATCCACAAGACTGCCCATCACTCATTTGTCAGGGGAGATTGTTAGGCCATTGCTCACAGATCCCCCAGGACATCAGAAGCATTAGTGTAAAGACAGAGAGGAGGAAAGATGCGTGGTATAAGAGTGATCATCTAAAGAACTGGAGGTGTATAGCTTTTGAGGGACAAGGGCTAAGGTAGGGCTGGTGTATCAGCACACTTATGGGTGGCTAAGCACCACTTTATTCTTCCTCCAGTCCAGAAAGCCAAGGGAGAGGTAAAGCAGTGGGATCAGCAGGCTGCAGCTAAATGATAATTGCACTTCCCCGTGTTGCTGGGTTGTAATTTATCTGCTCCCTCCCATTCCCACAGTGCTGTGGTATATCCCCTCCCATCAATTTGTTCCCATATGCACTGCTGTGAGGCACAATTGCTGGTTGGACTGAGCCTCGTGTTTTTAATGGCAGACTGTGTCCACTCAGTTGCCTGGGGAAAGGCTACCTTAGGACTCAAAGTACAGGGGAACACACCCCTTCCTGAAGCACCCATTTGTATTTTACTTTAGTAAGAAGAGATAGAAAGTGCCATTTTATTCTTCCATCCATAAAGCCATATTCTTATGCCTCTAAGAATAAAGCATTGTGGGCAGTTAGCAAAAAATAGGTGAACACAGTGGAGATACACCGAGAAGAAGCTGGGATGATTTGGCTTCAATCGTTCCGTCCTTGAAAGGTAAACTACAGGAAGATGAGAGCAAAGAAGGAAGGTTATTTACCTTTAATTCTATTTTTTTATCCTAGGATGATCCACCTTCCCTGTCTTTGCCCAGTGCTCTGGAAAAAAAACCGCTGAAACTCAGAGACAACCCTTGCAAGTCCCTCCCAGGCTGCATCTGAAGCACAGCATAAGGACAGGTGCTACAAGTTCTCAGCAGAAAATGCTTACAAAGAGATGTCACATGCTAGACCAAAAGGGACTGTACTTCAGAGGGAGACCTTCAGAACAAAGCCTGCTGAAGGAATCTCCACAAATGTAAGTTTGATTTTAAAGATCAAGTAGTCACTGTCTTCCCCACCATTCCACTGTCCTGTCATATCTCCATAGCCCAAATACAGAAAAAAAATTACTGTGTTTTGAGATTTCCCAGAGTAAAGCCAGTGAAGCATAGTCAAGAGGTAAAGGGAGGGTTGAGGCTTTTCCTCATCATGGGGAAAAAGGTGAAAAAGAGGAAGAAGTGGTTTGGGGGTTTGCCAGCAACCACATTCAACACAACGGATTTCTGAGTACAAGCCAAAAAGGGGATTCACTGGATAAGGGCAGCAAGTCTTCCCCCAGAGGAAGTCACCAAGGGACTGGGTCCACTGTCATCAAAAGCAACCCCCCGTAGGTCCTGCTGTTGCAAGCAGGTTAATCCCAGTGGCTCACAGATTTTTTCACTTGGCCCCTGATCTGCAAAGTAATCTGAAATGGACTGCTTCCTGCATTTCTGCCTGTGCTTATTTATTCACTTATTTTAATTTGAAAGAGGATTTAGTGGTTTGTGGAAGCTGGGGATCGATATCCCTATCTTGAGCCAAGAACAGCTCTGAGCAAAAGTGGTCACAGGATTCTGTAACTGACAGCACACCTCAGACCTGACCTCCCTGCCAGGGTCTGGCTTCCCAGCTACCCTTCAGCCACTGGCCCCTCCCACACCACAGCCACCCCAGCACCTTGTTCAGCTATTTCCTCTCCCTCCTGCCCTCAAGTCTTCGTTGAGTGGAGACTATAAAATACAAGCCAGAAGGTGAAACTATGGGTTTGGGATGATAAAATTAAGATGAGATCCACCAAATTCATTTTTATTTGCAATCATAAACCAAGCTTCACTTTACAAGACAGAGAAATTAAAAAGGAAAATGAGAAAGAGTTCAAGTGCGTCAGTTACAGGTTGTTAATAGAACCAAAGTATTTTGTACTATTTATATTTTATGAAGCACTATTGCTGTGTTTTGTACAACAGCACATCACAATAAATGATTTACCAACTCATAAAGGATCCAGCAAACTGATCTCAGCTCATTCTTTAGAAGGCCAAAGATCCTGATCTCAGTACGTTACCGTACCGTCCCCTGCAAATACACTGATGCACTTTAAAACTGGAAAAAAACCCCAAACCCGTATCAGTCCTGACTTGGTTTTTTAAAACTTTTCTACCCAATTTTTTCAATTGTTATAAGATAGTGTTCCACCAGAAATGAAGTAATTTTTCAAAAACTGATAGAGAACATTTGAGAAGTCCATAAAAGAAATTACAACTTTCTAATGAAAAATAATTTTTTAACATCTCACATATTTGATTTTCATATTTCTGACAGAAGAAATAATTATAAAAAGTAATTAGAAGTATTATTTCTTAAGCTTAGAAATATTTCATAGCCTTAGAGGTTTCCTTTGGAAGACCTCAGCTAATCCTACTCCCTTCCAAACACCCCTGAGCTAGGATTTGCAGGACTGCTGATAGATCAGACTCCCTGTAAGTAGGTGGTACAGAGACAGCAGGCAGTTTTCTAAACATGCAAGGCTGTCTCTGCTAACCTTCTCTCTGCTTTGGGTTTTATATTATGCTAGGCAAGCATAACATTTCAGACCTATTGGCATGCCTGCATCGGACTATGATGGTATCAGGTGGCATGGGATGGAACATCCACTTTAGATGAAGCAAAAGTGATGCTCGTGAATGAGTGAGGCAAGAACTGTGGAGTGTCCCTGCAGTGCCCAGGTGCATGAGGACAGTTAGCACCAGAAGATGAGACTTCTCTCCCTGCTCAGCAGACACTGTAATGGAGGAGGCATGGATGCAGCCGATCACATCTATGACAAAGCAAGGGGCTGCGTAGGTGGCATGGAAGGGGATGATGCATCATTCTTGGAGGCATATAAGATAGTTTGACACCTGCTCCTATGTCCTAATACATTGGTCCTTTACTCCAACCAAGCTTTTCCTGGATCAGTAAAGCAATGGCCAGCAATGTTTTTTTATGATAGCTTCTATCTTCTCATGGTCTGAGAGCCATTAGCCTCTCTGTTTGTCTTAGACCTGCTTTAATGTACTCTTGAATGAGTCATGACAAACAAGAGGAGCTCTGTCTGGCCTGCCCTCAGAAGTGAGAGTCAGTCATTGTGCTGGAAAGGCACATTAGAGGCTGCTTCTCAGTACTGTGCTCCTCTGCCCTGCCAGAGCATCTCCAGCGCAGGAAAGTGGTTGTTTCCCAGACCAGCACCTCTAACTATGATCAGCTGCAGGACCAAGTCAGAAGCAACACAAGTGAGGGTCCTATTTAAGCTCGTTGAGAAAGTACCAGCACTATCTTGGCCAAAGAGGTGACCTTCAGAGCCCCACCACGAGCTGGGCTCACTCCCACCCACAATGGTCTCATTTCTTTCCAAGTGCAGTTCTAGACTGGTTTAGTTGCGTCAGTGCAGAGCTCTGCATGGACCCTTGTTTTAGCATCAGATGGGTCTGGGTTAGCACAAGACTTCAAGGGTGCTGGGGAACGAGCATGCTCCTGTGGGATATGCCTCATTTGGGACTGACTGTGCAGACTTCTGCTCTTACCCCACCCTTTCAGCCTTGCTCCCAGGAACAGGCTTGCATTCAGCCAAAACAGGAATAGCTACATGCCCTGTGCACCAGTTAAAGCACTGCAGTCAAGGCCAAAGGGTATTGAAATCCCGGGGACCAAATGCTTTCTGTCAGAAGGCCTGGAGGCGACCGTCACTTTAGACAGGGTCGTCAAAAAACCACTGTGTGGTGAGGTCTGAAGGGAGGAGTAGAAGCCTGAGACAGATATTGAAGAGAAGCCGAAGAGGCAGCAAGCAAAGCACAAGGGCTGGGATTTGAGGAGTGCGCATTTACTACTGGCTGAACTTGTTACTGTTTCTGTGCAGTTAGCTCCTGTCTGTCACTCTCAATAAAAGTGTTATTGATTAGCATGTGACTTTATTGTCGGGAGCTGGCCAGGAGCCAAGGTGGAAGGACTCCAGAGGGAAAAGAGGACGACTGAGCTGGCAAGGAGGGGAGGGGGTAGGGGGGACGGAGGAGGAGGAAAAAGGAAGCTTGGAAACATAAAATCTTGAAAAGAGTAATTAATTCTGATCGTTACAGCAATCTATCCAGATTTTCAAGAATATTATAAATCAGTTGCCTGTACCCTTCCTATTAGCATTCACACTGGGGAAGGATCCTGGGGAGAATTGATCAGCTGAGAATGCCAGTGCCCTGGGGAAGGACTCCGGCTCAGAGAAAGGAGGATTGTTTTGGCTGCTCATTTCAGACCAATCCTGTGCCCAGGTCCAGGGAAAACCAAGGAGGCTGGAGGCATGGCCCTTCAGCGGAGACTCACGGTCCTTTAACCCACCTCCACTGCTGTTGCCTTGAGGGTGTGCCAAAGGAAAGGGCAGATGGCCTGCAAATCTTTATGAAAGTGAGAAACTGTTACTATCTCTTGCAGCTGAACTGGAAAAGGAAAAAAAAATAGRAAAAAAAAAATCCCTACAGAAAAAAATAGAGTGTAGAAGTTGAAGGGCAGAAAATGTATACTTTCTACATTAAATTAGAAATAAGCTTTATTTTAAAAAAATCAACATTTTCGCTGAACTGTTTCATTCTAATTGCTTTCTTAGGGAAAATTTTCTTTAAAACCTGCTTCATTAACCACAGAATTCCATTTTTCATGAAAAAAATTAATTTTTTTTTCCTCCACTTTCAAACTACTTCCTTACTTCTAGTGGCTTTGCAAAGTCATCTGGAGTTCCTAGGAAGAACATAAATGTGGAATAGGAATAGTAGTGAAAGATTATTCATTTAAGTACATGACAAAAGATAGTCCATCATTATCAAATAAGTCTTGGTCGACCATTTAGAAAGAGAAGAAATAAAACTTTGATTAGATAACTGATGGATTTCCTATTTATGTATCTCAAAGACTTGCTCCCAGTTCCCACCTTAAGGCTGGCCCACCTTCCAGCAGGCTGTGCACTGCCTCCTTGGAGTCTCACAGGACAGAGCAACTGTGGAGTTCTGATAGGAACCGCTGGAGCTTTGTCCCGGGAGCTCGGTGCAGGATAGCGGACAGTGCTGAAGGCTGGAGCCAGGGACACTAACAGGGCTACAGGACCAGTCTTGTCCACTGTATAATCAGAATTTAAAAGCATACTTGGTCTGCTCATCTGCTTTCCAAAGAATAAAAATAAGCATGCTCCTGATATTTGTGACACATGTCTTGGCAATGCCAAATCCAGATACCAACAAGGACTTAATAGGGCACAACCATGTTGAAAAACAACCACCAGTAAAGCACAACTCTTCACTTCCCCCTTTTCAAAACTCAACACTTGGATTTGAAGGTCTCTTGTTGCCACACACTAATTTGATGGCTATCAATGCTCTGACCTTCTGTGTCTCTCCATTTCCTCATCTCTTTAATGGAAAACTCTTCTGACTCCCCTCTTTCTCCAAACACACAACTTTCATGTCCTAGCTGTCCAGCCACTGCTGCAGGACATGAGTGTAACAGCAGGCTGGTTCAGTGACCAATCTGTGGTGCCAGTTGTTCTGGAGGGCTATGTCGGTGGCACTGTTAGCTGTGCTCCCACCACAGCTATGAAGATGTAGCCCAGGCAGTTTGCACCCTGCACTGAAGTAGCATTGGCTGTGTTCTGTGGTTGTGCACGGCAACTTTCAAGCAAAATTAAGAGAGCATTAACTCTGCCACAACATCGACACAATCATTGGAAGCTTTGATCCTCAAGCCACGTGGAACATGGAACTTGGAACCACATGGAACCAAGCCACATGGAACTGGGTTGTCACATCTGTCCCTTCCCTCCTCCCCAGCACACCTTCCCACGTGATCTTTGCCACCTCCCTCCCTCCAGACGGGCAGCAATGAAGTGACTCCATTAAACCCTGGGCCCAGATGGCTTTCTCCTTTCTCTGAGTCCATCTGTGGCCACACTTTGCCAAGCAGGACATTTCCCTGCGGCTCCCTTCACTTCCCTTAACATAGGGTTTTGATGCCATTTGGGATGCCTTGGGGTGCACAAGACATCTGCACAGAAATGGCAGATATGACCCAGGACTACAGGAAACCTGTGCCCATCTGCACCAGTGGCAGGAAGCCAGGCAGGACACCAGAAAGCTACTAAAGTGAGAGACTCAAGCACCTAACACTGCTTCCAACAAGCAAGGCTGGGATTTTCGTAGAAGGTGGTTCTTAGGTGTTAACTGGGAGCAAGGACAAAGGAGTCCTCCTTTCTGTTTACACCTGCTGGACCTTGCCTTTCTCACCAGCAGGCTCAGGAGAGAGTTTCTGGAATATTTTTCCAGCAAAGAACAGGGAAAAATCTGGCACTGTGCTCCAAAAATGAAAGGCAAGACACAGTTGTTATTTAAGTAGGGAAAGAAGTCTACAGATTCCCCCACATATTCTCCTCTTCCTTCTCTTTGCACTATCTGGGCATGATTATGGGAAAAGGGTACTGGAGAGAAGGAAAGATCTTTTTGGGAGAAGTCCCAAATGATAATATGAATAACTTGCTTGAATGCCTTTTTCTGCTTCTCATTTTTTCCACAGTACTTCCCTCTCCAATACCTGCTTTTTATATTCATCTTTTATTTCTATTCCCCGTTTCTCCCACTGCTGCCAGCTCTTAGCTTCATTTACTAGTTTTGATTGCATGTTATTTACTTAGCACCTGTTGATTTGTCCCCTCAGGACCTCTCTGTTTTAAGCAAACAGAATGCATATGATTTTAAGTGGACATAATTTTATAGAAGAAAGGAATCATTGTAGCTTCCTTCGCACTAGGAAAAAACAGAAGATGTTTCAGCAGTTGGTCACAGATGAGCTGATCACAAAATGGTGACCACAGGAAGGGTCAGGGTAGGAATGACAGGGAATCACAACATATGCAAAGCCTCATCTTAACTGTTTTAGATCTACTCAACTTGCAGTACCTTTTGAAACATACATGACTTGGCTAACAAAACTCAGCTCTTCAGTACCTCCTTGTCCTCCTCTCAGCAGAGCTATGGAGCATATCGAGTTGCACTTTGGAAACAAAACAGAGTCGGGAAAATAGGAGGCCAATAGACTTGCACAGATATTGCAAGGTGCTGAGCTAACCAGAGGTTCTAACAGGTTCCCAACAAAAAACACAGAAAGTACTACATTCCAACAGGATTGGGGCACCAACCTGTGAAAAAGGTGCTCCTACCTTTGCTTTACTCCCACTTGGATACTGGTCTGACTGCCAGCCTCAGCATGCCTCCTCCTATCAGCACAATGACTCCCTGACCACTCCACCTGCAGCCACCACTGCCTTCACCCTGGTGCCTTCCTTGGGAAAACATCCTATAGCCAGCTAAGAAACTGCAAGAAAGTCTAATTCCTTCACTGCCCCAGTGCAGGGGGCAGTCAAAATCTTTATCAGAAAAACAGAGCAGGACCTTAGCCATTGCCTCATTTTTTATGCTATTTGAACTTAACAACATACTTATCAAAGACTCACCCAACCATTTATTTACCAAGTAGCCTACTCTGAACACGTTTCAGCCTATGGCATGTATAAAGATAGCTTGCTTCTAGTATGGTTGGGGCTTAAGGGTTTTTTTGTATAGACAAAAGAAAATCTGCCAAGCATTTAGATTTTTTTTTTTTTTTAAACTATAAAAGTAAAACATCATAGGAAGTAAAAGCCCTACAAACACAGCAGCTTTTCCTTGTCCCTCTCTCTCCTTGCTCACTGTCTCTGCAAGGGCCTGAGCTGTTCATGAAATGGCAGGCTGACTCAGTGCCGTGCCTGGACTAGCCTTAAGTATTGACATCCTTTTAAGTCTATCATTTTATGATGCCATCTGATGTAGGAGGTCATTAGTCACTTAAGTCACATGGTATTTGCACTGCCCCCTTATTGGATGACCGATGATTTAAACAAAACAGAAAATGTCAAGTCATTTCATTATGTTGTGGGTGGTTTTTCTAATGAGCAAGCATTTTGGCCAGAGACGTGTATTAGCTTTTAGGACTCATTTTCACAGGCAGTCAACCACTTTTCCATACTTATCGACAGCAAAAGAGAGCTCATTTCCCCCATTTATAGCAAAATGCAGTGTATAAACATAACTTAGTAGCACTGTATGTATTTTTTTTTGTCGACCAGCTTCTCCAGTTGTGTGGAAACAAAACTGCAGAGGCACTAAAAATGGAATCAAGTTCAGAGAACAAGACGTATGTGCTTCTGACAGCACACTTTAATTCTCAGCACTGGGTCATCATAATCGACCCCTTGGTGTTCACTTGAAATCCTCTCTTTTTAATCCATGCTCTTTCCTTTCCCAAGATGCAGAGTTTTACAGGTAGGATATTCAAGAGCACGCAGCACTGGCTTATCTTTGACTTCACTGTGAG
Source organism: Amblyornis subalaris (assembly GCA_018881555.1). Taxonomy (NCBI): domain Eukaryota; kingdom Metazoa; phylum Chordata; class Aves; order Passeriformes; family Ptilonorhynchidae; genus Amblyornis; species Amblyornis subalaris. Next base: position 2,088,650 of record JACAXG010000058.1, read on the forward strand.
CACACATAGGCCAGTTGCAAATGTTTTTAAAATCTTTCCCAACGTTCATCATCACCACACATCCTTTCTGGCTGCTTGAGCTTCTTGCCACTCTAAATCCTTCCCTACCACCTTACAGGTTGCTTTTCTGCACAACTTTCTTAGTCAAACTCAACTGATGATTTAATTCACTCCAAAAGAAACCATTACAAAAAGACAGTCATGGAGCAGCTATGCAGGGTACAAGGAAGTACTTATGTTTCTGAAAGCAAATGGAAAATGGTTCTTAGTTCTCAGCTGCCAAGAACCACTTGAAATACCAACACATGCTCCATTCACCACTAGAACAGAAGATGCCCCACAGAGGAAGAGTGGCTCACTTGCAACAGGAAAAAGACAAGAAAAATTGCTCTGAGAGAGAGAAAGGAGGAGCTGCATGGAATAAGGTGTCCTCTGCCACCTTGTAGATAGAGCGTTCAGAGCAGAACTAAAGAAAAGCCTGCAGTGAGTAGACAGCCATGCATGCCCTGACTGTCCACAAGGTGAAATGATATTGAAGAGGCATTTCCATTGTGAAGACTTTCTGAAAGGTCTGCTGAATCTGATGGGAAGAACATTTTTCAAAGGGATCCAGACAACAAACTGTGCTTTCCACAATAAAAATACCCATTAAGCTGCATTATGGTTATTTTTATTGAAGCTAGTCTAGACATTCAAGTACAATTTTTTATTCATCTCCAGATAAAGAGAGATCTAGATAAAGATGGAGCCACTGCTGCTGTGTAGGGTCAGACTACATAACAGCCCAATCATTATCCTATCTCTGACAGCAACCAGAACACAAGAGGCATTCAAGCTTCCCTCATTCCCAAATGCCCTGTGACTCATACTCTGCCTCACTGCGTTAAACAGTTCCTCAGTAATTTTTTTTTCATTAATGCATTTAATATTTGGAAATAAAAAAAGGGGAAATCTGACTTATTCTTCAGTTGATGAAATGAATCTCACTTGAAAGCTTGTTTTATTCTAATTTCCAATCTGCCTGAGATCTTTCAAGTCTATCTAATCCTAAAATACCAAATACTTTAAGAATTCTTTTTAAATAGTTTTCAGAAATTGGGAACAGTCAGCAGTTTCTCCCAAGGCTCATACAAGCTTGAATATGTCCCGGGCTTTTAAACAAACACAAATTACAAGGTTTAGGCTTCAAACAAATGCTGCTAGCTAACTTTGAACCCGTTCAGGTTTGGAAATTATTGTCTCTAGCTGCTTTCTTGGCAGAGAAAGAAGCTGAAACCATGATCGCAGCCCGGCCTGCAGTATCTTGTCTTGTGCTGATATTGTCTTGGTACAGTGTGAAGGTCATCTCTGAACCTGACAGATCCATGAGATGGAAGCTTCTGGTTCTGGAAAGAGCTAGAATCTTTCAAGGCTACCTCAGCCTGCCTGTTTCAGGAGGAACTGGACGAGCTCATCCAGGATTGATGCTGAGGTTAAGAAATCTATCATGTTTTATTGTTCCTGCTGATGTATGACACGCCATCCTTCATCTCTTTGTAATGCAGAGTGCCTGCATGTTGGCTCACATTATACTGTCAGCTTCACTTTTACTCCCTCCTCCCCCAACTCCATTTCGTCTGTTCATGCTAAAAATAACATCAAGATTCATGACTATGAAAGAGATGGGCGCCAGAGAGAGGAAAACTTGCTGACTAAAAGACTCATGGCCACACTTACCATCTTCTCCTGCAAGCCTGGATCATCCCTATTCAAGGAGCTTCATTCCTGACTCTGGAAAGTAGGAGGAAAAGTCCCAAACTTGAGGAGATTGTCCACTATCTATATGAAAATCTTTTCAGCAATGCAGGTCAAGGGACAGATTGACACTTTCAGGCCTTCCAGGCTCCTGTCCTCTCTGTGGCATGATCAAAGGCTATTGAGAGGGTTTAATGGGTGGCTTATTCAAGAAAGGATGCAGAAGCTCAAAGAAAGGTTCTGCACCTTCACTTTAAGGCCCCGTGAGGTTTGCACCGGAATTTGGACATCCCTGATGTGCAGGGTCCACCTCTGTTTTAAAGCCGGACTGACAGCTCTTCCTTTCCAGACAGTAAGTACACACTTGCAGGGAAGAAAGGAGCTTTAGCAAAAGTACGTACAAGGAATTTGTTCTGCTAATCAAGTAGCAGATGTCTGCTCTCTGAGCTTATAACAAAGCTTGCCCCTTTGTGGTATTCAGGGGCTCCAGGCCACTGGAGATGTGCCTTCCCAGTAAGATTTCTAATGCTGCTCATCTCTAGACATTTAAGAGCCTGGGGTTTTTCTTTTTGGTTATTGTTCTTTTCTAAAATCAGAGGTCTTTTCTCTCTTAAAGCGCAGCTACGGTGTCACGATGTCCTAATTTGTATAATTGATGTCTATCCTAAAGTTTCCCCTGCAGTTTCAATTACATGTCTCACTTCAATTAAACTCCTTAATTCTTGTCCCAAACTGGCATACAGCATGGCTAACAGTCACGGTTATCCTGCTCTAGCCCAAAGCTGCCTGCACTCTCCTAGTGGGATGGCTGAATAGAAAGCAGTTTGAAGCCACCAGGGATAAAATGCATCTGAAGAAATGTCAAACGTTGATCCTGATCTACTCTGGCCTTCCTTTTGCATCTGGAGGAGCACAATTTGAACCAGAGAAAGTTAAGGGAAATTTCAAACTTGTGGTTTGAACCAGAGAGTTAAGGGAGCACAGCAGAAATGAAACACTCTGCCCGGCTTCCTCGGTAAAGGGATGGAAGAGGTGAAAAGCTGGGCTGAGTGGGCTGAAGACCCTCTAGAAGGTGTCTAGAAGGGCATAAAACCATGCACTTCAAGCGCTGCAAGAGGGATATGGAGGAGAGGGCTGGGGTACAGTTTGGCACACAGGCAGTAGGGCCCCTTCCATAAAGCATCTTGTCGTGTAAACAAGATGTACCTTTGACATCCTCCGCTTCGGGGCACCAAGGCATGAAGCAGGCGATGTATTTCAAGCCAAACAGGTGATTTGTAGGTGCTAAGTGTTCATAAAGACAAGATTAAAGAGCTCTTCGAGAGCAGGGCAGTAAATCATTCCCCACCCGCAGAGTTGAGTGCCGGGCACGGATGCTCTTCCGACCCTGATTAAATAAAGGATGGCTCAGCAAGATGGGGGCTAAAGTTAGCTGACAGCTCATGAGTGAACTGGTGTCTTGCCTGCTGCTGTTGCAACTGATGGCTAATTTTCTCCCAGAGGAACCTTTGCAAAGGCTGGTAATTAAAACTGGTGGAAGGCAATCAGGCTCATGGGAAGGCAGACCCGTCTGGCCACTTTCCCCCAACCGTGAACCTCCCCTGACTGACAGCTTACATGGGTCAAAGATGCTCCTGGATGAATCAAATCACAAGGCCTGGTGCTTTCACTTGATCCAGTGAAAGAAAGCTACCAATAAATATCTAACAGCTTTATATCCAGCATGCAACAAACTCTGACAAGCTCCAAGTGCCCTACATACAGTTTTGGGGGTCAAATACATACACAAATAAATATATATGTATGCATATATACATGTCTCTGAAACACCCTTATATTTTCACAGTATGCCAGGCTCTCCCCTGGGAATCATGCTTTCCTCTTCCCAGTCAGAAAGTGTGTGAAAAGAATCATCTGAGTGTTACAACCTGGAAAGCGATGGCCCAGAGGAGGGTTTTTTTCAGTCAAAGGCTCTGATTTCAATGGCAGGGCAGGTAGCAGAACCCAGGCAGCATCAACTCCCAAGTCTCCTTCTTAACCAAGCACATGTTTAGACTAAAGAAGCAGGTTTTGTTTTAAATTACCTATTTGACTAGCCTAGATAGGACCCAAAAGAACTTAATGGAAGGGAAGCTTAATGGGACCTCATTAGATTGTTATAACATTTTTTCTGCACTGTGCTATTAGCTCTTTAAAATAGATTATCGGAAAGAACACACTTCACAGATTTAAATTACTTGTGACTTTTGCCTTACCTGAGTTATTTCTTTTACTTTTTATTCGTCTGGAGTTTTCAGGCTAGTTTGGTCAGATATTTCTTTTCCATTTCTAGATTTACAGATACTTGTAGAAAGCAGTCACAGTTGGGTTGTTAGACTCTTAGTGACTGCTCAGTCCTAATCAAAAAAATAATTTTAATTGATGGATCAAAATTTTGGAATATTTTGCTATAAATCTGAGCAACAGAGGATTTGGTTTTTTATAGTTGTTTTTTAAAGGGGCAACCTACTAACAAGATAGGCAGTCTAGGTTTTTGGGGGGTTCCCCCCCTCTGCCATTGTATTGAAGCTAGAAATATTCAAAGATCATCCAAGTCCCAGAGTTAGAGTCTTGAGTTAGATTTACAATAGCAACATTCCCTAACGTTGGGTGTGCTCAGATTTGCCCCACTATAAGGAAGGAGAGACATAGTGCAAGAAGGATCTGGAGCATTGGTAGTCATGACCAGGTGCTTTACTTCCAGCCAAGCTCTAAAATTGACCATGCAGCTTTGTTACAAAGGCTTTAGCACTGAATTTTGGGCCAAGAATGGAAGTGGTTTCTCTTTGACTTAAAGAGCGAGTAGCTCCTTCATGTGTTCCAGGGATAGCTCAAAGGTACAATCAATAGAAAATTTAAAATATAGGACAGGGAGATCTAAAAGCTGAGAAGTCCCATGTGGTTGCTTTTCCTGAAAGATGTCTGCTTGTTTTGATGCTCATCCAACTACTTAACTCTCTGCACTGATTAAAAACACAACCCACAATAAAGGCTTCACAGTTCTTGGTGTCCTATGTTCAGTATCGTGTCCACTTTCCTGAAGCAGATCAAGAGCACATGCAGAAGCACTAAGTGTATTTTCTTTGCACCAGCATTTCCTGCTCTTCACAGTACAATGAAATGAATTTCCCTATGGGAACAGTATTTTCATGTTTTATAAACTTTTCCAGACAGCTTACTTCTACACTGTCTGTTCAGTTCAAAATACTGCCTCACTTTCTGATGAGGGAAAATGGGTTCAGTCACTGCAACCCCATTTGCTTTTGTCTCTTCATTGATCCACCTCCTGGTTTTGGCTGGGGTAGAGTTACTTTTCCTCACAGTGGCTGGTATGGGGCTGGATTTGTGCAGAGCAGAGTGGTGATAATGGGGTGATGTTTTTGTTACTGCTGAGCAGGGCTTGCACAGAGCCACGGCCTTTTCTGCTTTTCGTACTGCCACAGTGGCATGGAGACTGGGGGTGCCTGGGAAACTGGCAGGAGACACAACTGGAACAGGTGACTCAAACTGACCAGAGGAATATTCTAGACCATATGACATCACACTCAGTATATAAAGCTGGGGGAAGAAGGAAGAATGGGAGGACATTTGAGGTGACAGCATTTGTCTTCCCAAGTAACTGTTACACGTGATGAGGTCCTGCCCTCCTGGAGATGGTGAACGCCTGCCTGCCCATGGGAAGTGTTGAATTGATTCCTGGGTTTGGTTGTGCAAGCAGTTTTTGCTTTACCTATTAAACTCTCTTTATCTCAACCCACAAGCTTTTACCCTTCTGAGTCTCTCCCTGATCCTGCTGGTGGGGGAGTAAGCAAGTGGCTGCATGGGGCTTAGTTTCTGGCTAGGGTTAAATCACAACAGTCCATTACCCTGAGACTCTGCTGTTACACTGTGGTGCACTCCAGAATGACTCCACATTTCACTGATGCTGGGATTTCACTGGTTGAGCCCACTTATTTACATATACAGGCACAAACACACTCATATGCAGAGCTCTGGCAAACAGTCCTCCCCTCCCTGTGAAGGGAGTTACTTGTGCAGAAGAAAATTGCAGGACTCTGTCCGTATCCACCTCATCAAGATGCTATTTAATCCCACCAATTTATCCATGCTTATCCCCTGCTTGAAACAAAAGACCTGCATTAAGTTATGGACCACATTTTAGTATTAGACCTGCTTCCTTGCACCTCAGATGTAGAACTTGGTAGACACTACACAATTTGATATCAAGTCAGTATTTGCCACGTTCCAGTCCTCTTTGAAGAGGACTGCTCCTCCTTGCTCAGAGTCGGGATGAGATGAGCTGGGCTGCACCTACACAAAATTCCTGTCCTTCTCTAATCTCTAATTAACCATTTGTTTTATTCTAACCAAATATGTAGAAACATCAGTGTATAGAAACAACCCAGATGTTTGCTCCCCAGTGTAAGTATCGGTGTTTTACCACATTCTGGTGTTTAGGCCTGAATGAGTCCATGGGTCGTTTTGAACCAGCATCTGTGGCTGCATTCACTGACCCAGAGCTAACTGTTAGCTGTTTACATTCCTCCTCCTGTTTTCGCATGAGTTCGTTTAAACACACTAGCAAAGGACAAGGAAAAGCAGGGATGAAACCAGATGACACCTAATGTACAGAGTGAAGGTCATAACAGTGAGATGGATGCCCCGTTCCTGGAAGTGTTCAAGGCCAGGTTGGACTGAGCTTTGAGCAACCTGATTTAGTGGAAGGTTTCTTGTCCATGGCATATCCATTTCTAGTTGAAATGAGAAGATTTTTAAGGTCCCTTCTAACCCAAACCATTCTATGGTTCCATGGACGAACTCAGGCCATGATCTCTTGAGGACAACTGCACCCAAAGGTACCCAAGGCATATCAGACACCTATTGGGCACCCACCCATGAGCTGTAGCAGCCAAAGGGAACAATCTTGTGTGCAGTGGTTGAACAGTGTGTCTTCAGGGAGACACACAGATATCTTCTGGAAAACTGACTTTCTCCTTTATCCAGAGGAAGGAAAGAGTGCAGAGACTAAACCACAAACCTGCAGCTGGGAAAGAGCAAGAAGAGAAGGCAGCTGGGTTCAGCGCCCTTTTCTGCCAAACCCTTGGCTTCCCCGTGCTTTGTCTGTGCAGCAGCAAGGAGAGTGTTCCCCCTTTTCCATGAGGACCAGGCAGATGAATGCCTCAGAGACTACAAAGAGTTTTTTACTTGCAGTATTAGCAGAGACCACCTACGTATCTTGGACAGTTCCCTGGAAAGCCGTGACGTGGGCCGGAGCAGCACGCCTGCCCCCTGTTCCTGCGCCTCTCGCTGCCACCCCCTGTGCCTGCCACCCTCGCCAGCTGCCACCGCTGAATGTGGCACAGCCTGTGCCAAGAACCGCGATCCTCCAAGTAGAGCTGCCCAAGCACTGCCAGTCCCTCAATCCCGCTCGGTGCCCTGCGTCTTTCCCGTTGATTTACGTATCTCCGCAATTTTATTTATCAACTGCTCCATAATTAATCAGACGCAGAGCTTGACAGCACTAAATGAGCAGCCTGTCTCCAGTGCTCCCACTGCCACCAGCCTCCTCCCCTCCCAGCTACCATGCTTTATCACACACCACAACACTGGAGCCTGCATTCAGTCGCTCCTCATAATAGCAGCCAGGGGGGCTTTTCAAATGATCTCATCTCACCGGGAGAGCAGGCACTCATCCTGCCAGACTGGCAGGAAGGGAGGAATTAGCATACAGGTAAATGCCAGCTTCCTGCCGGTTATCCCACCAGCCACCTGGCTGAAGAGCTGCAGTAGCTCTGAGATTAAATATCTTGCTGTTCCTTGCTTCCCGACCTCTTCCTGCCCCTGCCACCCTGGCCTTTAACCTCTCTCCTTTCCATCAGATTGCTTTCTCTCCTTTTTCTCCCTTTGCCTCTTGTCCCGACACCCTTCTTTCGCTTTCCTCTTCTTTGCTTTCCAGTGCCTTTTTCTCATGTTGCCTTCTTGCACTCACCCACTCTTACTGCTTCTCCCTTCCTCCCCAGTCCCCTTCTCACACAAGCCTCAGATCAAGGACACTGTATGCAAATAAAATTACACTGTGTTGTTTTCATGAGCAAAAACATAAGAGAAACCTGGACTCCAAAAGTCCTTCAGCTCAAATCTATCAGATATAAAGACCACAGATCCTAATCCAATAATAACATTTTGGCTCTGCCTCAGATTAAAAAGCAAGGCTCAGGAGACATGGGTTATGTTCCTAGATACAGTGTTCATGGACTGACATGCTATTAGCAAGACACACTGCACCTCAATTTACCTGTCATTAAAATATAGAGGACAGACATGCTAACTGACCCAAACTGATACAGTGTCCATGCTTGTAAAAGAACTCACACACTCAAGGTTAAAGTGGAAGGCTTCAGAGATTGTCTAGAAATCTAAAATCTCTCTCCCTTTTTATTCAGTATTGCGGCTGGTGTTGAACCCACTTTTCTGAACCAACCTGTGGGAAACAAGTCGGGGACTGACATTAGGAAAACTTGGCTTCATCACTCTATAACTTTATTACTCCTCTTTTGATGCTAAGGTCCCCCCATGGGAGACATGCCTTAAAAAGGTTTCTGCAGCAGTGAGCTGTGATGCAGTGCAGACACAGTGAAGTCTTCGCAGAGCACTGGGCACTGAACAAGGCCCTCCACTGGCACAGGCATCACCTCTGAGTGATAACTGAGCAGCCTGTCTCAGTTTGTCACATCCTCTTTCCCTAAAAACATAGGAAACATGGGTGTTTTCCTGGACCTCAGCTGAGCTCCCCAGGCTTCTCAACTCTCCCCATGGTAGCATGCTGCCTAACTAGCATATAAGTGACCACACAACTCTTCTGAAATGAACCACCTCTAGTGATTGAGGTAAGCACTCCAGATAAACAGAGCAAAGGAAGAGAACCACAAGCTTTGTCCCAGTGCAAAATTACAACATAAAGCTGTCAGTCTCTGCCACGCAACAGCCTTGCAAGAAAGCTGTACAGGAAGAGACCTGAGCAAGGCAGTCTAACATAGCATCACCATTTAATAGAGTCCTCTCTGTTAGCCCACTTCACATAAGCAAAACAGGGCTTACATTAGTGAAGCTTACCCAGATATTGAGTACAAAAGGTAATCAGAGGGGCAATAAGAATTCTGGTGCATTCACTTGCCTGTGCTTTTCATGCTAGAAAGCATTACTTTTATCCTGCCTGAAGAATGGAGGTGGGAAGTAAGAAATAAGAGGAAAAAAAAATGAAAAACTCTAGTGCAAATTTTTATTTATTTATTTAAAAGCAGATGGGGGTATAATGGGAAAACAAGAAGAGAGATTAGAAGGAGAGGAAAGAGTAGTAGGGAAGGCAAGCTGTAGAAAATTGAGGTAGAAGGAAACGAGGCAGATACAGAAAGATGTAGAAAGCTCTGTTCAAAAGCTTTGATTTTAGCTCTGCTATGTGGATGCTCAGCAGAATTTTTGCTGCCAATGATGGGATGTTTCTGTTTCTCATGGATTTCAAGCTAACAGTCCCATACTTTCCCTTCGGCTGAGGGCGTGAAGCATGTGTAAAATGCCAGTATTGCACCTCCTTGGGGCCTTCTCTCTTTTGCTCTGTAGGATTTCTGCTCTCTCAGGGGATTCTTGGAAAGGGTACAAAAACAGCAGTTCAAAAAGCACTAGAGAAATATAGTTGGACCTAAAAGTCTCAGGTGGAAGGAACATTATCCAAAAAGGGAACTAATTATTTGGTGGACTAAGGCCAGTGGCTGGGTTTGCAGAGTTAGCAGATGGACAAGTGTGGCCTTGCATTTTGCAGTTCTTCAGATGTGCAGTGTTTTTGGTTCAGTGAAATAGTTTCTCACGCACTTTTGTGTAAACATGAATTGTTGACCTAACGGCAARGATTGTTATGAATTCCTAACCTATGTGATAGACATTATTACTAACCAGTGGACAGCAGGAGGTGGTATCTCCATCCTCCAATCCACGGTGAATTTGGAAAACATATAAATAAAATGAGGGCAGAGGCCAGCTCGCTCTTCCTCCTCTCCTCGTCCTCCATTTTGGCCTCTGCCTGTTGGAGAACCCTGACAGCTGTGTCCGTGTGTTTATTTGAACCTGAGAACAACAGACAAGAACGCAGTGGAGTCCTTTTTCAGGATGGATGGCATAGTGGGAACATCTGTCTGCTGCAAGCAGGAGTATGTTCTAGGTCCACTTGGTATCAAAAGCAGGAGTGCAACCTCCTACTTGGACACAACTCAGAGAAACCAAAACTGCATTGAGGGGCTTTTTCATGTGGTGAGATCAAAGGGCTGGGACTTGGCTTTGCAGAAGGGGTTTGGATGAGCCTCACAGTGTTGCAGAATGAGAACTGCTTAGATAGAGCTATAAAAGTAATTGCTAAAAAGACATTACCCTACAAAACCTTTTGCCACTAGATTATGAGTCTGACTCCCATGCATTCTGGTGGCACATTAAAATCATTACCATTTGCATGTGACCACTCTGTGGTGGTCTCTGTGTGAAGGAAGTTTCGTGGCCTTCAGCCAAATCCCATTGGGCACATTTAAATCACTGTGAACACTGAGTGTAAGGATAGCTGATCCAGTTCTACCAGACTGGAGTGAAGTCAAGATAAATTGACATAAATGGGGGATCCACCCTACAAGAACTCACAGGAGCTGGGGCAGATCCATCCACAGAAAAAATGAAGTCCAGTCCTTAACTGTGCAAAGATTAGGACTCAATAAACAGCCCTAGACACAAATGCTCCTTTAGTTGAAGTCTGCCACATCAACTAGAAAAACACATTATATTCCACTAGAGCTCAACAACTGGAGCTTCAAGTATTCCCAGAAGTGCCATCCTGCACTTGACACACAACAAAAACCATGGAAAAACCACCGTAGAAAGATAAAACCATGGTGCATTCATTGTAGCAGAGAGGGTCTGGGTCCTTGGAAACTCCTATGCGAGAACTGCCACAGTGCTTGGCCGAAAAGACAGGAGGAAAGCAGTGGACATCTGATCTGTCTCGCCCCTCCTCACACACAAACACAGTTTCTCATAGCAGCCAGTGCAGGGTACTAGCAACTCTGCCATGCTGGCACACGAAGATCACTGCCACACTGAGCAGAGCTGCATGCAGACCAGCTGTAAAGGAGCTAACTCAGCCATGGGAAGCAGTCTAAACCCAGCAGCATGGCGCATAAGCTGAGAAAACTACAATATGCCCACAAGGATTTGAACTCCATTGATCTTCAAAGTATTGAGTAATGAGCATTCATTTTGCAGAGAAAAAGGGCAAGAAGAGGGGAGGAAGGCACACACATGACAAAGAGGGACCATGGCAGGCCATCCCAAGCAGCTGCATGTGTCCTATTTCCAGCATTCCCACCATGTTGTTGCCCTGATCCTTGCAGCACATCTGCTGCCCTCACAACAGCCATTTCCCCAGTGGGCCCAGACACATCACAACTTTTTAGCAGCCCAAAGGACAAGGCAGAGGAGGACTGTCTGAAAATGACAAACAGAATTATCCTGGTGTTATGCAGGGCAGCAGTTGGAGCCAGCACTGCTATTTACAAGGGATGCGGCTTGCAAAAAGCAAACATCTCTCTGTGGCCCACAGGGTCTCTGCTCTAACTAACATGTCTTGTGACACTGAAGGCAGATAATTAATCTCCCATCACAGCACCTGTCTGCACCACCCTTTTCCCTTATCTAATATCTTCCTCCCTGTCCCTCCCTTTACAGACACCATTTACAGAAAGGGAGAGTGAGGTTTGTCACTGCCACCTATTGGCATTTGCCCTACAGGAATAACATGAGGACATGGCACTACTATGCTCAAAACCATCACCACTTCTCCATGATCTGTGGCTTTGTGTAAAACTGCAGACCCTTTTGATGGCCAGGGTGTAAACACACAGCACATATTCTGGATGGATCTGTAAACTAGTTGTAGGCAAATCTACATTAGCTACAGTACTGTACACAGTCAGCCTCCTTGTTAACAGTTTTGGTGGTGGTGGTTTGGTTTTTGGTTTGTTGGGGGTTTTTTGTTTGGTTTTGCATTTTTGGTTTGTTGGGGTTTTTTTTCTCTTTTTCACTTGTAAGACCTAAGTCCAGCACTGCACTCTTCCATGTGGATATAGCAACTCATCTGGAGCCAGATCTTTGATCTCATGTGGCATCATGTGTTTTGGACATACTCTGCAGGTCCTTATAATCTGTGCAGAGTTTTCCCTTCAGTTCTGGAATCCAGTCTTACTAGGGCACTCTGGGAACATCCATATTGAACTAAATTTGGGATATCTGGCACAGTTCTGTATTAAGGTCAACTTTACTTAGCACTAGCCATCCAGGCAAAAGGTCTGTTTTCCTGCTGGGTTCTATAACACATATACAGGCACAATGCAGAAACCATTTTAAGTTTTCAACTAAATCTACCTCCTGCTTTGAAGCTCAAAAGGTCAGACTTGAGGTGGGGTTTGACACCAGCACTGGAATAGAGAAGAGGCAGGAGGAGTGTTGCTGGTCCAAAGTTTGGGGCATGGACAGAGCTGTGTCAGGGGACCTCTGAACTGAAATACCAGGATGGCTCTAGGGCAGATGGGGGACACTGGCAGACTTGTCTAGATGGGAAAAGTTTGTTTGCTTTGCACAGAACATGCCTGGATGCAGTCCTCAATGCAAGTCCCTACTTTAGTGAAAATCAGAACTCTACTCTGATAAAGCTGCTGAAGGGAAAGCCATCCCTTGTTCTTTAAAGCTGACCTTTCCCTTTCCCCAGCATAGTTAGATCCCTTACAAGATTTGGTACATTCAAGAAGAATTTTTAAAAAACATTTTTACAAACATGTTCTGCATGACCGCTTCTACTAATCCTGCCGACAGTGGCGATCAATGCCTTTAAAGGAGATTTGTGGAAACCACAAAGAGTCAAATGCTGCCACTATGGAGATAAATGCCCCTTCAGCTCCTCAGCTGATGCTCACCACAACACACCTCCTCAGGAGAAGGTTTTGCTCCAGACCCAGCTTATTATTAAGGTGGGGCAGAAGTTCAGTACTAACTCGCAAAGAACCACTTCCCACCTGGCTTTATTTCTCGATAGAAAGAACTGTGCTTAAAGCACTGCTACAGCACCCTCTTACACTATACTAGATTATTAATTCAACATCGATCCAGAGGAAACACGCACTCCACTTCCTACAGCACCCTGCTTTTGAAGGTAACCCATTCTCTCTATCGACCAAGCTGAAGGTTGCTTAAATTAGCAAGAATAAATAAAACCTCAACTCCACTGACTAGCAAAGGAATTTGAAAAAGTGTTCCATTTTTTCTGTTTTTCACCCAAGATCAGGATTTCAGTACACTGTCCCTGATTAGCTCTTTACACGTGAAACATTTTTACCCATTTCTTTTTTTGAATCAATGGAGGCAGCAAGTAGTCTGGGCAGAGGCTTCTGCGCTCAAACGAGATAACAAATCAAGCTATTCAAGATTAAATGCATTACCCTGCTTCCCACTATTTTAAAGGCCAGAGTTCTATAAACTAGTGCCAGATGTTTTAATTAGCAGAAAGCAACAGCATATTCCCGCACAGCATGTTCCAGAAGGGATACTGAAGCGACAAAGTAAAAAATCTCAACACGGAACGAACGCGTGTTTCATTATACATCTTTGACTGCTTCCCCTGCACTCTGCCCACAAGACTGCCTTTCCTAGGACTCGTTCCAAAATATTGTTTCAAGTAGATTTTGTTTTGTTCTTTACCGTTTCCTGGAAACCTTTGTAAATATATTCCACTGGCGTTTCCCAACTTCCCCTACTCAATCAATCTTTGTCCCAACCCAAATCTATTTCACTTCATTTGAAGAAACTAACTCTGCCTCCTGATCTAAGAGAGACTCCATTAGGGATGCAGCCACTGCACATTTTGCAGTCTGTTTGAACCCATGGACACAGCAAGGCAAAAATTAATACTTCATCTAAAACAGTCATATAAGGGTGTTTTTTACATGAGGCACATGTAATTCACAGGGGGATGTTGCAACAGGATACACTGGCAGCTTTGTCACTTCTCAGCTGGTGAGGATCTCAATATCGAATTTTGCAGAAGACCTGTGTGCACAAGCAAGTATATAACACAACGGGGATTTCAAGGGACATCATACAGAACAAGAGCAGTTTGGGCTGTTTGTTATCAAGATGATACTACTAAGAACAGATGACTTAGATGTTATATGTTGGAAAACAGAAAGAGTGACCATTACCTCACAAAAGACCTTATGTCTTTTCTCCTAATGTTCCCCACTTTTTCCTCTGCATAAGTTGCCGCGTGCCTGTCCTGCAAGACTGGGGATAGGCACAGGAATCCCCCTGATGGCTACTGGACAGGTGCAGGGTGCTTTCTGTTCCAGCACGTTGTGGTGCCACGCTTGGGGACAGCACTCGCACTGTCCACACTTGGTACAATAGGGAAATATGTCTGAAGCTTTTACTGAATGTTATGAAGTTCTGTGGGGCATGGCTATCCCCAAGACAAGAGCTGTCCTCAACACCAAGATTATACTGGTTTTTCCACCATCTGTAGGGTTCTGACAATGTTGTTCTCTTCCATACAGAAACCTTCACAGCTGGGCAGGCAGTTTTGAAAAGATTGGGCTGATAAAAAGGGAAAGATACAGCAAAATTATACCATCATAGGTGTATCTGTACTGGAAGAAATATACTACAAAAAGGCATCACAACTAAAATATTTACCACTTCCTAACACTCAAGTATAAAATGGAAAATTAAGAAGGACAAAGAAAACACAATTTCTGCTTAATGAAACCCATTTGGTTTCTGAAATAAGTTTCAGGTAAAATCCAATGGTCAATTGCCACATTCTTGGAAATCCCGTTTGCACTGCTGCATCCTTCTAGAAATGCAGTTAGCTGGGACAATCTGCATGCTTCTTCCTCTCTTTCCTTTCCTGCTCTTGTCCCTTGTTTGTTCCTCCCTCCGTCTGCTTTACTGGCTTATTTCTGATTTCTCCTGTCCTTTGGAGTTATCAGGAGTAAGACACAAGATTGATTCTCCAGGTCAAACTGTTCCTCATCAATTATAGTAAACAAACCAGGAACGTGTTTTCTAGCCAGTCAGTCTCCTTTCCCTCTCTCTCACACACACACACAAATGTCCTTCTACTTCCAAGGAAAACAGGAGCTGAAACTGGTCAATTTGTTATTTTCTCTTTAACGACAACCATAGTCACATTTTTCCAATTTAATAACTCCTATGGAAGACGGCATTTCTTGATGAGAAACAATACCAGGTATTGATACAAACAGGTAGGATTAGAGATACAAAAATCTAAATCCATTTCTGGCAACTCGTATTTATTTACTTCAGGTTTTGGTTCACTTCAAGAGAAAGGATTAGGGGCACATGGAAAGAATAGCAAATCAAGAACTTTTTAATCAGAAAGCCAACAGTACAGAGATTGGCTTCCAAAATGGTTATGAAGAAATACCTGAAAGAAGGAGCGGAGCAGAATGAGAGACGGAGAGAACAAGAAAGTGAAAAAGACATTAATTCCTAACCTTCTTTCCCCTTTCCTAGCTGCTTACAGACCAGCCTTTTCCCTCAGCAGCTCCCTGTAGCTACAGCCATCTCTGTGTCAAAGTTTTTCACCAGTAGTCCCCGTCTCGTTCAGCAGAGGGGTCTATACTCCGCCCTTCAGACAGAGGTGCACTGGTGCATGAATCCCTGCAGATGGGTGGCACAAGGCTGTCACGGTGGCTGAGTGGCACAGTGCTGCCATCGTGCAGTCAGCAGCACCCACAGCTTGTTTTTGCCCATAGTTAATGGTGCAGGCACAGGGTGCTCCTCACTCACGAGACCTCAGTTGATTATGGCCCTGGGAGAGCCAAAGGTGGGCCCATTCCATCCCTCCCTGCCGTGAAAAGACACATCCATCTCCAGGGAAAGGGGTCTCCCCTCAACTTTTCAAAAGGCCAGCAGTGATTTGCAATCACAGTGAACTGTTGCATCTCTGATGTGCAGTATTAAACACATCTCTATTGTGCTCTCGCTGCTGCAGCACAATACCATTGTATTTTATTCTGTCCCAGCAGCTTCTAGAGGAAATGCCATTACAAGCACCTTTTTCTGGGTCAAGCCAGCTTCTATCTTCTCCCTGACCACAAGGCAAAGCCAATGCCCAATTTTATTTAGGACAAGACCATCTGCACGACCCTAGAATGTTGATGCAATCACATGTGAAATGTTACAACATCCCAACACAACATCTCAGCTCATGATAGAGCTGTGTCCTTAAATCTTCAGCCTTAAGAAGGTTGTTAAAGATAATAAAATAACAACTCTTTTTTAGAATGTAACTCACATGCAGGATCTAGACACCTTTCTGATAAGGCAATAAGGAGAAGGCAGGACCACTCCACAGCTGAATTCCCTTCTGGAATAATGAAGGCCAATGAGGATCCAAGATCAAAACCATAGTGAGTAGTGATCAGCTACAAAACCACTTTGAAAAAACACATCTCCTTAGACCATCCAGAGCAGTGGGAAATGGACAACCAAAGGAATAACCACCAAATCCCTGCTTTCTCCACCATCACCACCACTCAAGTGCTGACAATTGACATGGGCTTCAATAGCAGACTGTCCGTCATCATCATCACAACCAAAACTCTCTTCTCCAACACTTATGATCTGCCTCTTTAGTCCTTTTTAGGAATTCTTTGCATTTTGACCACTAGCATGAAAGACTAGATTCTTGTCTTGTCTCATAGTGCCTCTGAGTCCTTTGACGATACAAATGCCTGCCTAACTGGTATAGGTACTTTCCATGACAATCAAGCATGTGAATTTCAGGGATCTTTAACAGATGATAGTGATGCTCAAATAAGCTTTGGCTGGTCTTACAGATATTAAACTAATGTGCTTTTAAATACATGCCAAAAGCGAAGGAGATGTGCGAGGCTCCATAACCTTTCTAAATGGAGAAAGCCACAGAGAAGTCTGCAAGAGTAAAACCCTAAAAACGAAACAAGTCCTGACTCCAGACTTTTCCTGAGTTTTATGTCTTTTTTTTCCCCTTTCTTCCTTTCATTTAATAATAAAAAAATTAATAAGTGGAATGTTCTGTAGTAACTTTGAAAGAAGTAATTTAATAAAAAAAATTCAGAGTGCCTTGAGTTAATTTAATTCAATCCTAGGCTCATGCTGCTGCCAAATTGCACATTTCAAAACTGCATAGCCAAAGAACTTTAGGTGCCCTCTGAGAATGCCTGAAGTGAAAGAAAAGGCAGAGAAAAAAAGACTCATGAAAGCAAATTAAGGCAACTACCTTGTTGGGGGTTGGAGGGAAAAGACAAGAAAGAGAAGGAAGGAGAAGTTTCAATTAATGATCGAGTGATTTAGTGCTTAAGAACAATAGTTGGGTAGAAGTGTTGCCTGGCATTTATTTAATTATTTAGCATCCTTTGAAGGGAAGATGGAGTAGGTCAGGCCAGTCAAGAAGAGGAAAGCTCATCAGTAAAGAATAATCATCTTGCAAAATGAAAGTACAGCACAATAGATTCCTGAGAGTCAGGGCTTCAAGTGAGAGAAATCAAGGCAATCTGGATTAAATTCTTCCATAGGATGTATTCAGCAAGGGTCTGCAGACACCCATGCTGGGACATGATCCAGTCTGGAGACTGTGAACACACATCATGGGTCTTACCCACTCCCACAGAACAAAATCATAGTGAAAGCAGGACAGTAAGTTGTTGGCTGGCATCTGAGACAGCTAAGAAGCCATAGTGGACAGCTAGTAGGAAGAAAACTCCTTACAAATGTTCAACTACAGTTCTATGCCATAATGCCCTGATGTTCTGCACCACAAAGAGTCTGGAAATTAAGAGGTAGGATGCAACCTTGGTCTCACAGTTTTGCTCTGGAAAAACAATGCATGATACATTATGAAGCCAAGGTGTTTTTCACCAGTCCTGTGTATCTATAGAAGTCCCTGGATCACATTGCCACCACATTGTCCTTGTATTTCATTGGCAAAAACCTATACTCAGAAATCTGCCACCTGAGACACGATGCTTAAGTTATGAATACTGTTGCCAGCATTTGTAACTTGCTCCATCTCACAACTGCCGCAGCTAAGCAGAACTTCCTGTCATCACCTCTGTTCTCTCTGGCCCCTGGGCCACTCTTGGTGCCACTAGTCTCTTTTACAGGGGGGTTTAGGTGTTAAGCCCTTCAGAACAGAGAGTGTTGATTGTTTTAAGTGTGTGCTACTGTTCCTCTATGTTCTCAAAGCTTATGAAAAGGGTTACGACATGACTGCCGGTAAACCCAGAGGACTGGATTTGATGACCCAAAGAGGTCCTTTGGAGCCCTGTACTCCTAATCACTTGTGCATTGCTTCCACTATTGCTCTTGGTTCTAATCTTATTGTTTACTTCTTTGAGCAGGGAAAGGTAAATTCTACTGGCTTTCCTCAAGTTCAAGGTTAAAGCAGCTCTGCTTGAAAAAGTATTACATTCTAAATAAGCAATACAGTTTTGTCGAAAGGCCTTAGACTGTCTGCTATGATTTCCTCTTAAGGAGGATACCAGTTAAGCTGGATGTCATTGGAAAGTCAGTACTTTCAACAAGATTTTTGATAAAGCCACATAATTAACGAACGACCTTGATGTTATCGTACCAACTGGGCACATTTGCCATTGTAACAAATACCTCAGCTAGTATCAGAAGATTTTCCAGCATTCTTTTTATGTATGTGTAAAAATACATTAACAAAGAGAAATAGAACATTGATTTATATTTTTAGATAGATAGATAGATAGATAGGATCAGTGCTTCTTAACTCATACTGCTTCTCTTCTATTTTGCTTATTTTTAATCGACTTGTTTCATATTTTGGGTCTTTCACAGTCTACTTCTCCCATATCCCATCTGCTTCTTTAGAAAATTATGATGATGACCCAAGTTCTTCAAAAGTATAGGCTTTGACAGAAGCATTGTTTCCAGCTATGACAAAAAAAAATGCAAACTTGGTCCCAACTTCACCCCATTTTATGCAGTCTTTGCATCCCCTACACTTCACATGCTGATGACTTGATTGTATCTTATAACTGGCTCTTTCTGAAGTATATCAAACATAATTTCCATGAACAACCAATATTATGGCAACAGACTGAGTTTCAGTAAAATAGATTTATAGTATACACACTACTATTTACTGGCTTTTCTAATATTTACTGTGGTATCCAAAAGGGCTTTACATGCATCTCTGAAGTTATCCCCCCATTTGGCATCTAGGGAACAGAAGTCCATATCCTCTAAGATAATTAGATACTTAATGATCTACGTGTCTATTTACTTTTTGAGGATCTCAGCTGCAGAGAATATTAAGCGAGTTACCCAAATGTCATACAAAAAGGTTGTGGTAGTGTCTTAAAAAAAAAAAAAAAATCACAACAGAACCAGAAACCAATCTCCTAAATCCATATACTTTGTCTTAACTACTATCCCTGTGAATTACACTGTTATATAATGTAATTAGAAGAAAATAGCAAGTTCTATTCTAGGAACTTCTAATCAGCGACAAGCACTGCACTCCTAACGATCTCATTAGAAAAGAAATGCATAATTGCATGGTAGCACCATCGAACAAACTACACCTCCAGCCAGAGGGGCAGCCCTTTTCCACATAGACAGCACAATTTTGAGTAAGGCCACTTCTGCTATGGGTTACACCAGAAACACAAGTATGAAGTGGTAAGATCTTGTCTCTTCTAAACATGAGGTAAGAGCTTTAACAAAATAAAAGAAGGAAAGGAAAACTCTATTACCAAGGTATTGTTTACTGAGAATAAATACTAAGGTGGTGCTTTGCTGCTGTTCTTGAGTGCAGCAGTTTTATAAGCAAAGGCTACTTCCAACAGGAGTAGATCTAGAGACCTCACTGGCACCTTGGATTTTGATCTGATCTTTGCAAATACATTCATATTCAGTAATCACTTCATACATTTTATTTATACCTACCTATTCTTAACTTGCACATTTCAAAGCAAACACCTCATTACAACATCATAAATTAAAGAGGTCAACCTTTCTGCCCTATCTTTACAGGTTTGGTACAGCTCAGGCCACCCACCACATGCTCGGTGCTACAACGAATGCTATGACCCAAACCTTTCAGAGAATGAAAGAGCCGGAGCAGGCAGCTGGCCCCAACTCCCAGTGTCAGAGCAGACATCTGGCATCATCAACAGCAGCCATTATAGACCATGGCTGAGCTGTAAACCCTGACTTAGCTTTGAAGACCTCCAAAATGTGAGAGCAGTGTGGTCTAGATTTTGTGTTTGAAGTAATCCCCAGATGTAACACCTCACTCTCCTCGGAAGGTCCTGCTTCAGCAGGTCCTCTTCAGGAAAGAGTGAGCTCCAGCAGCTACAACTATGGGATGACAGGAAAGTCCTGCGAGATCCCTATGCAGTTATGATTAGTAGCTCATGACACATGGGGAGACAGTTTAAGGTTCTCAAAACAGACGTAGTAGCTGCTGAATGATATTTGCAGCTCTTTCACAGTTTCCTCTGCTAGCATCAGCAAACTCCTACTTGAGTGTGCCACTCTGTAAAATGGGAATTTTACAGCTCCACAGGGAAGATGTGAAGGAGTAAAGCACCAAAGCGAGGAGTTAGGCGCCTAAAAGCTTTATTGATCCAGGTCTGAGTATACCGTATTATTGGACTCTATGTTAGGTCATATCTGGGAGCCTAAGAAAAGCAGCCGTAAGAGGCAGCAACAGGATTGAACTCTAAAGTAAGGAAAGAATATAAGAAAAACCATGAACTGAAATGCTTTAACCTATGAAGGCAAGGACAAGAAGTGGTTAAGAGGGGATTTTGCTTAAGCATGGAGAAGAAAATCTTAGGAGATACAAATCACGACTGCTGATGATTCTGTTTTCCTCCTGACACAGATAATGGGATAAGTGGGCATGCATGGAAATCACAGAAAGAAGAATTTCTGAGGAGATGAAAGCCTTTCACAAAGCCAGCTCCGTTATACCACTTGTCCTTGTGCCTCCTGCTGGGAAAGGCTGGGAGTACAGCTACCCTAAGCTGCTCCACAGCCTGCCAGAGCAGCTGGAAGCTCTCCTATGCCTGGGAACATGTCCTAAGCCCTGATCTGGCCACCTCAGCTAGTAGCCAGGCCTGGAGCAGCTCCGAGATGTCCCCCAGCTGCCTCTTCCAGCACATTTCCTAACACACTCTTCACAGGAAGAGGCAGGGACTGGAGTAACCAGGAGATCTCACCCTGCTCATCCTGTGTGCGATGTGCAGGCCCCGAAGTAGGAGTGTGCTGAAGAGCGCTGGTGCCCTGATCCTGTCTCTGCTGGCTACAGCAAGGTGCTGGGGCTGGAACAGATTCTGAGGGAGTCTCCTACATACTATTCCTCATGCAGAAGGAAGGGTCAGAGTGAATAAAAAAGCACCTTCCTGCATTGGGCAATCCAGCACCAAAGCTCATTCACTGATGTATGAAACCTAAATCTCTGTGAGGCTCCTCTTCTTCCTTTTTTTTTTTTTTAATTCTCCCCACCCCCAGTCACTCTCCCTCTTTTTTGGACGTTGCCATGGAAACTGCATCTGGTTTCCATTCTCTGTCTTTCCGTCATGTCCCTGCTCAGAGTCAGAGGCAGCATCGAAGAGACATTGATCATTGATGCAATGAACCAGCCCCGCAGGAACCAGGCTGGCCTGTAACCCGAGGCCTCCCAACCACCACCTTCCTCACAGAGAAGGTCCAATTTTACTCTTCTTTGGACAAGTTTAATTAAATGCGAAGTGGAACCAGGCCCTTTAAAGCACCATCCTTCAGAGGGTCATGAAAAATGCCTGCATTTACACACACCTCGAGCCCTTACGGAGCTTTGTCAGGAGATGCTGGGGTTATTCCCATGTCCCTGTACACACTGAAGTCTACCCCCAGCTGGCTACAGAGGAGCCTGTGAGACTGATGTGCTGTTTCTCTTTCAAAGGTAATCCATACCCCATCACCTGCCCCATTCCCTCCTGCAGCTGCTAGAGCAGAGATGCTCTTTTTTGGGACTTGCATTGGACCACATACACTGGCAAGCCTAGGGCTGAAGGATACAGAGATACCTCATAGCCAATACACCTGCAGCCTTGCTCTGCCATGACTTGCCATTGCTGATTGGATTCTCATCACTTCTCCTAACAGAAGAGAGTGGAGTAAGTACCAAACCCAGGAACAGCTGTGCCAACACAAGAAGTCAGTAGAACAACATTTCAGGAAGAGATTTCAGATGGCAAGCAACAAGAACAACAAAAGACAAAAAAAATTGGAAGGTGCATCAGTCAAGACACAGCAATCTCAAAGGAAGGAAGAAAGGATGAAAAAGTGTTGAAACAGGACCAAGAGAAAGGACTGGCCTGGTTTTTTAATTTCAGCTCGCTGCTAGCTGAATCCCTTTTCCTCCAGCCTCCTCCCACCACCTCCCCGAAGGGTATCGTTGCCTCCTAATACACTGATGTGCCAAGGAGCCCTCTGACAGCTCTCTATTAATTAACTTCATGCCGATACAAATTTTATTTAAAGTTAAAAAAATCCAATTCACATTGATCCACCTTCATTGCTCCATCTGGCTGCCAATCAATGGCTGCTTGGCTTTACCTGATGGGGGAATACATCTCGCAGCTGCACGCAGAAGGGAGCACTTCAGGAAGTGAGAAATAAATGCGCTGTCTTTGGGCCTCTCCCACATCATACACCCATTCTGGAGGAGGCTGTATCTGCGTCCCTTCTCCTTCCCTTGTTTTTCTGCATCCTCCAGTTTCTCTGCAGACCTCCCACTCCTGACAGTGTGAAGTATTCTCTGTACCATCTGTGCTGGGTCCCATTGTCCCAGCCCAGGAAGGGGTTTTTCCTCATATGGCAGATTAGGCTAAAAGCTTATACAATGCACAGGGCTCCGTGGAGACAAAAGAGGGATGAAATGGCCCCCTGCATTCAGACTTCTGACAAGATTTGCTGGATTTCTCAATGGCAATTGTCATTTTACTCTCAGAGGGAAAAGCTTTGTCTCTTCCCCTTCCCTCTGCCCCAAGAATCGATACGGCTTCTACAGAGAACAGCCTTTCCCAAACAACGCTTTGTCCCTTAGGCCTTGTCTGCAGTAAGAAAATTGGTAAGCAGGTGGGGTTTTTTTCTGCTCTGCAAGGAGCAAAATAAGATGCTGGATAGGAAACATAACACACACACCTTTACCCAAGGATCAGAGAGGGGCTGCTGGTCCCACATTGTCCACAGAGTAGCTTTTAATGTTACTGGATGTCGTAAGCCAAGGCAAATGGTTTAGCTGTGGTTGAGTTTGACTAGCATATGCCAACACAGACTTCAAGTTGGCCTTTCTCCTAATGTTTAAAGTTAGATGACTCATCCGTGACCCAGGAGGAAGCGGAAGATGCATTACCTTGCATCTTTACACTGTGAGAAAGGTCATTTCACAAGCAGTTATAGTGTACTCTTTCTAAATCCCTCCTTGAAAAATAATCATATTTCTCCACTAGAGGCAAAGCTTTCAGCTTGCCAGTGTGGCACTGAGGAGGCTTAGTGTTTTATTACTGAGATTCTAAAGTCTCACAGCTCAGGAGCTCCAGCATTAGAGCGAGCATGGGCAGTACTGAGACAGACTGTTTTAGCAAAAATATCCAGCTTTAGCCATCATGTGAGAGATCTAGAGAGAATATACTAAGCTAGCCCTGGGTAGCACCTTTGAAGTCATCATTAAAATTCCATAATTGAACTTCCTGGTGATATGTCCATCTCTGATGGAGCCATACCATTGCTGCCAACCAACAAGCCCTGCTCACATAATCAGGGCATCCAAGCTACAGGCTCAGTGCCCAACAAGTACAAGTCCTCACATGCACCCACACATGTATTTCACTGTCTGAAAAGACAATTATACACTGGCTTACATATAACAGCTTCTATTTGTGGGTGAGCAGTAAAAGGAAGGATAAATCCTCTACCCCTGCCAAAGCCAAACAATATGACCTGGGGAAATATGTCAGCCTATTTGTCTAATTTAGATGATGCTGGGCACACACTGGTGGGTGTACCTACAAACCTAATAGAAGCTGAAGCAGAGGAGGCTGGAAACCCCTGAAATAGCAGTCTAAGTGCTTGTTGTATGCTGTAACAGCATGGCTTGTGCAATTTCACCATGAATACTTGCAATCCTTAAAGCTGAATAAATACAATACGGGCTTGAACCACAGAGACAGCAAAAGAACAGGCAAAAGAAACAGAGGACTGTTAGGCTTATTATGTCCTTGGTTCTTGGAAAAAAACATTACCAACTTGATTTTCATGCCTGCTAACAAATGTTTTGGACTAATTTTGGTAACCCAGAATCCTTTCATTGCAAATAAAGTAATTCTGAAGCTTGTGACCTATTTTCTGATGGCATATATCAGAATCCTTATCAGCTAACCTGCTTTGACACTTGCTTTTCTATGAACTAGAAGAGGGAGCCACAGGAAGTTTACTTCAGAAATGAATTCTGAGTTCAGGATGGGCCAAGGGGAAAACCTTATGTTTGATTATTCTCCAACAGGCTAGACTTTGAAGCAGGACAGGATTTGGAAGCAGCTCCAGAATGGATTTTGGAGGAAGAAGCAGCTTTGTAACAGGAGCCTCTGAAAAACTAGTGAGTTCTCAGGAAAATAGCTGTGCCCATATGCAGCCCAAGTGGGCATCGCTTTGTCTCTCTTTGTTTGGTAGCACAAGCAGTAAGTTTATTTTGAGGCTTTATCCAGGCACAGCTCTCCTCTGGGTCACAGGCTTCCTGCATTTGGTGAAAGTACTTCTAACACCTAAAATCATCAGGATCTCAAGTTCCATCTGGTGGCCATCTCACTCCAAAGACACCAGGGTTGGTATCTGAAGATAAGAGGATCCACGGAGCTCAGCCCTGCAGAGATACCGTAGTGCTGTGTATCCTGAAATGCCCTTCTAGTTTAGCATTTTCATTGCCAGAGCAAGAATTAAAGCACAGCAAAATTAAGGAATTCTTTTAAGATAAAACAAAAAGACCCGTGGAAAAGCAGGAAGCTCAAACTCCAGCTCCCATGTCCCAGGTTAGGGTTTCATCCTGCCTCCAGCTCTTATATCCCAGCTGAGAGACCTCCAACGTAGCTGTGAATGCAACTAAGTGCTACGGAACTGAGCCAACACATTACCCAAAACCCTTTCTCACACCTATCCCTCCAGGCCTCTCTGCTGACCCCTCTTCCTTTCTTATTTGCTCTTTGTCCACTTTCCCAGGATCTCTTTTTGCTTCTCTCTCACCTTGCAAGGACAAAGATACACACCAGAACTAGAAAAGGAATATCCACAGGCTGCTGAACTTGTTCATTGGAAGCAAACAGCCACAGCAAAGGAAACAGCCCTGGCCCTCATAAACCTGTCTTCAGACAACAAATCAAAGGCACTTAAGCTGGCATTAAACCACCTTGGGCTTTTGGAGCTTGCTGGCAGAAAATTAAAAGCTGGAAGAGAAAAGGGGAAAAAGGAAAAGAGTGAGGTAAGCAGAAAAAAAAATCCCAAACCCCACAAGTAAACTAAAGAAGTCAGAGGGACAACATACCTATGCCTTTGATGTTTGCTTTGATAAACATCACTCCCCATATGGACTCTGAGGAACCAACATCCACTCCCCTCACTCCCTTCTTTGGTCCCCTCCTGTCTCCTTCTCCCATTCCCTTGGACACAGGCAGCACTGTGCCTCTTTCTCTCCAGCAACCCTTACCCCTTAACTCCATCCTGGTCTCAGGCTCCTTTTCTTTCACAGGCCTTGATAGAAAAGAGCAGGTCTGAAATGAGCTGTTATTCCATCCCAAATTACTGACCCTTGCAGGCAGGGATTGCTGTATGCACTTACAGCGTCCCCATGACCACTTAATGCCTTTTGATATTGCTACAGGAAACACATCTAAAGCCAGAAGGGGTCATTTGGGCTAATACAACTTCCAGGATAACATGGACTGGAAAGCAACTCACTCAGCAGTTTCAGCACTTTGTGGAGAAAGTTGTTTGCCTTACATCATCTCTCAGAAAGGTATCCAGTTTTGACTAGAAGACTCCAGCTGAAGGACTGTCTACCATAACCCAGTCAGACCAGCTGGTATTGTCCTTTTCAAATTCTGCCTCATCTTTAGTACAAATTTGTCTGCCTTCAGCTTCTGATCAGCATGTACTATTATGCTTATGCCTAAAATCATCATACTGTCAGGACTTGTCAAAACCTTTCTTTCAGTTTAGGAAAAATTCCACAAGTTTACTTTTCTTTTTTTTTTTTTCCCCCCCCCAGGAAAAAAACATGCTCAGATTAGAGGTTTTCCTGTGAAATAAAAATATTGGGAGAAACTCATTTTGTTTAGGAAGTGTGAGAATCCTTTTCTTCAATGAGGCTGGAGTCCCTTGCTTTGATAAGAACAAAGAACTTCTGCTGTTACTACATGGAATTTTTGTTTGAAATGCAGAAATTCAGGCTGGAAAAATTTCTGTACCAGAGAGGTTGCAGCAGGTAGCCAAAGCAACTGTAGGACCTGAAACCTTGACAAGACTCAGCTAGATAAAGCCATAGGGACCTGATCTGACATGGGCAGAGTTGTATTTGAGGAGGAGGCCAAACTTTGTGACCTCCAACAGCCCCTTCCAGCCAGCATGTCTGCAGTTCTGTGAAGTGCAAGTCAAAACAAAATACTCCAGGAAACAAAATACTGTTTTTTGTAATTTGTCAAAACAAAATACTCCTACCAGAAACTGAGCATTTCACAAGCCTTTTCCACGGACAGTTATAGTATCAAGGAAATGGTGTTTTCCAAGGGAAAACTTGGACAATGTTTCAGCAGGAGTTATAAATATACTCTTGAATTCAACCCTTGAGCTTTCCTTAGCATGGGAAAAGCACATTTAGCTCTCTCCACTTTTGCTTCAGCCCATTTCTACCTATGTTGAGGTGTATTTTAGTAAGAGTACGATGGTGCACACCAGGTTTTTTTTCTTGTGGGAGTGAAAGAAAAGCTCATCTACAGCAGAATATCATATTAAAGCACATCAGAGCAGTCCCTATAGAGCACCCAATTCCCAAGCTGCAGTGCCTCCTTTTTTCCAGAAACTCTTTGGGAAAAAAAATCAACATTTTTTTCACAGAATTTCAGCTGAAAATTCGTTTGAGATAGTCTTTTCTATCAAAAAGCTGTCAGCTTTCCCACTGAAGTCTGGAACAGATTCAAAGTGACAATTCTTTCCTCTGTTTTGCTTTAAAGTGTCATATTCCTATTTTTTATTTTTTTTGGAATGGAATAAAAGCAAACGTGACAAAGTGACATTTCCACTCCAGCTATCATTTTGTTTCTCCCTTTTTTTTTTAAGCTGAGAAACAGAAATAGAATATTTTCAGTCAAAACGTTGATTTTTAAACTGTTTGTTTCAAATGCTCCATTGGAAAACCCATTTTTTTCCCCCTAACAGAACTGATGTTGTTCTCCTTCCCAGAAAAGTTAATTTTCAACATTTCTATGTTTCCTTTTCCCTGAAAGAACAATTTCTGCACATGAGTTCAACCTATACAAATTCATTTCTCTGCTGTGGCCTTTAATTGGGCAGACATGAGCTGCAGGAAGGGTCCTGGGAAAACCCCTCTGCAGTTTGTGTTAAGGGTCTGAAGAGAGGCTGTGATCTCTCTCCAGCTGACGAGGGTGGGACCCACTGCCTCTGGGCACACTCACTTCTGCCACAGGCTACATCCAAACATAAGCGAGACTGCAAAAATTACTGGAGTGTCAGTAGCTGCAGACTTTTGCAGTTGGTGGCTGAGAACAGAACTTTTTTCTTCCAGAGTTTGTAATCAAACACATGTGGCTTTGATAGTCCTTATAGCTCTCTAGAAAACCACACTTCCATAAATAAATGAAATGTTGAGGGCACAGTGAGAGGCCCTGCTGACTGAGCGCATCCTTATCCTCCCTTCCTCAACCTGGGGACTTGGCTATGAAATTCTGTGCTGCAATCCTGTGCTCTCATATCATTTTGCATATGAGAGGTAAAAGTCCTGTTTGGTCAAGAGCAAAGATTCACAGCACAACCTAATGCATTTTGCTTTGGTGCCAGGCCTATGGCAATATCAGTGTCTCTGCCCACATTTTCTCTTCAGGACTTACGGAAATGTAGCACTTCCAAACTTCTTAGTGAAGTTTACTCTGCTGCACAATCCTTCATTATATTTAATCCACACAGTGATGGTAATGTGGCTAGAAGTATTTGCCAGCAAGGGATTGAGTGGGTGTGAAACGGGTTTGCAGAATTATTGTTAGACTATTTAATTTTGACTGTAGATACATATGCTTCTCACTGCTTCTATGCATTGCTCACTTCGTTGCTTCAAGCTTCACACCTTACCTAGAACAGCCCTGGTCAAGCACAGCTTGTCTGGTTTTTTCTTACGTTCAGTGTACCCCACTGTCTTGGTTCAGGAAGTGCTGTCTCTTGAAGGACATTTCCAAAACCCTGATTGCAGATCCAGCACCCAACAGCACTCAATCCATTTCCACTGAGAAAAACTGATTAGTCAGTCTCGAGTTCCCGTTCCCTGGAAGGCATGTGGAGGCAGCACACCGCAAATCAAGAACTAATACTTCTGCTAGAAGAACTTTACCAAGGATATGTCTTGCATAACAGCTTAGCTAGAAGACTGCCTATGTAACATATAAAGCATTAGAAAATGCTCACTGGGGTATCCCTCAGAAATTCAAGGTTGCTTAATGGTCCAAACAAGTTGGCAGCTTTCCTCATTGCTATTTATGTTGCCTCTCCACTTTTTTATTTCAAAACCAGCAGAACTTTCAACATTAAAAGTGGCACCTGTGATGCTGAACTCACATCTGCAATAGGGAGAAGCCAGTAAATGTTACTGTGGGGGTGCTGCTGCTACTGCATCCATTGCAGATCTACACACGTAGAGGCATTTGCTTCTTTAACCTCATGCCTATTCATCCAGATTGGCAAAAGGAGAGGTTAGAGCACCTCCTGGCCACCTGGTTTAGTGCAGTGTCTAACCCTTGCCTCTGGTTTAGCATTGACTTCTTTCTACATCTTCTTTTCCATCTGTCAGCATGATCTTCCAACCTGCAACTCAGAACCTAGCTGAAATAAGAGACAGCTTCATTAAGTGTTAGAGAAAGCTGTGCATGAAAACTAATTCAGAGTCCAGACCCCCATGCCTGAAGGAAGCATAGTTCTGTGCATGTGGGGAAAACAAGACACAGAAGTCAGAGAACACCAGGTACAACACAGAGCATAAGTACAGAATGTGCTTATCTTCAAAGCAAGAGGAGAATGTAACTCTTGCTATGTCAACAAGAAATAATTTGTACCCTGCAGAAGGTGAGGGAGCATGAAGTAACTTCTAGCACCTTCCTCAAGAACTGAGGAATCAAGCTGTTTGGAGTCTACCCCAGGTGTTTGAAAGAAAAAATAAAACCCAAACCCTCAACTGCCCGGCTAAGACAGGAAGAAGTTCTAGAGCATCTTGAACAGACAGTGGATGAGATAATGAGTTGTAGTAATATTCTGGGAAAACAACTGCTGTCAGGAAGCACAATATATGCTTTTAAAGGTAGAAGTGCTACCAGAGAGAGCTGAAACACCTCAGACAAGTTTTAAACTCAGCTCTTCTGCTATGACACAGCCTGTGACCACTTCCCTATGAACCAGAGGCTGACCAAGCCAAACGATGGACTCTCCTCAGCT
This sequence comes from Amblyornis subalaris, assembly GCA_018881555.1. Lineage (NCBI taxonomy): Eukaryota > Metazoa > Chordata > Aves > Passeriformes > Ptilonorhynchidae > Amblyornis > Amblyornis subalaris. The sequence continues at coordinate 2,118,293 of JACAXG010000058.1, forward strand.
GGTCCTCCTCCTGCCTCCCTCCTTTGAGCTTCAGAGCCATCTCTCAAACCTTGTACACCTTCACTTCAAGAGGAGTCAAGAAACATGGCATGTTTTCAAGGCTAGATGTGAATAGAAACTGTACCAGAGCCATAAAGGAAAACACTCCCCAGTTTAGGGTTACATGCTGCTCTTGCACGGAATCCATGTTCTCTAAGGCATGTGGGGGGGTCACTAACAATCCATGGATCTTCACAGTTGTTTCGTGCCTGCACACACACAAGCATCTTGCTGTTAAAAAGTACACAGATGATCACACCTCCATGAGGTTTACACAACACTAGTAAACTCTATTACTCCAGGTCATAATAACCAGGTAAACTGCTTTTACTCACACTCAACAGTTCCCCTGTACTGGGGACTCTGAGTTAGCCAGGTATGTGTGTAGCAATCTCACCAAATAGGGGTACCATAGTTGCATTATACTGCTAAGACCCAAAGAAACCCAGATGGGGCAAAAGTCCTCAGCACAAGCATAAAAATGTGGCCTCTTTGAATGACCTGCCCACCTCCAAGCAGAGGGGCAAAAGCTGTCTAAGCAGGATGACATCCATGCTTTTTCCTATAGCGGGCTGCAATTTTCCTCTTATGGCCTTAACAAAAGAAAGAAACATATAATAAGGTAATTTTTTAGTAGAGACTTACGTTTAGAGGTTAGACTAAACCAAACTGAACTGATTTAGCAGTGTGCAGCAGTGAAGCAGAGATGTCAGCCTTCAAAGAAAACTTTGCAGGGTTTGTGCAAGATGCAGCAGTGAGAAGGGCATGACATGGATGACACTGAATAGTCTGTCAGCAGAACCTATTAGTGCACTGCTACACTAACTGCACACTAGTCCAGATTAGTACAATAGAGAGTCTGAGTCACCATCACGAGCCAGATGGATGAAGACAATCACAGTGCCAAGTCATGGCAGAAGAGAGTGGGGTAAGCAAATGTCACCCAAGCCTCCCCAGCCAGAGGGAACACAACAAGGGGAAAGGGGAAGCAGATCACAAAACTGTGTAAAGCTGCGTTTTGCAAATCTGGGGAAAGGCACACCATTACAAGGAATTTTCCTACATGTCTAATGAACCCAGATCAGCTGCTGCTGAAGCACAGGCAAGCAGACAGAAAGAAGGACAGGGACTCCAACACAATGACCTGGACTGAAGTCAACAGAGGCATAGGTATAGCCCCACTGCTGCATGGGACCCACTGCAACACCTTGGCGTGGATACCTTCCCATCAAAGTATGGGCTTGATAGATAAGTTATTATACAAGGCTACTGTAGAGCGTCTGTTATGCACTCACAGGATCAAAATCACAAGTCTGAGAGATAACTAGATATCTAACTTTATCAGGCCATGGACAGCCATGAGTGGGAGCCCAGGCTTACACATGTTCTGTTTGCTACTCAGGTCATTGGAAGTACAATTAAAAGCTGTTTAGCTCTACCCTGGCCTGGTTTTATGATCTGCTTTGTTTGGGCTGCCATTTCCATGACTTCACCTCATAAGGAAGCCTATTTAGTTTAAGTGAAACAAACACCACAGACAACATAAGACATACATACTGCACTGTTGGATGCAGAGGTGGGGTCTACCAGGCATGCCCTAAACCCTTGCAGACATCAGATGAATCTGTCAAGTCTTGCATGCCCAGTGTACAATTCGTGTAATCACCTGTTTCTCTCTGTTTTCATGTGGCTGGCCTTGAGCTTCTATCCTTGATACATCCCAGCTTCTCTTGTTGTGTAACTCCCATCCAAAATGCAGCTGGCTAAGGAGGTCTCTAGCTGCTGCAGGGGATTACAGGATAACAGAGAAGCTCTGAGGCCATGCAACATTCAGGATGGTGCTGCCACGGAGGGCCTGCTACATCACTGAAGTCCCACCTAAACAGTTGTTCCTTTTCATGGGATCCTGTTCCCCAGTACTGCCCCACTCCCTTGGATTTCTTAATTGGGCCCAAGATCTGGTGCTGGGAAGGATCTACACACATTATTTTGCAGGACAGTCAAGTTGAGAAGGTATCTAAGATTGAACTTCTGGTGCAAAAAGAGCTCCAGGGCTTTTACATAACTGCTTCTCACACTGGGCAAGGTGGAATATAATGAACTCAAAATATAATGGACCCAAATATAATGAACACAAAAAGCCAATTCTTTCTGGAGCTGTTGAATGTGTAAGAAATCAGAGAAGTGAAGGACCTCAAACTGTGGTAGCAGTTCAATGTCATCTGACTGGATCTTAGCCTGGACTCAGGGGAAAGAAAGGATAGACAGCACATGACTGACCTCCATCCCCTTTCCTTCTTTTTGTCTTGGTGCACAACAGAAAGAGCAGGATGGGAAGCTGGGCTGATCATTAGAAAGCACTTTTAATCAGACCTTCATGAAGATCACAAAGTCATCAGCTCGCGGTGACGGATTGCCAGGGACTCCATGATGAATGCATTTGCAAATATTGCTGCAGAATAATTTCCTTCCGTCGCCAGAGCACTCCAAACAAATTAGATTCCCTCTAATCACATCTCCTGTCTGTGGATGAGGAAAGATGGGCCCGTCAGCACAAACGCATTTAGGGGGCGGGCAGCGGAGGGGAGAGAGTGGGAGGTAAGGGGTGAGATGCCGCGTTGCAGCAGGCAGGCAGATGAGGTGCTGGAAAGTTGCCCAACTTTGAGGAGAGTCTTGGAGCAGTGGTGTGGATACACAGTATTCCCAAACATGTTAACAGCTCTCCCCCTGCTTGCACACACACACAACATGAATGCTAGCGGATGGAGGCAGAAAAGCCAGCAATTCACCTGGGATTCTATAATGGTGCAGAATAAGAGGAAGGAGAATAATGCTAACATCATTTACCCCAGAGAGTGCAGCCCTCACTGAAGTTACACAGATGAGCATAAAAGCAGTTTCTGTGATGAGGCAAAGCTTATGCTGCTTTTCTCAGTGTCTTCCCTGTGTCCTACCCCTGTGTAGGGTACTTGAATTAGTGAACGAGAAGAAAACAGCTTCACAGATAATCCAGTGCAGGTGACTCACAAGATGTGGTACTAGGATGGGAACCGAGTTGGGAATTGTTAATTAGTGCCAGGTGGACATTATGCCATGCTAGAGGCATTCAACAAAGGCAGCAGCTCTTTTAATTCATACTAAGTCTAAGCATATTAGTTTAAGGCTCTTTGAAACCAGGGACACAACAGGCCTCAAGTTTAAAGACAAACAAAGGATGAACAGCACTGCATTTTTTAAAATGGAAAAAAACACACCAAGAAGAATGGTCTAAGTAAGATGTCTGAAGGCTACTGTACTTCTCTACAGCACATTTAGAATAAATGCTGGAAGATGGCCAGAAAAATTATTGCAGAGTAGCATGCTCATACCGATATCATGTCTATCATCTACAATTTTCCTCAATGCATGAATTAACCCAACAATAGCTTTCTCCTCCCTTGTCTGAAAAATAAAGTGTCACTGCTTAGTGGCTGACCTGACAAGTCGCAGGACTGGACAAATGCAATCCATGGAGGTAAGTTGGTAATACAGCAAGCTGAACATTTACTTTATCCAGCTATTCTCCAGTATTGGCTTGAGAGCCACTGTACCCATTTTTGCTAGGAAAGCGGAGGAGCCTGATATTCTGAGAAAGCTGATTTTGCCACATTTTCACACGTAGGGTATGAGAGAGTGCAATATGGTGGAGAAGACAAGGATCATGTGCACATTCTCTGAATACAAAGCAGCAGGAACAGGCTGAGAGAGTTCAGTGCAATGCAAAGTCTAAGAAAAGTATGCAAGGAAGACTGTGACACACACTGCGCTTGCAGGCCTGTATGTTATCTGTTGAAGGACTTGAGAGTTGTGCTTTATTCATTTCCCTGCTCGGAGGAGCTAGGGTAGTTTTTGGCTTCTCACTCCCTAGCTGGTACCAACTTTCTCTTCACAGTCCCCATTTCTGGCAGCTCAGAAACTCTGCCAACAGCTCTCTACTGAAGGAAAAATGTAAGCCCAGTCCGTGCCCCTCTTAATTAGCTTTGAGATCTGAAACTGAGTGAACCGACACAGAAGAGAGAAAGTAAAGACCAAGTCTTGTTTCAAATACAGCAGGGAGCGAGCTGTGGAATGGCGAGCAGGGGGAGCAGAGGAAGGAGAGGGGAGCTGCCGCGCGAGCAATTGGCCTTGTTTGCTCTCCTGGAAGCCTCTGTGTGCTTTTCCTCCAACGTGCACTGGGTTTATATAGGGAGCAAACCCTCACGGGCCAGTGAGCTCAGAACAAGGCTTGGGGCAAGAAGCAGGCGGGCTGCTGCCAGCTTCCCCTCCTCTTGTCCACTCGTGCTCCCTTTCGCGCCCTCGCACAGCAGGACCTCCTTATCAGGTATGATAAGCGGCATTCCAGCGCACAGCTGGCAGGCTTCCAGCTCACGTTCCAGGAGCTCGGCTGGGCGCTGCCGCTGTGTGAGCACACTTTAATAAAACCCTGATTTTTATCTGAACATTTTATTAATCCAAGCTCAGCCGTTTGCCAAAAAAGCCAACGCATTGAATATGCCAATGTGTGTTCTCTCCAGCTTCTAATGCCAACGTACCTCTGCCCACAGAGGCTCCTCTGCTTCACACTGGGATTCATTTTCTATGCAGAGTTTCTCCTACTTTATTGCTTGGCCCTGCACCATGTGAGGGAGATGGCAGGGGCCCTCTTTAACTGATTAGCCCTCCCTTCTTTTGCAGAGAGATTTTATACAGAAAGGGGGAAAATTTTATTTTTTCATTATCAGATTCCTACTGACAAAATTACTATTTTCTCCATATGCACAGCTCATGGAAAGACATTAGACAGCTGCAAGCTATTCCTATAAAAAAGAAAAAAGTATCTCCTATCTCACCCTTACACTGCTGCCCTGCTGTCATTCACCACCTCTCATGATACATCTGACTTGATGATCTCACATGATGGGCTGAAACACAAACATCACTGGGTGCTAGATGTCAGCCTGCTGTAACATGGCAAGAGGAAAGGAACAGGAAAGATGGACAGGTTTGTGTGGGACTAGGCCTAAAAGATGAGATGGATGTTCTAAAAGTATCCATAGTTAGTACAGTTTTTACATGCCCTGGCTGATGGATTGACATGATTTCCTGGAATAAGACAGCTTGCTCTGCTGCTCTTCCTATTCTAACTGTGCCGGTTTGAGAATGGGACTCAAGGGCTTTCAGATCAGTAGGACACTACACTTTTCAGCCATGTTCTCACCTAATGGAGTAGTCCTCCTGCTATCCATAAGACTGATGATATTCAGTGCAAAAGCTTTTTGGAGAGTTTTATTAGAGCACTAAGCACTTTGTAGGACTGTGATACTGATCCACAGTCTTTACTGTTTCCAAACTGGCAATTGTATTTTGGCTTTTTGTCCCTGGAGGAAGTCACATATTTTCTCATTCCATCTTGCTACAGTCCTTCTGTAGAAGTTGTCCTCATTTGTCCACTGCTCTTTTATATGCTTAATATATTTCCCATCAGCAGCTTCAGATCAAACTCTCCCATTCTGTATTCCAAACCCTGCTCATCTGCTGCTGCAAGCACAGTTTGTCTTCCATCCCATTTAAGCCAGGCTAAATCCTAACGTACTCCTGTGTACAAGCTCAGAACTTCCTGTCATTCCTTTCTGAAAAGTTCATCGTTGTTTTTAAGCTTATCATTGCAAACCTTCTGTCTCTTTGGGATTCTCCTTCAATCTAGTTAATGGCTTCCTTTTCAGCAATCAGATCTGCCATAACAAATGCTCAGGGGATAAGAAAGACGAGGTGCTGGCCAACTGGGACTGCACCTTACCAGGCGAGATGACATGGAGAGACAAGACAGCTGGATGTTACTTCCCAAGCTACCCAGTCAAAAGATTTGATAAGCAGCTCAAATGGTAATCAGTAAATGGTAAACAAGGACTTTGAAAGTGAGGGCAAGAATGTATACCTCGTTCTTTCTTCTCTGACTATTCATTTGGACAGCCACGTTCTGGAGGGAGGCATACATTTAGTGTTGTCAGTCTATTAAAACTGAAATGAAAAAGCGAAGATGGAGTTTTGCCTGGCAACCCAGGAAATACTTAGGACTGGGTGAGGTTCAGCTGTTAGTTCTGCTGGAGACATCACATGTGATATCAGTCAAATAACTATGCCTTAGCTCCTTCTTTGCTTAGCTGGAATGCCTAAAATAGTCCAACCCTGACTTCAACAGGGATCATGAGATAACATATAGCAAATAATGACTGAAATTTAGATTTGGTGTTCTTTTCAAGGCTGCAAACAACAAGGAGGTAGGAAAAACTGCTGTGGGGATAACAGAGAGGTGAAATAATGGGCTTAACAGTGCCATGGGAATAAGATGTTCCTAAGTCCTATTCCTATTAGGGTTTTACATAAAGTCTATATGCTCCCTGTCTCCCTGTTTCCTCAGGCAAAAGACAGGCTGGCTGCTTATGCTAGCCAAATGTTACGATCAATTCCTTCAGCCTTAATCTTTGGGTCTGTCTTCATTTGCATCAGTCAACTAAGTCCAAAAAAACCCCCAAAACCAACAGTGAATCAAACAACCCTCTGCCACCTGCCAAACAACAATCAAATTACACCCTGCACAGGACCACTGAAAGTTTCAAAGCAGTCTGCTGTTTGTCTGCTGTAGGCTAAGGAACATAATGCTAAGTCACATTTCTTATAAGGGCTGGAGCTCAAACTAGGTTCATTAAGATTTATAGTCTGCATTGTCTAAAAGCAAGAGCTGTTTGGCCCTAGGCTCTGGACAGCAAAGATTTCTGTGCCATGCAGAATGATTTAACTTAGGTCCTAGAAAAAGTGTGGACACGGTAGTACAGCATTGCTGATCAAGCTACTGTGCTCTGCTTCTCCAGGCAGCTAAGTAATCTGACAGGACATTTTCCCACACAGTTATTCTGCTCCCAAAATAGCTGAGGTGATCTTGCACAACACTAAGGCACATGCAGAGTGATACTCTCCTGCCCTTTATGATCTTGCAGCCATACTGGCAGTCAGTCTTTCCATGAGTGGTCGTTTAAACCTAGCCAAACACAGGTTTATTCACTTAAGAAACCAAAACAACATGGCTGTAATAATCAATTAACAGCTCCCCAAAACTCATTAGCTTCATAGCTTGATCTGTGCTAAGGATTAGGTTCTCTCTTCGACTAGGTGTATGATCAAAGTGGAGATGTGAGCATCTTTCACACGCCTAAAATCTCCTTTCATAGTGTCAGACACATGCAGTTGGACTAGATGAGACTTGGATTCAAATATTTCTGCACTTCTGACATTAAAGACTGCGTGCTACAGGACAGTGAAGAAGCCAGGAGAGTCCCCTCCAGTCAAAGTTTAGCATTAAGAAGGTCAAAGATTTAATGAGTACAGCATAGGGAATAAGGCTACTAATTTTGCCTTGTGAGCATAGTTTTGAAAGGACTAGGGAAGGAACAAAGAACACCATAACCTTTTTTTTTTAGTATTTAAATAAGTATGATTCCAAGCACAGTAACTGACAACAAATGTCTGAACTGAGGCAATGGTAGGGAAAGAAAAAGGAATGAGCAGCCATGGGTGATGGTTCCTCATGATCTTGAAATATTAACACAACTAGAAGCTTGTTATCATCTTTGGAAACACAATAATTGATCCCCGGCTCACAAGATTGTTCTGGTAAAGATTATTACACTTGCCTGGGCAAAATTTAACACTGAGCAGTAGATTTGTCAGCATGGAGCAAGGGCTTTGGGAAATCTATGAGAGGAATTGCATAACTGCCCTGCCCCTGCCATGCTGCTGAGTGCAATCCTAGAGTGATCCCAATTTGGAGACTGTCTTGCTTCACAAGAGAATGATTAAATACTGCAGTCTCTCCCTAGAGAAGCAGGCTGTCATTCCAAGGACCTCTTGGCGAGGCAGGTATGATCAGACAAGGTAGGATAGCACAAAGTAGCAATCCAAAGCACTTGCCAGCCCCTACCTGACAGGGGTGCTTGCATATGCCCCAGCTATATAGATGACAGAGGCTGTTCAAAACTTCTCTTCACAGGCTCATGCAGAGCACATTTGTGCAGAGCAATATTATCCTAAATGTTTTCTAATTATTCCTCTGGATTAATGGAAACCTGTTGTATTATTGACGGGTCTTTTGCAATATTTATAAAACATGGATTGGATTAAGGAGGAATAAATAAATATGTAGAGGATGCCTAACATGTAAATAATAAATATTCAGCCATCTATTTTTTTTGCAAGATGGTTTAAATATATGGCGTTTTCAATAAATCTTTAATAACTCTGCAAATATTTATTTATTTGCTTTGAAGCATAAGGGAATTGCAAGAAAACTCTGCAGACTCCAGAAAGGGCAGGCAGATGGAACACATGCCCTACCATTGAGCCTTCAACCGTCTTCTGGCAAGAAAAGTAAACACATCCTGAGCTGCTCCAAGCCTAGAAGTAAAGAAAGCTGAGGGAGGGAGGGGACCTTCAGGAACTGAATGGAGAAACATCCCAATTGTTTCACAACCAGCCATGCACGCCAACCATCACTGCTGCGTGACACAACACCTATGCACCACATTTTGCAAAACTCACATTACAGTATTACAGAGAAGTTTTCAGCCTCTATAGGGTCCTCTGCCCCAGCTACCCCAAGAGCAAGGGAACTACTGAGAACATGTTTGCTGGAGCTCCCAAATCTACAATGAGAACAGAATGAAGGGAGACAAGAAGAAATTGTTGGATTGTGAACTTCTCCCAGTTTTCTTAAAGTAGTCTAGTTTTTCCTCAGGCTAATGGAATGTCAAAAAAATTGCCCCTCTTAAGAATCTACCTATGGCATTAAACATCCTGAGACCTATCATAAAGAGCAGATCTGCTTTCCCCAAATAGGAAAGGATTAAGGAACCCTCAATATCAAACATCCCAAGCAATTTGGACATAAGTTAGACTGTTCAGCCTCTCAGAGAACAGAAGGTCATACAGAGATTTTAAAATTCAAACACCACTGCATTATCAAAAAGTTCTACTTTACTACAGCCACCCTAAAGGTTTGTCTATGCTGATCCAGAGTAACATCATGGCAGGTTATCAAAATGTGACTCTTCTGAAATATGTTTGCATAGCTTCTAATGCCTGCTAAGAGAATGGCTTTTTGTAATCACTTGATATTATAGTAAGAAAAGCTTTAAAATTAAATGCCCAAAACACAGTTAACACATTTAGTTTTAATGGGACGGGATGGTCATTGCACGTTAAATAAATACTAATTGTAAAAAGCAAGTCAAGTTGCTGAGTTCTAATAGCTGTGCAGTAAATAACTGTTTATGCGTCATTATGTGGATTTGGAAGCATCAGCAAATATACTTTTAATAATCAATTGATACTTAACATATAATATCTCTCTGATTAAATCAAAGGAGATGGATGCAGCCACAGTCATTACTGCACATTGTTACATTGCCATTGGATTAGGGAAACATATTTTTTGAGGTGGAAAAAAGTCAGAGGTAGATATATATCTCCTTGCTTGTCTTCTTATTGCAGTACCTTGGGCTATCATCCCATTGATTTCCCGAGATAAGCAATGTTCTCCCCAGTCAATACTTGGACACCACTGAGCACCACTGAGGGAAACCTGGAATGCTGAGAGAAGCGGTGCTAGGAACGCAACTGAGGTTGCTCCTCCATCTTCTAGAAGGAAAGTGTGATGCTGCAAGTCCTCTGAAGTGCAGCACCCCGGAGGGGTTGTTGCACTCATTTACCCTGCAGAGAGCAACCCGCAGCTCATGCTGACTGTGGGAGAGCCATGGGTGGCCCTGTCCAGGCAGACTCCACAGTGAGGAATCAAGTTCCAGCTCTTGAGACTGCTGAAGTTTCTAGGTGCAGCATTGCTCTCCACTCCATGCCAAAAAGAAACATCCCTCTGGGACAGGCTGAAGCAAGGCAGACTGTGAAAGCCTTCCTTCTACCTGCTGAGTATTTTCTCACTTCAGTAGTTCCCAGAGCAAATTCTCTACTGGTCTACTCCCTTACACCATTGCTGGGGCAGGACTATCGGCCCAAATGGCAACATTTTTCTTTACAGACACTGCCATTACTCTGATCACAGTCCAATTCTTGACACAACAAAATGCAAGATGGCTTAAAGCACCTGGGCATCCCTGCCTCTGGCTGTACCTGGTGTCATATAGCATGAGCTGAAGATGCAGCTCGGCTCTGGTTCAAAACTTTGGTCGCTGGGAACACAAACATGCTCCTATTTATGGATAACTGGGATAAAACTACCCTTAGGCCACATATTTAAAGCAAAGGAAAGAGAAATTTGGCATAGGCTTTAAGTTCTTAAACAAACAATACACGGCTATTACAAATGCACAGTGTATGAAAATGCAGCCTGTCCTAGAGAAAGCCAGGGAAAATCCTCCATTGTGTATGTTGCTGTAGGCTACCCAAAAGCACATGGGACTGTGGTACTTCAGCAAACACTGGGGCCTGGCTTCTTTTCTCACATATGTAAAAGCAGAGAGAACCAAGAGTTCCATTCAACCCAGATCCCAGATTTACCACATGCATTTATCCTCCCTCACATTAAACCCCATGGAGAACATGAAGGCATCTAGAACCAGGGACATGAATGCTGGCAGGCACTTAATTCCAGTGACACCAATGACAGTCTAGAGGCCTGAACAAATGAGTCACATAAATCTCTTTTTGGATCTCAAACTCAGTTACCAGAGGTCAAAGTACTATATCAATATAGGTAAACCTCAAATGGTTTAGGAAAACATCTGAAAACTTTTGTGAAGTTGCTGGCACAAGTCTTTAATTCCCTGCATGTTAGTGAGTCTACAAGGCTAGGATTTTCTCAGAGATTTGCCAAAACTGTTGCTTCAGGTCGTACTGGAAACAACATTGCAGGATGACCCAAAAATCTCACAAAGCCTCTCATCCTCTCTCTCTCCAATTGCACTAAAAGCAATCAAAATAGAAAAAAAAATTTGAACCAATGCAGAAGAGCACAAAACMCACCCGTTACATTGACTCTGCTACAAAAAAAAATAAAAAAGAGACTGATGTTTTTTAAAAAGGAACAGAAAACATTATATCCACTAATGTTATTGATAGAGCACTAGTAACAACAGTACTACTTCAGATTCCAAGGACCCTGAGATCTCAAAGCACTTTATAAAAAAGTTATCTAAACTAAACATCACCCTGCACCATTTGGGGGGGAAAAAAAAGGAAAAAGGAAAAACGCAGCACAAGCAGCTCCAGCATCATCACCTGCCTGTAATATTTAAGCCCCAACTCCCTTGCCTTACCAAGACCTTGCTTGCTTGCTGATTTATTGGCAGAGTGGGATAATAGTAACCTATCAAATCCTAAGGTTTCGGAAACGCAGGTGGATTTTCAAGGGATTGTTCTCCTCCCCATTGCTCCCAACCTTCCCACCCCGATACATATCAGTGCACCTTTGGACAGAAACATTACAAGACTTTCTTCACTTTCCTCGAATCACAAGGTCAAAAATGCAACGAACACCACAGGCTCTTGTGGACCAGTAGCCCAATGTGGTAAACAGTATCTTGGCAAGAAGCAAAGTGCAGTCCAACAGCTCTAGGAAGTTCTTCTGTAAGCACTGGAATTAGAGACACCTGTTTTTCAGAGGGGAGGTAAGTGTTGTGTGTAGAGTTATTTGGGGTAGATTTTCTTTTTTCTTTTTCTTTTTGCTGGGTAGGGGAACATGTTTTTATTTTCAGGGATTTTTTTGAGAGGAAAAACGTCTGAGTGAGGCTTTTCCTGCTCCACATTGCTAACATTTCTTCTGGGGAGAGTATCTGTTGTCCAGACATACAGCCAAGTTCATGCAACTGCAGAGCTAATAAGGTCACTTTCTTCCTGTTTTCATGAAAACTACAAGGAGTGAATATCTTTGAGATAAAAATTTAGCTGAATTCAGTCAAGATGTTCAGTAATTACAGGAGATTGAAAGACAGCCAGACACTATGCTCATAGAAGCTATGTTTCTGTATGAAACCAGGCTAAAAAATAGCTGAAAAGAAAAAATGAAAGTTGTGTTAGCTGAGTTACCTGAAAAAAAAGCAATATAACACAGAATGCTCCTCCATCTGAATAGTCCTGCATAAATCAATGGCGCTACTCAGCAAACAAGGACTGCAGCATCAGGCCTGGCAAAGGGCTTCCTCTGCTTTCCTTCTGTTGAGATGTGAAACCAACTCTGTATCGACTCCAAGGCCATCACCAGTAATAAGATCAAGCCGGTACAACGGGGATGTAGGGAAAACAGCTTGCCACAGCTGCAGCGTCAGGGAATAATCCAGCTGCAGGTCACATCGCACAGGATCCATCGACAGCAGAGGGAGGAGGTGAACCTCCCTCTTCCCAGAGAGCCAGCCTCAGCTATCCCATCCCTCATCCCCAGCCAAAGCTCGGCCAGCCTTGCCAGCTGCACAGCCCTGCAGCCACAAATAAGCGCTCGCAGAGAAGCGGCTGGGAAGCAGACGGGTTTATTTTATTGTTTTGCAACTTCCTATTTATGAAAATGCTCGGAGAGCCTGGATACGGATCAAGTTTCACTGCTCAATATTTATTAGAGTCTCACCTGCCTCACCGGAATGGGAACTGCAGGCACTTTGATTAATGGATTGGAAAAAAGAAATGTATAGTTTCCCTGTCGCCTCGGTAAGCGCCTCCCTGTATCTTGTGCCGAGGGGCTATTTTACAGCATCGCAGTCCTCAGTGAATCTCTGCTGATTACTTGCTGCCTCCCTACAGCAGCACTCTGCTCGGAGGTGTGGGGTGGCACCGTGTTTTATCCTGGAGCTGGAGCAGCACTGCGGTGCTATGTCAAGTAGAAATAGGCCCTCTCTGAACAGCAATAAAAGCACTGATTTAAAATATCACCCCAATGGTGGCTGCAGGTTGGGGAATAAACTAAGTTCTTCCCTGTGCTCAGAGAGCACCCAGTAGTGCCAAAGAGGGATTTCTGGCTGTGGCCTGACCACTTTCCCAAGGCAATAGCTAGATTGCCTTTGAAGCAGAGCAGTTTTAGCAGAAGGCTGTAGACCCAGGCAGCTTCAGCAACTGCACCCTGTAGAGCATGAATGTTACAAAGTCATAGAATCATTGAGATTGAAAAAAACCTCTAAGATCATCAAATCCAACGATTAACCTAACAAAGGTCCACCACTAAGCCATGTCCCTGAGTGCCACATCTACACGCTTTTTAACGGTTCCAGGAATGGCCCTGTCCCTCTGCCTTTCTTCATCAGCCACCTTGTGAAATTCAGCTTAGGCCCACTTTTACACCAGCCTGCTGATTTGGAGTGAAGCTGAGTTTGTACCTAGCCCCGGTACAGCCTGCAGGATGCTTACGCTTTGCCACTGTCCAGCCAAGAGGCACTGCTGAAGCTCAGACCCATGAAGCACCAAGAAACAGAACAGTTGGTTTTGCAGCAGGAAACCTTCCTATCCCAGCAGTGACCTGTTCCCAGAGCTCAGGCATTTTGAGGTACAGCACAAATACTGCTACCCACAGCTGCCATCCCACAGCTCTCAGCCACACAACAACAGTGGCATATGGTGCACTGGGTCAAGAACACTCCTGCGTGATACACAAGACCATTGATTCAATCTAGGCCTTATCTATACTAAAAAACGACAAAATTTTTCATTGATGGTGAAAGCAGAGGAGGAGAGCGGAGCACATTTCCTCCAGGAGAGGGCAGTCCCATACTCACACACTGCTAACTCATTGCACATGCTGCAAATGAATCAGACCTTCATAATGAAAAGGCCCCGTTATCCCAACATCCTCAGCCAGTCTATCTTCTCTCGACTAGTACAGGACTGTGCCCTGCAGATGCCTGGAATCTGTGCAGTTATTTAATCCTGCACATTGTGATCTTTTATCTTTACGTTTCAACTAATAACTTTCTGCTCCAGTGGAAGTAAGTATGAGCATGTGTTAGCATGAGGCACGGAGGGGCTGATGCTGCCAGGGTCTCTCACATACACACTATGGTGCACCACGAGCTTTGCCTTCAGATCCTCACCTCATGTCTGCCTCAAAAAATCTGACCCTTCACTGCTGCCCTGGCAACCTTCCACGTAAAATACATCTGTACTCACATACACAGATTACTCCTGCTGCAGACTCCCCACACTGGCTCTGCTGCTGCCTCCCACTTCTTGCCTGGTATTCCCCCAGCTGAGGGTTCCCCAGCTCTGCCAACCTCTTTCAGTCTCCACTTCCCTATTTCCACCTTTGACAGGACACCTTAGACTCATCCTTCAACCTGTCTCCTTCTGGTTTCATCAAGGGAAGTTCATTAGCAAGGCTCAGTACAAGACAGCTCTCGGGGGCTGATACAGCATGGCCCAACTCTCCTCACTTCTGGGCTGTTGGAGAGTGTGCTCCTGTGACGGCCTGTCCTCACCCCTTCCTGGGAATGCATCGGAACCAAGTACATCTGATCCTAAAGGACTTGCAGAAGATTTGGCTGGACTTCAGTTAATTGCTACTGCAAATTAGGTCTAAACCCATTTGTCCCAACCGCATGATAGATGAGGATGTACATTACGGCTGCTTCTAAAGCCTACATTTTTATCAAAAGATTGGCAGTCCCTGTGGGCCCTGCTGAGATAAAAAGGGCCTTCTGCTTCCCAAGCTTCTTTTCCCTGTTCACGCCTTCTCCCTGTTTTTTGTATTCATCTTAGGGCCTCCAGGAGTGTCTAGAGGAATTCATTTCCTTCACAGTCCACCCCTCCTTCTCCCGAACGAAAGCTAGAGCTGGTTTTTCCAACTTGGATTCGCAGGAGAAATATGAAAGCTAAAGGCACACGGTATAAATAAACATGCAATGGGAACAGAAGAGGCAAAACACAGAGGCCCAACGCAGAGGAGAGAGACAATGCAGCATAACAAACAGCGAGCTGAGCTTCGCCTGTGGCATTTTCCAGCTACATCAATAATTATATAATACAAGGGTCGCCGATTTCTCAGGCGCGGATCGATACGGGCTGCGGTGCCACCCCACTCCCTGGCGGGTTGTGGGCTCAGGGGCTCTTCGCAGGCCCCCACTTTGCCTGTGCCAGGGATCGATGGCTGCATTTTGCAGGCAGCACCAGGGGCTAGGGAAGCGGCAAGAGTATTCCCTAGACTAAAGGCACAGGGTGTACCCCTGGCATTCAATGCCATGGTAGGGGATGGCTTGCCATCTTTTTTTTTTCCCTCTCCCACCTGCCTGCAGAAGATGCAACCTAGGTGCTGCTTTGCATAGGTATTGTTTGTTGGCAAGAGGTTGAAAGAGGATTCATTCCGCTGAGTGTCTTGCCTGCTGCAAACTTATTCAGCAGGAAGCTGAATGAGGTTGTCAAGTATAAATGTATGAATGCACCCACTTGTCAGGCCTTCCAGCAAAGCAATTAGGGGACAGGGTACCATTAGAGACATCCATATTCTTCATAACAAAATATAATTCTCTAAATACTTTATTTTTAGCATCCCTGCTGCAGTAAGTTGAAAAAAAAATAGAAGAATTTTGTGGATAGAACATAATGAGCATCTCCACAGAGTGGAGTTGTGTAAACCCACCCCCAGACTCCCATTTGTAAGTGTGCAGACACTAAACATTGTTCTGGAGGGGGAAAAATGGGAAATCAAATTAAGGAAACAATGAGAACAACTAGAACAGTAACAACCCTCTTTCCTTTTAGGCAGGCATGAGAATCCTATGAAGAGCAAGCCTGAAATATAGATTTCAAACCATTAATGCTTATTTAAATGCTAACATGAGAGAAGTAGCAAAAGCAGTGTCTGACCCATGCAACTTCCCACAAATGACAACTATCTCTAAAAGCTTCCCATGCCAAATCTAATTAAATTGAAAGAGACATTTGGAAACATTAACTGGTTGGTCACCTTCAGGAAAGTGGACCTTTTGGACTGGAATTGACCAATACAAAAGAAAAAACCAAACCAAACAGCCAGAAGATGTGGATGGTAGATTCTTGCTCTATACAATTTAACAGTAAAGTAATTGGCTTGTAGTGTGATGTTATTATTTTATTGTGTTGCAGGCTCTCGTCAGGCTTTGTCTTGTATTTGTTAGACAAGCATTCTGATACCACTATGTAAAATGTCAAGTAATATAATTGGGCCCCAGTCCTACAAGGCCTTCTTTCAGACAGAACTCACATGTCATTGGAATTTCAACAGATTTCCCTGCTGGAAGGCTGAATTAAAGGTCTTTCTACTGCAAAAATTGAAAAACTCATAATACTGACACACTCATCTTGCCAATCAAAGAGTAATAAAAAAATAGAAGTGGTTCCGAAAGAGATCATCCTAAACAGCAAGAAATCCCTAAATAATTAAAAAAAAAACCCTTTTATCCCGCAGTCTATAAAATTTGTGGCACATTTTACTACCATTATAGCCACAGAGATAGGTGCTTGAGAACCACCATGGATAGGCTATAGCATAAAATCACTAATATAGAGGAGGATACTACCCTTAGAACTCCAACTAGAGCCAGAAGCAGAGGTTTTCTTATCCCTCTTTGGCAGGGTGCACAAATCTGTAACTAGGTATGTTGGCTAAACTAAATGTTGTACATAAATCTAGTAAGAACCATTTGCTACATATAAATCCACAATTTGAACAGACGAAGAGGCACAGAAAGATAAGAATGGGTGATCTTGTAGTCGAGATGGTATGGCTGTAAAAATTTCTCCCTATGCATAATTCATTGCCTTTGCTGCAGTTGGTACTCCCAGCTGAGTTTTGTTCATGTGAATGGATCAGAGAAAGTATTCTCCCAGTTTGTGTAAGGGCGAGTCAAACCATGAAGGACTGTTGATCTTCAGATTGATCTTCCCCCCATTAACAGTTATTAAAAGGTATAATAGGCATAAATAACCATTTACAGAGATCACATGGTATATATAAAGAATCTAGTATTTATGGAACAAATGCTTGAGTATGGTCATCCTATTACTGACAAACGATGGAGGTCAGGAAGAAGCAAAGCAACCTGCCCAAGGCTGCAAAGGAGGGCTGTAGTAGATGAATGCAGTGGAACTGAACCTTTTGACTCCAGCCAAATACCCTTCCTCTCTGGCGGATGCACCAGCAGAGCGATGGAATAGTTTAAAAGTGGGGAATTACTGCAGCCCAGCTGATCAGCAGTAGCATATTAAACCACAGTGACCTGACTTTCAGATCTGTGTTTGTACACTGGCCTGGCTACTCTTTTTCCATTTCCTACCACTATCCATTCAATGCAGCTCAGAGTCCCTAGATTCAAACCCAAATAACCCGCTTGGGGCCAGGACATACGTGTGAATATTTACAGAAGTTTTACTAGTGAAAATGTGTGGGTAGAGAGAACTCAAATATTTGTTGGCTAGAGAAACAAGCAGATTAACACAACCTGTACTGGCACAATGTTCTGAGTTTGCTGTTTGCATCTCTCTGCCATCTAATCAAGTCCCTTTGGAAGAGTTATTTCTGTGAGGGCTCTCTCTCCATTGCATGCTGATGACTGATAATGCAGTCAGCATATTGTAAATGGGAGCTGCTTTCCACTTCAAAGGGACAAACCCTAATTTGCCGTAGCCCTGGGTCAGATGCAAGTTAAATGAGGCAGAGCAGGACACAGCCACACCCTCCACTGCTGGGCTGTGCAAGCTACACTCGCACACAGCAAATCAATTACTTTGGGCTCTTCTGAATGCCATGGGAGAAAATTACATCTGAGCTCTGGCCTCAGCCAATCAATCCTACAGTAACCTGGTTTTTCTAGGAATGACACTGCAGGCAAGGCTTGTGTGACCTACTAAGAGAAAGGTCTCAGTTCAGGGGGCTCTCTAGATCTCCTTTTCTGGTTCCTCTCAGTCTTGCTACTGCCCCCATCCATGGAGCTATTCTGTCACAATCTCACTACCTGAGCTGTCCAATTACAGGAAGTCATTGAAGCTCAAACACCAAATTGACGATTTTATTTGCATCACTTATGATCAACCTACAGAACAAAACTTCCCTTCCTCATTCATGTAGTAGCCACATCCAATGATTTATCTGCTTCCAGAGATTACAGGCCAAGAAAGAAAGGCAGGCAAAGTGAGTTACAGTATTCAAGACTGCTTCACACGCAATAGAAACCAAGAATTAAAATAACCAGGGCCCCACTTGCTCCCCTCCAGAGCTTGTCAGGCCTTGCAAACTCACAAGTCTCTTGAGCATCCCATCCTGCGTGGGAGAACACATAGGATGTGTGAAAGAGATGGGAAATTCCCATGGAGAAGGAAAAAAAAAAAAAAAAAAATCAGATCCCTGCAGCAGCAAAGGCCCTGTAGAAACATACATAATTATTACCTAAATGTATGCCTTTAACAAATACCAAAAAGGCCAGGATATGGGGTTTTTCTTCTTAGTAATAAAAGACAACACTTGGAGCTTTGCAAATTTGAAGTTCTGTTGGTTTACTTGAACTGCAATTATGGACTTACGAACACAAAACAAAGATTACCAGGAAAGCACTAAAGGTCGTAACCATGTTAGATCTGTCACTGTAGCTTTGTTGCTCTGTCTATCCACACTTGTCCAAGGATGCTGCAGGCAAACAGGATTAGTAGCAATGAGTTCCCCTGAAGTTAGGGTGCTGTAGACAAGGATTTTTTTTTCTTGATTGCTTTCTAGAATAGCTCAGACCAGGACTCAAACCAAGGAACCAAAAGTCAGCAATTCCTCCATCTGGTCACCCCTCTCTCCTTTGCCTTGGGTTTCTCTCTTTCACCTCGTTGGCTTCTGCAAGCTAGTTCTCACTGAATGCTGAATGCCCCATGCATTTCACAGACTGATGACTCATTTTCAGAAATTAGATGCATCAGAGCTCAAATCTCATTGACAGCTGTTGGGCTCTGCCCTCCTGAGTGACCAAAGCCCAGATTTCTAAAGGCTATTTAAATGCCTTAATAATATCTTAAAAACCTAGTACACAAAAAGCTAAGTTTAAAGCAATATAAATAAATATCCACAAGTGAAGTTAAATAGATACAGAAAAAAAAAATCTCATTACATTTGTATCTATGTATACCTAAATCATATCAGAAGATGAAGTCTTCAATCTTTTACTAACCAGAATGCCTTCTGACCTGCCTAAATAAAGTGTCCCTTCTGAAGACAATCTCAGTATTAGCTAGTATGAGACAGTCTGCAGAACAGGATCCTCCCTGTAGAAAAATTGAGAGTTTAAAAGTCTGGGACTACAGTACAGAAAACAAAAGGCTACATTCTTGGCAATTTCCATGAGTATGTCAGACTGCAGCAAATTATATCCTATAAGCTCTGTGCAACCATTGACACAGTATTTGCATTAGCTTGTCCTCCTCCTCATGAGTCAGGGTGCCCATGCCTCAGATGTCTACCTAAAACAATAGAAGCCTGCTGTGTGTTCCAGACTGGGGTACAAATTAACTACTGTGTGATCACAGGGGATGTTTCCAGGATTCTTATAGCTGGAAAACAAACAGTGAAATGTGGCCTCACAGTTATTAGGATATAAAACGGTTCTCATTAAAAAGTCAATGCATGTCACAGGACCTCACAGCAATATCTGATTTAAAACAAGTCAATCATCTCTCTAGTACATAGAACACACAGGAGGACGTGACTTACTGCAAGGTGGTGCTTTTTAAGAATGACCTCCATGCCAACAAATAAGACCATGAAAGCAGCACACCAGCAATCAGAACACCACAATGTTAACCTCAAAACTCTAAAGCTGAGTTTATGCCTGAACATACTAGAAACACACCAATACAGCATGAGAACTTCTCAAGCACAGTTTGCCGTAAGAATTCACTGAAGATGAGTGCAAAATGGCAGAGAATTATGGATGCACTTGGCCGTCAGGTAGTCGATACATTTTTCTTCCTCAACTCTCTAAACACTAGATCTAAACCACATGACAAAGCAACCAATGAGACCACTGACAGACTGAACACTTGAAAGACACAAGATGCCAGAAATACAGACCCACTGAAATCTGGGGGAAACCAAAACCTCCTCACCTGTGAATTTGGAAAAGTAGGAGTTCAAACCTGTAGGTATAGTACCAATACAAAGGCTGCTCTGCTGAGGCTGCAGCACAGGATTTTTGTACTTGCAGTTTCGTGGCTCTTCTATTCTAGGTGACATATCTCCAGCTGACAGTGGCATCTGAACAATGCCTGGACCTTTTAAGCTGAGGTTCTATTGTTAAGCACTGGAAATGCATCTGTTAGTGTTCAAGAAAACATTGGCTTTCTCATGAAAGCAAAATACAAACCAAAATACGTGCTCTCATTAGCCTCTGACACACTGTTCATGATGTGTATAAAAATTGGCTCTGCTATTTCTAATAAAGAGAAGAGAGCCCATACAGATTTAAGTACTTAGACAAGTGTAGTGTGTTGCATTAAGGAAATGCAGAACTATGTTACAAGAAATATAAAGGGAATTCTTCACTGAATTTGCTGAATACAGCTCTCCTCCATTAATGCAATTCTGGCTGTCATTACCAATGGTCTTCTTAACTCCTGGCCAGGATTAACTAGTCACCGAATTGGGAGCTCACTGCAGCTTTATCTAGAAAGGTAGAGTTGAAAGAAATGCAGGTCAATTCGCAGAAAAGGTTTCTTTCTTCATCATGCAAGAGTGGGATGAATAAGAACAGAATCCATTTATCAACAGTACATTAAAACTCCAGGGCTCCAAAGGTTTATTTCATTTCGAATCATGGCCTGCCTGCTCATTTTAACATGACTTCATGAAAAGCTTTCTGCATTACAAAGGCATCTCGGAGCTTGGCTTTCTTCCTCCCCACACTCCAACTGCTCTTCTCACATTCTCTCAGCTCAGCCACACTGCACAGCGATGAGAGTCCCAAACTCACTGCCGCTGTGTGACCCAGTGAACAGCTAAGACTGCAGGTCAGAAGAGATGATCTTCAGCAAGGGAAACATCAGTTCTTGGCAAGGCTTCCAAAGAGATGTCCAACTGCACATACATCAGGTGGGCTGCCCTATCTTAGTAATATTGGGAAGAGTGAGAAGTTCCTTTCAGAGCTGTAAGACCAAGGTTTCCTCTCAGAAAGACAAGAGGATCCAAACCAGAGACTGTGGACTCAGAAATTTCCAGCCCTGTACACAAAGGATCAGCAAAGTGACACACAGCATCCAGGCATTGGTGCCAGCCACAGCAGATCTCAGGCTGGACTCTACAGGCAGCTTGTGGTGGGTTTCTGCGGGAAATTACTTATCCTTTCTGTGCTTCCATTTCACTGTAGGGAAGAGTTAAGTTTCCAGCATTAAAAAAAAAAAAATTAAAAGAAAAGATTAAAATGTACACTTTCCCTAGCCTTCTGCACTAGTTACAAAGGGGATTCAGAGGAGGGGAAAAAAAAGAACAAAATACGAAAGGATGGGAACTCACACAAAGTTTCAGAATGTTAAAATGAATACTTAAGGCAATTCTCACATTTGCTCAGCACAATGTCCAGGAATGCCAAGAGAACCTTTGCCCTCTTCTTAGGAAAATAACATGCTGAACTTTTACTACGGATCACGGGAAAATTAATGTTCACACTTTCAGCCAGCATTAAAGTGGCTTTAATTCAATTTAGTTGGATTCCCTTTAAAGGAAAATTAAAGGAAATCAAATGAAGGCCATTTTTAATTCCAAACAAGTGTGTGTGCACGCATCAGTTTAATACATTTTACATAATCCACTTGAAACCCACCTTGTTACTTAGTTCAGATCAACTTTCCCGTGTGCTCCTGCCTAGAGAAGCCCTTGGAGATAACATTATCCATCCTCAAGGAACAGCTGCATTTCATTATTGACGCCTAACTCTAGAGAGAGCTACTCTGGAAGGGACAGCATAGTTGCACACAATTTATATGTCTGTCACAGGGAGAACAATGCTCTGCATACAGCTACAATAACAATTAATATACTGGCGGTTGTTGTTCCATTAGTCACTAATTACACAGTAGACCAGTAACACAGAAGCCTTGTTCCTGGCAAAGAAGCCACTGCTCCAGAATTATTGAATTGATAATCCAGAGCCTGCCTTTTGTTTCCCTGGTGATACCCTGCACCTCTGCCATCAGTTAACTGAAAACACCACAGATGGTACAGATCCATAGGCAGTGGCTGGGAATTGCACACCACTGTTTAAGAACTTCTGAATTATGGCATTTGCATGAGAGGAGTCAAGGTGAGTTCAGTGACTGAACAGAATTGCTTCCAGTCTTTGTCACAAAAGGTAAGAAGAATAGTTTGTCACTGAAGATTTTTGCTTCCTCTTACAAAATGCAGAAGCGTGGCAAGCTCCCTCACACATTGTCTCATCAGGCTATTGCAAACACAAAAAAATGCCAAATCTTGTTGAGGGTAGCTTTGAAGGACTTTTGTTTCACCAAGACATCTTGAAAGAGCTAAAAAAGATAAAAGGTGAGGTGGCAATGGTGCATAACAGCTTTTAAAAGGATGTTGCAATAAACTCTAATGCATTTGGTAAGCCACAGATGTGACCCTGGCCAGCAAGGAAAGGGACATGAATGGGCCCAGTGCCACAGCTTTCCTTATGGTCTTTTCTCCACATTCTTCTTTTCTGTTGCTCTCTGCATGTCCTTACTCCCAGAGTGCATCATGACCTGTGCTCTCCTGTGATCCAGTCAGTCTACAGCTCCAACACTGCTGCAGGTTGTAAAATTTTGAGGAAAGCTACAGAGAAATGGTCTGGCCATCATCTTTGATGCCCAAAGAGCAAAACAAGAAAGGTGACCATCCTTCTTGCATTCTCCTGGATGCCACAAGTTAGGGCAGAAGGGTAATTGTCTCACCTTTCTCCCCATCAAAGAAAAGACCCAGGGAGTGAGGAATCTTTGAAAAATGCCAATTTACAAAAGTGGCAATTTCCAATCAGCTTCTCTAATTAGCATTTAGTGAAAACTTTTTGCCTTTCACCAATAACAGATCTCTCCAGGGACCTGTGATTAGAGCAAACTTCCTCTTGATATGGCAAAAGGGATAGAGACAGTGTTAAAGACAGCATTACATAGTTTTTTAATGAAAACTTACAACTCCAGAAGTTGCTCACTGGAACAAGTCAATGAACCATTTTGATCTCATTATTTGGAATCCTTACTTTTAAAATTAAAACCTAGTCAACTCATGTTGATCCAGCTGTGTTCATTTTGAGTCAACAATTTCAGGAAAATAAAGTGCCTCACTTGCTCTCCCCTTTTCTTTGTTGTTACTACAAATAAAGGTGGGAAAGAAATTCTTTATGCTTTCACTAATACTTGTACATTTTAAATTGCATATATCATATGTTGGGTTTGGGGGGTTTTTTTACACATAAATGTCAGGAAAATATCATCCAGTCGACTTCAACTTCATTACAAAAATGCTAAGTCATCCCCCAAACTGACTAATTCTTTATTGTCTGTGATGAGTACCAAGGAACAAAGATTAGCCTTATAATGAAAATTCAATTGCATCCTTAACTACTCACAGTCTACCACTCTGCTCCAGAAGGTACAGGTGGGCATAATTGACAAGATGGATTGAATGATCCAATAGATTTAACTTGTGCAAGTTTCTTATGGCAAAGACTTTGTTTCAGCTTAACTCAGTATAGTACCACATTTATGCATGGAGCTAGAGAAACATTGAAAAAAAGAAAGCCCAGATCAGCTGAACTTCCCTCCTAGAAAGAAGACACCTTTATACCAAACAGTAATAAAAGAACAGAGAGAAGATTGGGACCCATCACACAGACAGCATCTTTTATGTATGGGGGGAGATGGGGCTGGAACTTCCTTTGTCTTCATTTTCATTGTGTAGACAGGTAAGCTAAGGCACAAACTGATTAATTGACTGACTCAAAGAGAGCCTGTGGCAAAGGCAGGAATTAAGCTCAGCTCCCCCTGAGGATCAGTCCAGCATCTTAACAAACCCATATCTTTCTGTTCTGAAATACTGCAGCTTTCCTTTGTAATTAAACAGCATGGATATGAGGGGGCTGATTTTAACTGTCGTTGTACTGAAAGAGCTTGCACTGGTCAAGTGGGGAGGAACTGCCTTGCCAACCTAAAAAGGCTTTTCCTCTACTTAATTCCAGGCTTCTAAGCTTTCAGAAATAGAAAATATTGCATAAGCAACAGTACTGAGCAATTCTGAAGGCATACTGAAAGAGCTTTTTATACTCTCCCATTTTAATAGCTAGTGCTTTTACTGTAGGTAGTATACAGTTATAGAATAATGTGCATGGGTTTAATGCCTGGTATGATAATATCCAAGGTGAAGATATTGAAAATTCAATTAAAATATAGTTTAGGATATTGGCTTATTTTAATTTCCAGCCTCCTTTACCCTCCATCCACCTCCTATGCATCCAGGACTCAAGCTGGAAGTTACATGCTGAATTTTTTCTCCTGTAACTCATTATCTGAGGTTCTTTGTACTTCTTCAGCATTTGACTATCTGAAACCTCTTCTTAAAATTCTACAAAATCCCTGTGCTCCTTTAACAGAAGAGGACAGTGAAGTGCTGAGACAGGAGTAGTTCCTGTCAAGGACAAAACTAGATGGGAACACCAAAGTTTTGTCTCTGAGCACTAAGCCAGGGGTTACTCACACTTGCACGAACATTTTTTAAACAATGGTCACCTTTTTGAGCAGGTTCAGAGAGGGAACATAAATTATTTCACCACAGTAAAGCAACTCCCTCCTCTGTAGTTCTCAGTTACCTTTAACCAACACACCTTTTGCCATAGTTTATGTTCCTCTTTCCAGTTTGATCAATGAAGTTCTCACTGTCACTGTGCTGCCCTACACGGTACAGAGAAGAAAATAGAAGTCCTACTGGAACATGATCTGAGAAACAGCAATAATGTCAGGAGGCAAGAAATGAATCAGAATCTCAGAAAACCTCCAACTGCTGTCCAGAGTTTCTGCTGGTCCTTCCTAAAATATACGTGAGAGCATACTGTAAGTTTAGTCCCTTTGGTTGCTGCTAAAATGAAGAGGGGTGTCAGGCATCACTGCACATAACAAAACATTCAGTGCTAGGACAAGTACTGCTAGAACAGAAGGGAGATCATTGTTCTATTTTCTCTCTCTAACAATGCTCAGGAACACTTGGTTCTGGAAACTAAATATCAATTTGTTTATGTCAGGTTTGAGAGAACACATACCTGAAGTGTTTATGTGACCTGTCTAAATCGTACCCTGACTGCAGTAATGGCAGGTGTTATCCTTGTCGCATGAAATATTAATCACTAAACTACTTGCTTCTGAAACTCCTCCAACTTCCCAAATTTTATTATATCAAATTGTATACCTAAAATATTATACCTATGGTACTACTTTATTTCAATGGGACTACACAGTTTCCATAATAAGAAGAAAGCAGCACACCAAGTTCCAGGACACTTCATAATCAAACCTACTCTACATGTAGTTTACAGAGATGTGAAGAGTTAGGTTAAACACCATGGTCATCAGTCCCCAGTAAACTGACAATGGGCTCTTCAAAGCATCAGAAGAATCACTGCCCTATTTATAACTTTCATGAGCCCATACAACTACCTAACAAAAGCTGATCACATTCTTGCTTTACATAGAGGGGGAAACAAAGTAGAGCAAGTCTCATAATTAAGCAATGAAAGAGACTAAACAAAAAAAGTGCACCAGTCCTTTCCTTAGCCTGTAGTTCCATCTCTCAGCACTGCCTGCAGAGAGACCATTAGTGCCCATGGGTTATGGTGCCTTCAGATAACCACCCATCTGGAAACAGGTGAGCTGCTTCTACCCTTCTGGTTCTCATAAGCCCTCCTTCATATCACCACTGGCACTGACCTTTGTCAGTAGCTGCCTTCATCCTCCTTGCTGTTTAAGTAGCAAATATCTCCGAGACCTGACTCTTGCTAACTGCATCAGAGCTTTGGTGACTTGCAGGGCTTATACCCAACTGGCATGGAGACCTTGGCCAAAGTGTACATGCAGTGCCCACAGTGCAGCTGGACGAAAGATGCACCTCTACCACAGGGAGGTGGAGGAGATGAATGGAAACTTTCTTCTCCAGTGATGTTGTCCTCGTGCATCACACACTGCCTGGCCATAGTGTACTGGGGGACCAGCTGGCAGCAAATGAAAAAGGCAGCATATTAAAACTGGGTGATAACAGGAAAGATCCACCCTGCATCGCTGTCTTTTGAGGGTAATGCCTTGGTTGCTGGCTCCTGAGATATGCTCTTTCCAGAGGGGATAACTGTGTGTGACCTGCTTCCCACATTTTGCCGTGGATCTAAATATCCAGGCAGCGCTGCTAGGTGAGTGCCATTTGAATTGACAAACTGGGATTTCTGCCGCGCGCCTCACGCTCAGCGCAGCCCTGCCTGGGCTTTGAAGGCAGCGGCTTGTTGCCTTGGGGTCTGAAGCTAACAAAGCCGAGCTGAACAAGCCCAGGGCTCCCGTTGGATTGCTCGATCAAAGACAATATTAAACAGCACTGTTTTCATAACTACTATTCTGGGGCTCTTGGAAAGCAAGACAAAGGAGATGAAGTTAATTTCTGTTATCATAGCCTGGTGCAGCTGCAAGGGCCCTGGGAGAAGCCATCTTCTCTTGATGGCTTATGCAGCCTGTGTCTTTGCAAGAGCTCCCATTAAGCAAACAGTGCTTCAAAAGCTTCTCAGGCGCTCGTGTTCCCCTCCTCCCAGCACCGTTGTCAAATCCACCCTGTTCCTTCCCTCAGACATCTTCCTTACAGACATCAGCRAGCCTCCCTCTCTTTGACCACCTCCCTGCACCTCACAGCTCTCTTCTTCACCTTTTCTGTCACCAGCACTGCCCATTGCCCTGCCTGAGGAGACTCAAACTAGGGAAGTACTGCACTTGGCACGGGAGTGCTGTGCAAGGGAACTACAAGGAGAACGAGTCCTCCAGGTTCTGCTCTGCCACTGACCTAGCTCACGCCTTTAGAGAAGTATCTTAATCTTTGGTTTCTGCATGGTCTGCCAAGATTAACAGGGCTCAGGCTTTTTTTTTTTTTTTTCACTTTCTGGCAAACAAAACTATTTTTGTCTATCCTTATATGTGATTGGTGATGGAAATCACTAAGCAGTATTGCAGGATAAAGTCGAAGCTATCTCCTGATTAGAAGCACTGTTTGGGACATTTGAGGCAATTTTAAGATGCCTCTCTTACAAATCATTGTTGTCATGGTCAACAGATCACCTTGAGAATGGATGCTGGTCAGCACCAGTGCTGTCCCAGGACTGCCATAGGTGCCTTGGGCTGTGATTTTTCCTCCTTATTCTTCATCCATAGTTGAGCATAGAGATCATTTATGGCAAAGCAGGAGTGTGGTAGAACTTGCTTATACTCTCAGCTTGGTTGCAGTAAGGACAAGGAGGATGAGAAAGCTGCATAACCATGAAAACCTTTGAAATGAGATTACTGAAAGAGAGGAAAGAGCTCCAGAGAGCTTTGTTTAAAGCCTTCTTCTTCACACTGCATGTTATTCCTTTGAGGTCACTCCGATAAAGGCATAAAACTGGGGATAGGGCATGGAAAAAGTACACTGCTCGAGATGAGCAGGGTGCTCCAGGAACTCATCTGCATCAGTGGACAGAACATCCCATATTTTCTTCCTCAAACTGGGAGTTCACCTTGGGACTCTAAGATTTGGGAAGAGATCCCCAGGAACCTGACTACTCCTGTACAGGAAGTACTCTTTACTAACCACTGCCATCTGGGATTTCACAAACTGGTTTCATTCAAGTTTGCTTTCCCCTCTAATCTCAAGTTACCCAATTAGCTGAAAATACATTAAAATACAGAAAGGATTTGCTGGAAAATTTCTGTATAGATCCAGTACCGATGCCCATGAAATGAACAAAAATGCAACATCAGGCTCAGACAAGAGGGATACAGTTGTGTCCAGCTATTTGCTGATACCTTTCATATCTTCCTCATGTCACAGTTTTGCTACTAAGTGGTCAGTACAGATCTCCAACAATTTCTGAACAAAACTGTCCATTCTAATTGTTGGAGGCATAAAAAGAAATAGCTGATCTCAACCCAGAAGAGAAGTAGCCGGTCTTCAGTTTTAAAGCAAATTTTCTAGATGTAAATTGCTGCATAATTTAAGTTTATTGAACATCTAACACCAGGAAATGTGCAATTCATGAAATTTTCAGTGAAGATATACGAATGAGAGTTTCCAATACATTTTTAAAATGTGGAATTATCAAAGTTTTATGCACTGTCGACTTTGGCCACATACGGCAGAGTTAATTGAAAGCGCAGTCCTAGCTTTAAAGGTGTCCCTATGAAAGTGGCAGTGTGTGTTTTATTGTCTCTTAGTCATTTGCAACTCAAAGGTGCCCAAGTTTATGCATGAAAAAGTGTTTCTTCTAACTGCCAGCCTGCACTGCGAGACACTATTGAATCCGAGAATCCAAGGAGATGCTTTGCTGCTTGCGTTCCTATTACTGGTCCTGTTATTTCTGCAAAACTAAATCATGTGCCTGGCTATCCAAGATGCAACCCTTAAGGCCCAGATCAGACCCCATATGAAATTTGCTTGGGAGGAAGATCCTCTATTTGGAGTACCCTCGACAAAAGGAGCAAACAAGACAGGAACGAACTGCATTTCACAGTGCTGGGAAAAAGCAGAAGGGCAAAGGTATCTCCTGCATCAGGAGGCCAGGACAGTCTTTCATCAAAGGACACGGATTTCAACTCACCCCCTTTTTCTTCCCCTCACAGACATGTACCAGTTTAGGATTTCTGTAGCCTCAAGTTGGAATAGGTGCTGCCGAGGACAACCAAACTGAATGACACATCCTTAACCACCGAGAGAGAGACAGAGTAAATCCAGCCTGAAGCCTCTGCTCCATGAAATTGGATTAGGGACTCTACATTGGGTCTACCTAAACCAGACAAATAGCCCTTAAAGTTATTTTTTTTTCTTCCTTGTTTTTTCACATTAAAAAAATCACCAAAAGCAAAAAAATCATTGAAGAGGTTTCAGGCAATCTTCTACCCCACAACAATTAATAAGGACACTGACCAGAACTCAAACTCCAATGCAGAATTCATGGTTTCTCAAAAACATTAGGTCATACCTTCTCAGTATAACCCTGGTGTGAGAGGTAGACATCATAGAAGTTGTTGGACTACTCTGGTTTACTACAATTACATCTTTTGTCTCTTTTTTTGGTCAAGCTGCAGCAGTAGGAAACATGAAGTGGGATATGTGGTTAAAGTTTAATGCAGGGAGATGAAAGAAAAAAGCCATGTTTTCCCCTTCCTGGCAGCTGCAATGAGCCAACACCAGGAGCAAAAAGAAATTGGCCACACTCCCTGGAGACTGCAGGGCAGACAACACACCCTCCATTTTACAAATGCAGCAGAGCTGCCCACCTCCAAAACTGCCAAGGGCAACACACAGGGTCAGCTCTTTTTATGGCCACCGTCCCCAGTATTGCCTGCTGAGATACCTGCAAGGGCTGTGCTGCTGCTGCCACCTCTGCTCACAGAGCCAACGAGCACTTCTCGGCCACCTGCTGCGACAAGTGGGGGCTCTTCACCACCTGCCTGCAGCGCAGCAAGCCAGAGATCCCCACAGAGGTCTGGGACTGGGGTGCCTTTGGCACTGTGAACTTCTTTACCTGTGTCTGTGTGACAGGTGCAGATTTTTTTTGCTCACCTCCTATCCAGCACTTCATGCAAGCCCCACTGATTGGTGGAAGTCACAGAGCTCTAACTCTAACATGTATGGTGGCTAAAAAAGCAACTGGATAGAAAAATTAGATCTCTCCAAGAAAGGCCAGAGCCCAGGGATTAATGTGCTTTCTGAACTGTGGGATAACCACATTCCAGATCCTGCTCTATTTTGGAACAGAAACATAGATTTGAATGTCTTATATTATATTGGCTCAGAATCAGCCTCCACTTCTTCCAGAAAGGCCATCCTAGCCATGAGAAATGCTTCCTTGTAACAGTTTTCATTAAACAACCACATTTTCTCAAAAAGTTTCTGGTTTAGTATTTGCATGATCATTTTTACAGCACCAGCTGTGGCTACTAACAAAAGCAGTGACTAAGTAGTGTCAATCCACTTTTTTCACTTTGTTCAAAAATGTGAATGACGGAAAAAAAAGAAAATGAATTTACTTTGAGAAGAGTTTCCCTTCCTATGAACATTGCTGTTAGAGCATGCTGCTGTTAGATATCTAAACAGGAATTTGAGAGAATGGACGCCCAGGGTATTTTTGATTTTGCCTTTGAAGTGCCTAGGTTTTTCTTCAGAAGTTCAGCACGTAGCAATACAACCACAAGTTTGCCACCAACTGTCCTCTTCCTTATAACCGTCTGGGTCTCCCTTTTCCTTTCAGAGTTACAGTTTATGCAATCCACAGAGAGGGGACAGAGCTCCCTCCTGTACACCCAGTTGCAGGAATTTCAAGATCTTGTGCTGCCATGCCTTTGCTCCAGTAACTAAAGGAGGCAGCAGCATCACACTGGCTCAACTGCTGGGTGCAAAGCGACAAATGTTCTGCTGGGGTTAGAATGAGATTAGCAAAATCCTACGGAACAATGATTCAAAGGTGCTGTAACAAATCAATTTCCTGCGTGCAAAAAACACAATTACTAGACAATTTATCTTGCTTTCACCCCATTCCTCTCTCTGCAGTGAGTCAGGGCTAAGAAACCTCATCCTTTGGCCTCCAAACACATATTTCCTCCTCTTGGGTGACACTGCCAATGGTAGGAGCAGTAGCTCTCCATCTCCCCTGATGAGTCATGCCACTAGAGGGCACACAGATTGTCAAAATACAGGGAAAACAATAGGCCCACTGGTCTTTAAACCTGTATTTCAAGTTCTCCATCTCCATAAGTAACCACTCTACCATTCAACAGCAACTCCTATCTGCCAACACAGATTATCGCCTTCGGAGACTCTAATCTTCTCCAATTCATCACCTTTTAATCAATTTCTCACATCTCCCAGTTTTCCCATTCTGGCACAAATGCAGAATCTCTACTTAAGGCAAAGGGGAGAAGAGTGGAATTTTTATTCTTCCCAGGACTTACGTATTTCTTAAAGAGGAGGTTCTAACATGAAAAATCAGGACATTCAGTGCAGACAGCTCAAGTCTACAATGATTCTTGTCTCTGGTTTAGAGCCAGAGCCCAACTGCACTCCTATTGGAGGACATCTGAGCTGATGAGCTCTCCCACCCTGCTAGGGTGCATATGGTAAAGATGTCATTACCAGCAGCCACCTTGAACATACCAAAGCTACTCAAAGAGTCCAAGCTATGTAGCATCAATTTCCATCCAGAGTCATCTGTCTCCAGGTTTTGTTCCCTGGCACTGCTGGGCTGCTGAGACCCTCAAACAGGCCTTGCACAGACTGGGAAAGATCCAGCAACACTGAACAGTCTGGACTGCATGCAACGCAAAACAGCGCTCCTTGCTTCCTGCCCAGGAAACAGATTGCAATTTGCATAGTGCTGTACCTGAGCTAATAAACGATGATGAACTCTCTCTGGGTCTGCATCCATGGCACAAATAATCTTCAGTCTGGAAAATTCCCATTATGTATCCTGGCTCTTTCACTCAAGCTGCAATACCTTTTACCTCTGGAAGTCCATGGTGCCAGCCAGCACAGCATCCACTACAAAACTTGCTCTCAATTCTGTCTGTTCCATTCCCATTAAACCAAGCAGCCAACACCACCCACTGCACTCTCACTCTTCAGTTCTTGTTGCAGGTGAGATAAGAGCAAACCAGCTGGGTGATCCCCACATGCCACTGATCGACCTGGCAATCTCCTACCATCTTCGTCTACCACTGCCTCCCTCACGGGCCCAGCTCCCTCCAGTTCACAGACAGCCCTGGGAGGGCTCAGCTCTTGTGACATGCCAGGAACGCTACAAGCTAAACCACTTCTGAGCCTGAAAGGACTAGTCCAGCGTTCAGTTACACATTTTGGAAATGTGCAGGGTAAAGAAAGAGCACAGCATTTATATATCATATGTGTCAGTGGGGAACCCATCAAAGCCTAACACAACCTACACGACAGTTACAGATATTGGGTTTTCCCCATAATGGGCATCCAGCAGGCTGCCTTTTCCCACCTATTAAACAAATCTGAACGAACACTCCTCTAAAAGAAAGAGAAAAAGGTCTTTGAGTTAAGCAGCTGATACAACCAGAATTTCAATTGTTAATGTAGCAGAAGACTTCCTCACATGTCTTCCACCAGTGTCTGCATCACAGCAGAAATAATACAAGGCAAGAAAGAAAAATGCTTTAAAGAATATGGCTCTTTGTCAGACTGGAAGTATTAGCTGTGATTCAGAAATTAATGACAGCATAAAAATCTATTAAGGCATCTAGACTGTCTCTCAAGGGACCTTTTCAAGTTTGTAGTGCATGGATTATTCTCCAGGGCTCTGCCCAGGCAAACTTCAGATATCCCAAGCGACAGAAATTCCACCACAATTCTTAACAAAGCTATATTACCACCTAATCTCCTTCTTCCATTAAGTATTTTTCTATTGTGCCAATTTCTTTTCTTTCCTCCTCCAAATTTTCTATCATGAGAGAATCTTCTAGCTCTGAGTCCACACTAGACAATTCTTCATGCCTTCCTAGTATGCCTACATCATTAGCATAGCTCCTCTTTAGTCATTTAGCCAAAACAGCTATATATTTAGCTCTCACAAGCATTCTTCATAAGTCAGTCCCTCCAGCCCCTTAATCATTCTCCTTGCAATCCTCTGAATTCCCTCTAATTTTGTTTACATCTTTCTGGAATTGAAGTGCCCGGAACCAAGTGCTGTAAACAACAACAGCTCGTTATCTGGCTAGACTGTAATTCTGGCGATCACAGCACAGGCCCTGCACATGCCATGCACACCCAGACACATGCACATGCTCATCCTCTGGTCCAGGCACACGGCATCACTACAGGACACGAGTTCCGCTCGCTGGACATTCCCTCCGCCACAGTGACATCAGCTGGGTCTCTTTCAAGGAAATCCAATTCCAAACAAAAGTGAGGGCAGATCTCCAGTGCAGCCATCATCTTGTTTAAACAAGTCTTTAGAATCTGTTCCACTGTTATCCCCAGTCTTACAATTCGTGATCAGCCCAGGAACGGTCACAAGCCAAGCCGAACAAGGATTCCCATTCTGCAACACGGCCTGAAACCCTTCCACACACTGCACACTCCTCAGGGTCCAGTCCCGCCAAGCAGTGGTAAACCCCATCAAAAGAAGGCTGCTCCTGCTTCTGAGCCACTGAGGCAAGCATAGCAACAGTGGTTTTCCCTCAGGGAAACTGCTCCTAACCCTTGATCAAGAGAACCAGGACTGCTACACACCTTTGCTAGCCATACTGAAAACCCTTTCCCAAAGGGGCATTCGCAGGACAAGGTCAGACCTAACTCTCCAGGGAAATAAATGGGATGACACATCCCTGAGAACACTTTTTCAGCTGCCTGCTGGAAAACACCCGTTACTGGCTTTACTCAGGTTATATTTTCAAGTTTTTGGTAACACCTATAAAGGCCACAGTTTTCAGAACTTTTTTGTTTTAGATGACAGTTGAGACTTTGATGTAGTCTTATGACAGCAGATAACACATCACAGGAAAGCCTGTAAGCACTTGTGCCTTAATCTGTTCTTGAAATTCAAGTTGGAATTTTTCCAACAAAACACCTTTTTATTCTTTTTTAGAAAAATGCCATTTTGGTGAAGCAGAAGTGTTCTGCAAAACTCTTTGCTTTGCTGCAACAAACTTCCGGAAAACTTGACGAAGGGTTCAGAAAGAAATCCTTTAAGGTTCCTGCCAGCTCTCAAGACATGTGAATCACAGAATATTCTGAGTTGGAAGGGACCCAACAAGGACCATTGAGTCCAACTCTAAAGTGAATGGTCCATATGGGGATCGAACCCACAATCTTGGCATTATTAGCACCAAGGAAAGGTGGCAGCTCCACAAGGAGGTTTCTTCTAGATCAAGGTCCCCCTAAGCCTCTCCCTGTAACAATTTGAAAACCTCTTCTCACTTAGCATCCCCAGGTCCAAAAGAACTTCAGAGCTAGCAACTCCAACTATCCCTGCTGTGTGCCAAAGAAAGGAGCAGACTGAAGGTTCCTGTCTCCCCAATATATTTCACACTGCTGTTCCTCCTTCACAGCAGCTACAGCAACACTTCCAGGCGAGCTTGAGGTGTGTCCTGTTTTAATTTTTGTGGTGGTTTGGGTCATTTTGATCAGCAGGAGGAAAAAGAGAGAGACACACCAGAAACTCTTCAGGTTGACGAGGAGATGAGCAGAGCTTCCATGCAGGGGTCTTGTGAGGTTCCTTGAAGCCTGAAGAAAAGGCTGCTGCTACAAAGATTTACATCAGGATAGACAGAGCAAGGCCAGCCAGAATGGCCTTTTCTTCCTTATCCCTATGCACACAGCAGACCAAAGGAGAAGGAAGACTGTACTGCTGACCGTAGCTTTAGGTCCCTCTGGGGCAATGCCACAGCTCATTTAACTCATGCTGCAGCTGGACTTTTTTTATTTTTTTTTAATCAACATCTCAATCTGTTGCAGCTCTGTGACTGCTGGATAGTACACAAACCAGTCACCAGTAGGCACCTAGGATACACAAAAATGGAGGAAAGCTTATGTACGCTCACTTTAGCTCCCACTGTTTCCTGCATTCCCTCCCTTAGCTGGCCTAGAGTACAGACAGATCTTAACCACTTGAGCGAGCTTGACTAATTTTTTTTCTTTGAATCACTGAGAAATTACTCAACCCCCAACCTCGATACAACGTGACTCTTCTAGATAAATAGTTTCCTTTCCTCTACAGGAGTAGAAGTGCAGAATGTCTCACAGGGGCATGCCTGCAGTCAGGTCCACTGAGAGTTGGCCGAACACAGCCGTGCTGGACAGAACCCGTGCTCTTGAGGAAGTTAAATCAGCAAGGCCATGTTAATGCAGGTACAGCCAGAGTACAGACTTGCTGGTTTACTGCTTCAGGCTGCATCCAACCCAGAGCCCCTTTGCTCATACAATAGCATAGCTACATAAGAAAGGTTGGCTCAGGCAGGTTGTACTATTTTTGAATATGTTGGTCTAATTAAAACACACTGCAACTTGTGCATGTAAGAAAGCCTCCTTTCATCCTCTTCCTTCTTCTATTCCCAGAAACTCTCCCATGAAAGCCTAGGAGTCAGACAGGTCCTTTCCACTCTCTAGGCTGTATTTCCTGCCCGGGTGACTGAAGCGTGGCTAAGTTGCCACCTTACACTGAGGCTATCGCAGAAAGATGAGGAGGGGTAGCCAAGCCACGGAAACAATTCTGTTTCACTGCAACAATCTCTGGCCATGTCAAGATAGGATGCAAATGTGCTATGAATAATGGTCACTCCAAAAGCACACATAGCTACACAGACATTCCTATCAGCAATCATGCTGCATTCACCTCCTGCACTAACATTCATGTCAACTCCCTCGCTCAAAACACAACCAGATCTGTTAATATTTCTCAAGCATCTTTACCCCACGACTTGTGCATTTTCTGTCACATGCAGACACTTAAATACATGCTATGTGTGCATGCATATATATCAGCTTCTGTTCCATATGTGCACCTTCGCAAAAGCCGAGGAAGAGCTATTCAAAGGCCATACCTTTATGCACAGATCACGTGTACAGGCATAAATAAGACTGGATGTTTCGATCCCCTTGTACAAAGTACCTTTACAAGGTAAAGAGTAGATACTTATACACGAAGATGTATCAGCATGACAAAATTCTAAATGCATTAACACATCAAAAGTCCCACAGATGCCCCTTTAAGTAACCCCTCCTTCCTGCAGGCAAACCCTTACCAGCAAATCCCTCCTTTTTCAGACACTCAAGCATATATCCCCAGTCAGCCTCTCCAACACCCACACAGGTGGAAGTCAGGTGACACAGTGCACTGGCTGCAAGGCTCATCATCAGAAAGACTCTTGGTCTCTTGATGGAACTTTGGGTCAACTGCTGAGGGTCAAGCACAGCCAGGCTCCATGCAGGTGCAGCAACCAAAGTGCATGCAGAAGAATATTAATAGTTATTGTCCTAGCAGGTTGTAAGGATTAATTGGTTCTGGCCTGCAACTCCCCATCAATGTAAGTGCTAAGGGGCAGAGGGGAGGGAGCTGTGATTACACACTTACATTGCATACTCATATGCTATTGATTTCCCACAGCCCACAGCCATCCGTTTGTCTCCTTGCTTGCTCCTTCCTCTCTCCCTCATCCCACTGCTCATGGCCTGCCTGCCACATCTTCCTCCTCCCAACAGCCAAGAACACATCACTAGAAAAAGGAGAAACACCCTTTTTGTGGGAGAGCTCTGCCAAACCTGAAAGAAACCAAGAAATCTGCATCCACGAGGTCACACACAGGCAGACTCCAGGGAAGGGAGCAAATTTCAAGAACACACCATCTTCAGAGGAGTTTCTTTTGGATGCTTTATATAACCTCAGGATTGCCAAAGCCAGATTGTGAGCCCACAGCTGTGAGTACACTCACCTCTGCTTTAAGCCAAAACCCCTCCTCTGAAGCCTGCCTTCTGATGCAATATCTGATGATATCTTTTTTAAATAAAACAAACCAACCCCTCAAAAAAACCACAACACACCAGCCTACCTTAATTTGAGATGTATATCCTTGCATTGCCTCCAAAACCATCTCCTCCCAGAGGTACCATTCAAAGTCCAGTACCTCTACAGCTGACATCCATTGAAAAATCCTATTTTATGCTTGTGGGTGACCAAGGAGCATGGTTAGTGTAAAGGGCCCTTTTTCCTCAGCATGTAGTCATGCAGAATTTTTTCCCCAGGAACTTTGAAACAGCAAATATGGCCAGCAAGACACTTCACTGTGAGACAGAATACTTCTTTGCCTCGGAGAAAATAAGGCAGCAGCCCCTGTAGTGCTATTCCCTCTCCTTCCATGCAGGTGAGCAGGGCAATGCTGCCACACCAGCAGACAACCTGCTGGAGGGAGCTTACAGGGAAATGCCTCTGCTTCCAGGAAATTCAGCATCAGCCAAAGCATCCCAGTACAATGGCATTGCACAGAATCAAGCCTGGGCTTCTTTTCTTTTCAGCCTATTTCTGTAAGAATCATGTACTCACAGCAATTTTTTTTTCCCCTTCTGTGCTGACTGCAGGGATCTCTGCCCTTCACTGGCACCAGGAGAGGGCTGTGTCTCACACACTCACCTACACATGCCCTTAGCTGCTCTTCTCAGAGTGGGACAGGATGGTCTGTGCTGTGGCTTGATATTTTTGATTTTATCACGGATAAACTGACAGCAGGAAGAGCACATCAGCTGTCAAAATCGTTGCTCATTGAATCTGAACTGCAAAGGAAACTGTTATGCACCTTTTTAAGGAAAAGGAGATACCAAAGAGGCAAAGATTCATGCTTCCTGTGGCGACCACAGACAGCAAAACTCTGCATCCTTCCAGCAACACCCTGCACACAAAGGAGACAATATTTGGAAAAACACATGTCCCTGTGTTCAAAGGCACACATGAAAGATTTTCCCCAGGCACTTCCAGGATACCTTTGTCTGGTACCATTAGAGACGTCACTCAGATCATTCAGTCCTTTAACAACCTCTGTCAGACAACAACCACCTCAGCTGATCCTCTTCCACAAGAAACCCCATCAAGTGTTCTGATGTGCCCAGAAAAAGGGCTTCCCTTGCCCTTACTCATCATCACCTTTTGCCACATGTTCTCACTTTACAGGTCAGTAAGCAGTGCTACAGCTCCTCAGCACCTGCCCAGCCCCACCAGGTATTTACACCCAACACCCAGCTGCTGCTGACGGACCCAGGCATTAACCTCCCTTGTCGAACCTATTCCTAGGCAAATCAGCCTTACACAGGGTAAATCTGTTGAGGGACGGGTCCAGGCCCTGCCAGCACGGCAAGGGCCTTGGCTCACTCAATGCTTACAGGAGGCACAGCCTGCACACAGAAAGGGTGTGCACTCCTAAAACACTGGCTCTGCCGGCAGCCTAGGGTGAGGGCAGCGTATCCCTCACCCCAGCTGGAAGGAGCTCTATTGCTTGCGGAAGAAAAAAGTCGGTGAAAAGAGTAACTATAAAAGTTACATCTCCTCCTCAGGAGGAGGCAGACCGTTTGCATACACACGAGTGCTCCAGGGCTGAAAGGGAGTGTCCAAAAACGTTGGGACTGGGTTCTTTGTTACAGAACTAGTAAAAAAACTCTTGTGTGAGAAGAGATCTCTCAGACTAAAAGATGAAACAAATTGTTATTTGTCATAACAAAGCCCTCTGAGCAGGTAGCTGAGCGCTGAGATTYATAACAGCTAGAGGAAATGGGTTCTTACTGGTGTGGTAATTATTGGCTCAAATGGTCTGCAATCACTGGGATAGAACTAGAAGAAACACTTGGGATATCTTTTTAAYGCTCCCGGTTTGCAGATAAAAAGCCTTCTCTACTTCTTCCCTGTCTTAAGCCTACAAGAAAAGTGTTTTAAGTATTGAACCTCTTCATCATTTAAGGGCATGCAAGGCAGCTGAGTGAGTTGTCACCTCATCAATACAGTCCAGCCTGTGAGAGTTTCCCTAGCCTTACTCGACAAGAGAGAACTGGAAACAGATAGGAAGAAAAGTATATTCAGGAGAGCAGGAAAAGTCTCTTTTTTCTCTCAGTTGGCACTATCTAAATGTTATCCAACTGCATCTCAGTCGCCCCATGCTGTTCCCCGTACACCACAGTGTCACCACTCGCACACACATTCCTGCTYCTCCCTCTCTTCTCCCCATCCATTACCCATATTATCAGCACAGAAACACTCGGGTACACGCTTCCATCCAAATAGATTGCACAGACCTCACGCATTAACAAACACGTCATTTTTCACACCCTCATTGCTCAGTRGCCTTATAAAACATGAGACTTTATAGATAATATTTGTTCTGTGTACCAACCTAAAGCATCCTGTTAGACTTACCTGACTGCTGCTGTGATTTCTTTCATCAGACTCATTCCCCATTTAAGAGCACCCTTGAGCAGCTCAAAAAATACATTATAAATAAATGCTGCCAGTACTATTCAGGCCAGTTTTGCATGTCCAACCATCTACTCCATTAAATTAGCCATGGAAGTACCTTAATTTTTTTTTTAAGCACAGTCTTCTACAATTAACCAATTAGATGGGGTTGTAGGGGAGGTTCATTAAAACAAGCTGGGATTTTTTTTAGCAAATTGCTGATTTGAAACAGCTGCTATTTTTCAAGGGAAAGAATTTGTTTAGAAGAATTTTCRGTGTAAACCAATGCTGAAGGAAATGCATAATTTGTCAAGGCATTCATTTTTTTAAATAAAATGCTCAGGGTGAGGAAATAAAAATTAATTTTCATACTGACAGCTAAGTTAGAGTAATGTTAGGTAAAAGTGCAAACATCAACACAAAATTCTTCTAAATTATCAAAATGCAATTTGTGATAGACCCTAATCATTTGCTTCTCCTCCCCCTTCCCATCCACCCAATTTTTGACTTGGATTAAAAARAAAAGAAAAGAAAAATTCTGCTTTAGAGTCCAATTCAAGAATCTGATTTTTTCAAAAGCTTTGAGGCACATTGTGCTGAGAAACGAACCCGTTCAAGGGAAAAGCTACAGCATGCCACTAGAAAATCCCACCCACCAGCAGTGCTGGGGTGTGTAGGTACTTTTATTCCTCCAGCCCCCACAGGGCAGGAAGGCCAGTGCTCCATGCAGGAGGAACAACCATCCCGCCTCCGAGCCACCTGCCTCCCAAAGAAGACTGGAAGCGCAGCAGCAGAGAAACGCAAGAATCTTGAGCCACAAAATTAAGGAAACATAGCGATCGAGGGGAAAAGAAAATATCCTCTGCTCAGGACTTGGAGCATCTAACCTGGGGGGGAAGGAGCGAAGCCTGTCCCTGTGCCAAAGCCCCCGGGGCCAGGCAGGCAGGCAGGGGACAGGCAACCCACGGCATGTCCGCTGGCAGAGGCGCTGGAGGAGGCAGCCTGCGCTGGCCGCTTGGCACGGCCGAGCCGCTCGGGCTCCTGCCAGGCTCAGCTGCGCTTCCTGCCCGCGCCCCCAGCGCCCGCTATTCAGCCCCTGCTCGGCCGTGCCCGGCGCTGCCGGCCGCGCTCCCCTGCTCCTCCGCGCCTCGTGGCTTTGGGAGAGCGGGGAAAGACGAGGAGCTGCTTTGGCGTTCGCCGGTACACCCCCAAGTGGMCGGCGAGGAAAAAGGGGAGAGAGGGCAAGAACAAGTTTTGGATAGCTTGCCGAGGTGTGGGCTCAGCCGTCTGGCTCTGGAGGGATGTGCTCCCAAAGGTCTTGGAAGCGTTCCGACTGGGGTCACCGCCTGTCAAAAACAATACTGCAGTTTCCTGGGGTAAGAGCTCCAGAGTTGTGCTCAGCAGGGTTAGAGAAGTGTTCAAGGCTTGTTACCACGGCTTTCAGTGAATAACAATTAATTTGAAATAAATATTGTGGGGGGTTTGTGTTGGTTTGTTGAGTCCTTTTCAGGGCACAGTATTTTCCCACCCCTTCTTAACTCCTTCAAATATCTTCAGGCTTGCTTCAGGCAGTGCCCTGCTCCTCCCATGCAGCCCCAATATTCCTGCTTCCCCATTCTCTCACCCTTCAGACCAGAGAAAGGAAATTACTGCTGGCTATGAAACTAGATCCAGCAGTGCTCTGGTTTATATCGTGTCTGAAGTTTGGGAGCAGTAGAAAAAGCAGCTTCAGGTTTTCAAACACTCGTACACCACACCATCCTATCCCATCCCAAAACCTAAGGAGGGCAATTGTGTTGCCTCTGCTGTCTCAGGGGGTATGTGATAATACAAACCTCAAAAGACCTTCCCCGATGCCTTCAAAATGAGAACAGATGCGGCTGATACAACTGTGGCGATAGTAACTCACTAAAACWGGGGGTAAAAGCCTGTCCGTGCCTGTAGCCTGGCATAAGCTCCAGCTATAAGGACGGACTGGAAGAGCTCCTGGCTGTGCTAGCATCGGGATGCTCTGGTCACCACTCAGGGAAGGCTTGTGACTTGAAAACGCTGCGTGGAGCAAGCGCCATGGAATACAGGCTAGGCAACATGCATCAGAAAGACAGGCAGTGTTCAGAGTCAATGCAATTTCCCAATGTCTGTCTTTCTTGACAGGTCTGTGTCCAATCCTCCAGAGCAAAGGGAAGTTCACATCAAGCTACACAACTTCATTGCTGACATTAGCTACTTATTGTGCACAAGTTCTTCTCTTACCCTACGTATAACCTATGTGCTGGAAAAAAMCCCTCCTCCTCTGTCAGAAATAGCCACTTCACAGCAAGGAATGAAGTCAGCTGGAAGGTGCTGGTGCTGGATTCACAGTCCAGACTTCAGAGAATGCAAGTTGAAGAAAATATGTGTCAGTGAAAGCGCATGTATGAAACCCAGAAACGGAAGAAGTGAGACTGTATGAAAAGGAGCACTCAGTAGATGTGAGAAGGTGGTAAAAAATGAAGGATTTCATTGTGAGGGCTTGCAGGAGTGACAGGTGTGAGGCTGCAATAGAAAGCATGTGTGTGACAGGGAGCCTGCCTGTACGGGAATTTGCTTAGTAGACACAAAATAGAAGAGAACAGTACATGCAAGACTGTGTGTAAAAGTAGGAGCTAAGGGGAAGTGAGGATGCTGTGACTGGCATATCTCCATGCATGGCACTCCTGCACTAATATGTACTAGAGTGAGAGAAAAGCACTGTGAAAAAAGATGTGTGTGAGCAAGAGACCCTCTAAGGGTGCAGCTCACTGCGAATGCAAGACTGTGAGGCACAGAGTAGGCCAGAGAGAGCACATCTGTGTTCTTTAGTTATATATTCACCTATGTGTGTGTACATGTGTGCACACACACAGACTTACAGGGCTAGTGCAGCAGGATAGGCGAGGGATTTTAATATGCAAGCAACCTCGAAAACCCTAGTGTTCAGGATGGAGGCTTGAAGGAGGGAGGGGGGGAAAAGGGGAAGGGAGAACGTGAGCACCAGAGAAGCAGACTCTCCAGGAATTGCATGTGCTAGGGAGCTAGAACTGTATGTGCCAGAGTGACTTTATTCATCTTCCCTGCTATATCCCTGAGTGTGTGTGTGTGTGTGAAGGACCACTGCTGTGTGTGTGGATCATGCACAAGCTGCAACTTGGAAGGCTATGATTATATGTACGTGTGACATGTATTTATACATGCAGCATGGGATGCATTAACCCTTAACTCCTGTTTACAGAAAGCATCTCAAAACCAGCTAGCATGCCTGTCATCACTTCAAACTAAATTCCATACTCACAGTTGGCTCTTAAAGCAAGAAACCCAGCTGGCAATTCTCCACTGAACAAAACCCCATACCCAACAAATTTTCTTCTCCTCTCTTTCCTCCATCACTCTCTCTCTCTTTTCTTTTCCTGGTGGAGGGGAAGGACATAGTGTTTTCGCAGATAGACCAGAGGCATAGAGATTCCTCTAACCGCCCCCTCTCTGAGCAAAACCAAAATAAAAATAATAAAAACCCCACAAAACAAAACAAACAAAAAAAACCGAAAAGAAACTTAACACTTATCTCCTCAGGAAGGTAAAGAATCTAGGAGAATCAGCACTTGTGACCCAAAGTGCTGAGAAACAGCGGTTGTGGACGGAGGGGATACCCACCTTCACCCATCACTCTTTTCCTTTGCAAATCTTACTGTACTCCCCCCACCAACTCCCCATCTGCAAAAGCATAAATACAGCAGCAAAGTCAGTCACATGCAGTGCCCTCTAACCATAGGATTCACCAGCAGCGATCTCTCCTTGGCTTATTTCCTGAGGCAAGGAGGGGGGGGGGGGGAAGGTTTGGAGGGGAAAAGGGGGGGAGAGGATGCTTCAGCTTCCAGCTCCATGTTTCAGGCCATCCTCAGTCCATCAGCCTCAATTAAAGCAGAAGGGTATGAGGAGGTTGCAAGAAAGAACTCATCACATACCTTGCAAGGAGAAGAGGGACAGGAAGAATCCCAGCACCCAGATACTGTGCAGCCAGTAGGTCCTCATGCTTCTGTCTCACTCGCTCCGCTTCCTYTGCCTTTTTTTCCGTCTCTTCACTTCTCTTTTTCTCTCTCTCTCAATTTATCTTTTTTTCCCCCCCCCCTCTTCTCT
Organism: Amblyornis subalaris; assembly: GCA_018881555.1. NCBI lineage: Eukaryota > Metazoa > Chordata > Aves > Passeriformes > Ptilonorhynchidae > Amblyornis > Amblyornis subalaris. The sequence continues at coordinate 2,161,681 of JACAXG010000058.1, forward strand.
CCTCTCAAAGAGAATGGGATTCGTGTCTCCCTTCAGTCCCTCTGGGCTCTGCTTTACCAGCTCTGACAATCCAGTCGCAGTGCAAGCTGACCTGCGGTGGCCAGATTCCCAAATAACCTCGCACTCTCCCCTTCAAGTGCTGAAGAAAGGGGGGGCCAGGTTGGATGCTCCACCGTAGCCTGTGCTGGCTGTAAACACAGAGAATCTCTCTGTCTCTCTCCTGCAGCTCCAACTAAATGCGACTGTACTTAAACAAGCAATGCCTTATAGGACAGCGCTCAGAGCAGAACAGATCCCACCTCTGCCACCTAGTGTTGCAAGCCAGCTCATTTATTTAATTTTTATATATATAAATATATATACGTTATGCTATAGAAATATGGTTCCCTCATTCCTCTACAAATGTATCTCTTGGATCACAGTCTATGAGCCATTCTGGGCTCAAGAATCCCTAAGGCTCCAGCTCCAGAGCACATGGGGAGGCTATTCAGAGAAGGAATATTCCTCATTGCCACAACAAGAAGCACGGCAGGGCAGGTTTGGTTTCTCAGCAGAGTTCTGCTTGACAAATTCTGAAGCAAGGGGTCTCTCTGATGCTGGTGTCACTGCCGGGTAGTACACAGGGGCCAGAGGGAGACTCAGACGCGCTGACTGTAATTACAGAGCTGCCAAGGCCTCCAGGAAAAATAGCAAGCATCAGTCTGCATTAATCTTTGCTGGATCTCCTGTGACTTCTATGCAATTTCAGAGGGACTAGAAAGAATCCCTCTCTGAGGGAAATCCAGCTTGCAAAGACACCATTTGCTCACAGAAGGCTTCCCCCACTACCCCTCTTMTTTCAAATCCAGGTTCCTCCTACCATACATAGCACAAACTTTTTTTCCCAAGGAGTAGTTGGCTCCTGTAGCTCTATTGCCCCCTAAAATCATTGCCTGTGGCTAGAGGAGCAGCAGTAATGAAGCACTACTTAACATTCACACAGGGCTTTGCATCAGTCACTCTCCAGGCATTTCACGAAAGGGTGTCCTTCCGCAGCTGGGGACATGGAGGCAGTGTGACTGCACAACTTCCGAGGCCAGTCCCTGGGACACAGTGTGAYAGCCCAGCTGGGCTGCCCACCCAGCCCTGTGGCCCCTCTTCAGGCCGTGTTGTGCCCTTTGTTGTGGTCACCAWGGCAGCTCATGAGGATGCCAACACTAAGCAATACAAATCTTCAATTTATGCATTGGTGGGGTGGGGTGCAAGGGTGAGCGTCAACATGTAGGAGGGGTCTGTAGGATTCTCATCGCTAAGGATGCCATTCCACAAGCATTTCTTATGAGACTGCAGTAGAGCAAGCTGTTCTGTGAACAGAACGCACCAAGCCTGCCTCCCTGTGTGCTCTCCTCTGCTGTCTCAAAAATCCCTCCTGCTCTAAAGAAAGCCTGATCCCATCATATCCCCTATGACGTCCCCTGTAGGAAGCAGAACTCCATGCTATGGCCAGCCTAGAAACACGTACTTGTTTCCCAGTGGACCAAAATGAAAGGCAAAATGCAAGACGCCACTTAGCCTGTTTGGCTGCTGCCATGTACCACCTACATAATTCACGGGTTTTCCCCTATGGAGGGAGTGGAGCATTACCTAACCACCAGTTTTTAAAAGACATACAGGAACAAGATACTTTTTAGCCTTCTGCCCTCTTTTAAATGTGGTTGAAATTGGTTGCACTGGAAAGTCGTTAGGAGGAAGAACATATGGACAAACAGATACACTATCAGCTGGGCCTCACTTCCCCAGGAAATCCAACTAAAAATATTAGAATGGACTAAAGTCAACTGACTCCAGKCAATGAGGAGCATGCTTCTTTTTTGTGGTTTCCATTTTAGATGGTTTTCATCCTCTGATACTGCATTGGATCTGAATGGCAAGGTTTTGGTAGGGGTGGCTTCTGTGAGAAGATGCCAAAAGCTTCCTCTATATCTGATAGTGCCTGGGCCAGATGGCTCCAAGACAAACCCACTGCTGACCAAGTCCGAGCCCATCAGCAGTGGTAATAACACCTCTGGGATAATGTGTTGAAGAAGGGGGTGAAAGCTGTGCAACAGCAGCCAGGAGAGAGGAGTGGGATTATGTGAGAGAAAGAGCCCTGCAGACACCAGGGTCAGTGGAGAAGGACAGGAAGGACGTGCTATGGGCACCGGAGCAGAGATTCCCCTGCACCCTGTTGTGCAGACCATGGTGAGGCAGCTGTGCCCCTGCAGCCCATGGAGGTTCAGGATAGATCAGTTACCCACCTGCAGCTCACAGAGGACCCCTTGCTGGAGCAGGTGKATGCYYAAAGGAGGCTGTGACCCCAYGGGAAGACCATGCTGGAGCAGGGTCCTGGCAGGACCTGAAGCCACRTGGAAGGAGGAGCWCATGCTGGAGCAGGTTTGCTGGCAGGGCTTGTGGCCCTGTGGGGGACCTGCACTGGCGTGGTTTGGCAAGAACTGTGGCCTGTGAGAGGGACTCATGTTGGATAAGTTCATGGAGAAGTGTCTCCCATTAGAGGGACCCCACGCTGGAACAGGGGAAGAGTATGARGAGTCACCCCTCTGAGGAGGGAGGAGCAGCAGAGACAACTGTGACGAAGTGATCCCAGGCCCCATTCCCTGTTCCCCTGCACCACCCTGCAAGGGAGGAGGGAGAGAAAATGAGGAGTGAAATTAAGCCCAGGACAAAGAGAGGAGTGTGGGAAAGATGTTTTAAAATTTGGGTTTACTTCTTGTTACCCTGCTTTGATTTGATTGGTAACAAATTGAACTWATTTTCCCCAAGTCGAGTCTGTTTTGCCTCTAATGGTACTTGGGGAGTGATCCCCCCATCCTTATCTTGACCCACAAGCTTTTTGTTGTATTTTCTCTCCCCCTGGCCAGCTGAGGAGGGGTGATGGAGCAACTTTGRTGAGTACCTGGAGGCCAGCCAGCATCAAACCACCACAGATACCAACAGAGCATGGTCCGAAAGAGAGCACAGTCAGAAATAGACTTGGCACTCAAGATACATTTGGAATTTAGCATGCCAAAATCAAGCCGTGACAATCAGTTTGTAGGCTTGGAGTAGGAGATAGTTTTCGATTTTTGTTGCAGGAATCCTCACAAATATCTAACTCAGGTTCAGGGACCAGCTAGGCCAGCACCTTAATACCACACCAGCTCTCTAAATTTCTGACACGACTGCCCACGTGCTCAGCATCCCTCTTTTCATTTGTCCTATACCCTTGTCATCCATTACCTCAGTGCCCACCAGCTACATCTGATATAATATACAGCATTATATGCWTTTGTACTCTTTCACAATTCTCCTYAGGCCCCATAATTCATCTGCTACCTATCCCAACTTCCCAGCTACCCACAGCCACATATATTACCTCACCACCCACCTGTCTTACACATAATCCTATAGGGTCCCACAACTTTACCACTTTAATCAGATCATTATGCAACCATTCAGAGTTTACTTTACCTACAGACTTCTACTCATGACCCCGTAATATGCAGCTCTCAACTTCATGGTCATCTCAAACTTTGGATATGAATATCCCATGGCCTGCTTGGGCCAGTCCTCTTYGGAGTCTTTGAGTGTTTACATAATGGAAATTGTATTGAAATAATAATAATCAGAGAATCATTTTAGTTGGAAGGGACCTTTAAAGGTCATCTGGTCCAATCCCCTGCAATGAGCAGGGACATTTTCAATGAGGTCAGGTTGCTCAGAGCCCAGTCCAAYCTGTCCTTGAATGTTTTCAGGGATGGGGCATTCACCACCTCTCTGGACAACCAGCTACAGTGTTTTACAGCCTGGATTGTAAAAATAAAAAAAATTAAAAAAAAAAAGGTAAAGCAACTCTCCTTCGGTTTAAATCCATTCCCTGTATCACAACAAGCCCTGCTAAAATGTTTGTCCCCATCTTTCTTATAGGCCCCCCTTAAGTACTGAAACGCCACAACATTTTTTTATAATACTTATGATAACAATTTATATTTATTACAATAATTAATAATAGAGTATAGTAATTAGTCTTGTGTTAATTATTAATCAATATTATAATAACATTATTTATTGTAATAAGTAATAATAAATAATAGTAGAACTGTATCTCTGCTCTATAAATTGCATAGGGATAYGTGTGATATGATGCTGAACCCATATGGTTCCCATCCAAAATGGRCAGGGATAGTTACAAGTCCAGAGAAAAGACACAAAGGAAGCAGCACTCTCTCAGGCAGCAGCATCTTACRCTTCCCTGGAGAAGCTGGCATGACTGAAAGGAGAAGCAGCTATTTCTTACAATGTATTTGACATACTCCTAACCTTCAAAAATATTCAGGACTGGATATTTGGCTCCCTGGCTCATGCTGAGTCATACCAGTGGGGTTACTCGGGACATTAGACTACTAAATATGAGCGAGAGTATCAGATTCTGTGGGCTGAAATTCTCTGGGATTGGTCTCCAGCCAAAGGTGAGTCCCTTTTCCTCTGGGCAAATCTCTCAGCTGCCTACATATTGTGAGGGCAAAATCAGAATCAAGAATTACACTCAACTCTCCCTAAATCCCTCAAACATTAAAAAAACCAAACAATGCCAAAACAACCAAACAAACCCCCAAACACACAGCAGTCCTTGTTCTTCAGTCCTTTCTTTTTAGATTACTGCAGTTCTTCCACTTAACCCAGTATTCAAATGCCAAATGAACCAATGAAATATCAGCAATTGAAGAACACATCTACAATCCTGTATTTAAAAAAAAAAAAAGTTGAATTCTGACAGAGCTCTAACTGATTGAAAGCCAGCTACTTTTAATGCATAGTGAAAGTGTTTCATTAGGGCTGAGTGAATGCATTTAAATGCACCAAGCATGGATGCTTGTCCATTTTTTAATAAATAAATGTGCTTTGTGCTATTAACTGTTTAAGCACTCACACTTTCATTTCTATTTCATCTTAGCTTTAGTCACTTCATGCAATATCAATATTAACTTGATTGTGCAGCACACACATAACATTTTCTCTTCCAAGTTTCTATCCCAAACCTACCATTAAATATTTCTCAAGCAGGCATGCTGAAGTTGATGGAGGAACTTTTAACTTTTCCATTACAGATTTTTTCAAATTACTGTTATTTAACTGTGCAAATGTAATGTTGCATTAACAAAAGGCTTAGTGGTTTTTTTACTGTAATAGAAATAGTATTGGAAACACAGTTGGCCATGCAAATTTTGCAGGGTTTACATAAGAGAATGAGTGGTCCTGAAATTGTAAGTTGAGAGAGCTTGGTAAAGCGAGCAGGAGGCAAGAGCCATAGATTACCCAGAAGTGTTTTTTCCTAGATGTTTTAGTGTCCTGTCCTGTATGTCTGTCTCTGACATATGTGTATTACCACTTGTTTTATTGAGTGTCCTATCCGTGGGTTTCATGGCATRGCTTTGGACTAGTGCATCTATGATAAATAGTGCATTTCAGTGGGATTTAGAAGACTGTTGTGGCATGTGCTGCACGTGATCTGTGGAAAGGGAGTGGAAGGAGATGATGTCTCTGCAAGAAATCCTCATTTGTCATGTGGTTCTGTGAAACCCACCACTATCCAAGGTCAAGGACTGCACAGTGTCCAGAAATGTCAGTTCTCTTAGAAGGAATGCAAGTGCTTCAAGACCATGATAAATAGTCTCACACCTGATTAAGCTCCTTTGTGTAGGCTGGGAAAACGGCATTCATGCTTCTTATTTGTCTTCAGCCTGATATTCAAGAGAATCCAACCCTACTCAAACCACACTTCCCACCTGCTCTTTCCTTTCTGCCGCTTCATACTCCTCATTTGTATTCCCAGCTTTTCCCTCTTTCAGCTTCTTGCTGCCCCCCACTACCCTCCCCACCTCTTTTCTTCTCCACTGTCTTCCTGTGAAACTCACCGAAGAAGGCAGAGTGTCTTTTTGAGGCTTCTTGAAGAGGAAGCTTTTCCACCAGGGTTTCTACAAGCCTCCAAGCTGAAAGTAGCTTTTTTGAACAAATAAATGCCAGGCCAGCGCCTGTGGAAGGTTGCATATGACTACATAGCAATTCCATAAGATGAAAATCCACAGAAATAGCCAGCCAATGAGATAGCAACAGCACTCAAGGAGCAGTGGAAGGGAGGAGGAGATGGAAAGAACCCTCATTTAATTCCAACAACCGCGCAATGACGCAGTGGGGACTGAACCGAGAGCTCTTGGAGACGAATGTGTTGCATGAACTCATACAGCACAAACGGATGAGTTTCTCTAGAACTCATACAGCACAAACGGATGAGTTTCTCTAGCACCAGCCATAGCAGACCCACATCCTTCACAAGTTGGGTCACACGGAAGGATATGTCACAAAAAAGCATTTGCCAGCAGTATACATTCACACATTGACATTGTCGCATAATTAGAACGTAAAATAAATGGCATAACAGATGCTATCAACATGTCTACCACACTGTATCCATGGTGCCAACTCCTTCTCCAAGGGGAGCCTCACCCAGGCCACGCTGAGAGAGCCTGAAACACAGGCACAYAGAAACCAGCCTTTAAGGAAATATACACACGAAGTTCTGCAGAAAGGCCCTCCGCTCTTTCAACATTTGTAAGATTTTACRGAAAATCTGCAAGTGCGAATGACAACAAGAAAAAGAAAGTTGGCTAACACCCAAAAAAAAAAAAACACACCACAAAAACAAACTTTGGCAGATAATTTTTTGAGTTGTCATGTTTTCTGTGGGAAAAGAGTCAGCTCTTTCAAGCTGGGAATAAAAATAATAATTCTGTTCAGCTCCTTTGAGCAGCAGGGAATTCACAATCCAAATGGAGAGGCGGTTACACCACAAAACCCTTGCCACATCCAGTACTACCTGGCTTCTGCAGAGGCACAGGGAATCCCTCAACACCACAGAACACCTTTTAAGAAGTGTCTTTGCAGCCCCCCAGTCTTTAAATCTCCACCAGAGCTTGGCAACACAGACCTTTCTCACCTCCTCCTGGGATTCAGGGCTCGTTCCCCCAGGCAGCACTCCACCAAAGATATTTCCTTGAAATARCACCCAGCTTCCCTAGCACATACCTCGCTCTACCCAGAAGCAGCCTTTTATCCCAGCTGTTGCTTTTCAGGTCTTTAGTCACAGCTGGGGGCCTCGTGCTTCCCTCCATTAACGCTCTGTGCCCGCCAGGGAAGAGCTGCTGGATGTTGCAGCTCAGCTCCCTGACCCATGGACCCAACAAGTCAAGCATTGTGCTCCCCAGCTGGTACTTCCATCTTTAGGCTATGGCTTGTTGACTTTGCTAGATAAATTGTGGGTTGACTTCAGAGACAGGACTGCCTTATGCCTAGGCACCCCTGAACGTGTCCTTTGGTGTGTAGGCAAGGAAGGAAAGGAAATTGTAGCTATTTGCTGCCTGTGCTTGGCTGACTGAGCTCGAGCACATCCACCTGACACAAGAAGCTCCCAAACAAACGACTGTTGAGTCTGTACTTATCACCCAAATGAGATATGGGAGGCAAATTACACCACTCTCACCATCTGCAGAGAGAGCTGACCTGCACATGGGTGGACAGCTTGACATTTTCTGGACAGAAACACAGAAAAGCAGCAAGGTTTTTATGATGTTTTTTTATGGCAGGGCATCCAGACTCAGCAGTCTGGAAGACAGCCGGAGCTTTGGGCCATGTGAGCATTCCCATTGCAAGAGTCTCCTTGCAGTGCTTCACAACATCCTCAATTACAAGCTCCCAGGCTTATGTTTTTCAGACCTAGTCTCTTACACAAGGATGGAATTTTTATGATTTTGTTTTTATTTTTGAAAGCTTGAGCAAGCAAGGGTTTGGCTGTTTAAAATACTTGGGACTGTGGGAGTGTTTTATGATTAGTGAAAGAAACAATTTTTGCCTTTTTTTAACAGTTCCAGTGCAGAAATTACCGCGGATAGAGACTTGAAAGGCAAATAATGTGAGGCAAGATTTGTAGGAAGAAGCAATATCTTTTATTAAACTGAAAAATATAGAGGAAAGAACAAAACAAAACAGGCTTTCCAGGCATGTGGGCTTGCATGCCCAAAAGTGTATCCAGACTTTTATATGATGTCAAATAACTGATAGTACTTCTTCCTACAAATGTCCCCTCATTTATGTCTTTAGCCCATCCTGGAAGGAATATCAGTGCAACTTGGAAGGGAAGTCAAGTCTATGGGGACATCACCCAGAAGAGCAGAAAACTTGCAAACGTGGTTGTATTGATGTGGTCCTGCTTCAGCTAAGTAATCACAGCTCCTGGGAGATACTTCTTGCTTTGAATGACATGAAAATGTTTGGGTTTCAGTAATGTGCAGAAAGCAATCTTTGTGTAGGCGGGGCTCCACACATTTCTATGTGTCAGTACAGATCGGCTCTCAAGCCAAATAAAAGCAGTTGAAAGACTCTCAGTGGCCTCTGATCCAGGTCCCCTCAACAGCAAAGTCATCAGGACATCCCTTTGCTGGCTCTGCATTGAGTGTCCGTGTATTTCTCCTGCCACTGTTGATCAGTTGTGCTGCCGGGGTGGTACAGAGCCTCATGAGACCAAGGCCTGTTGAGATACATGCTCTGCAAAAGGATGCTGAGGAAGTATTTCAGGCCATTGACAGCAGGTGCTAAGATAGACAAATACTCAGCACTTTGGTGAGAGAAGAGCCTACATCCCACCTACTATTAAAAAAAAAAATCTGTGATGCACTTGTAGACTCTTACTCAACTAAAATCGTGAGGAGACAGTTTTAAGTTTGCCACTACCTGATCTCTGCTAGCCTTTGCAGTGTTAATAGTCTCTGCCATTAGCTTCTTTTTCAAAGCAGGATTTCTCTTCTGTAGCTATTTTATCGGACAGAGGCTGATCAGGAGGTTAAAAAACACGTTATTAGCATTAATGACTATTATTATTTATACCCTTCTACAAGCTGCACAAGTCTAGGCAAAGAGACAGTCCATTTCCCCAAAGAGCTCACAAATCTTATTTATGATAAGGAATCACAGACCATGTATCAATAGTAGGAGAGGAGAGTAGGGAATAAGGCAAACAACTGTATTAAACAAAAACCTCTTCTGCAGCTTAGGCAAGATACTATCTCCAGGGGCCTGCTTGATCAGCCAGAAAATATGGATACAGGATTTTTTCCACTATATACTTTCCACTATACCAAGGGGTTCTGTGGTGCTTCTTTTTGCCCTCCCTTCTCCCCAGCAACTTATTAATCTACGGCCCAAAGTCCATGACAATGATACACAACTGGCCACATCCAGAATGACACAAATTGCTGATTTTTATACAGTTCTGTTCACCTGTCAATCAAAAGCTTATTGTTAGTATTTTACAAATGGGGAAACTGAGACATGTAACAGTGCAATAGCTTCCCATAAGATCACCTACTTTTATATCCACAAAGAGCCCTGAAACAGGTCCTTAAGGTGTGCTTGTCACAGAGAAGATCCATTTCTTCACCAAGTAGAAGGAGAAGGATTTCTTATTTTCCAGCAGTAGAAGAACTTTATTGCCAAGAGAACAGCATCCATGCTGCAGTTGTTCCCAGTGACAGCAAAGTCAACAAACTAGAAATTGTGAACTAACTAGACTAACAAACATTTCTATTGTAAGTAGCCACAGAAGTCAGCATCTTAGAGAGGAAGGGCAGTCCAGTGGTAAATGCAACTTCCACTGACTTGGAAATCTTAATTTTACTATAATATTGCTGTGCCCAAACATTCAAAACACTGTTGCATATGATGTGGAAATTCTATGAGGTCTTATAAATTCTGAAATGTAGATTCCAAGTCCTTCCTTGGTCACAAATTTCATGGGTCAGTTTAGACATTCGGGGAGCTTGGATCAAGCTTTGGTTTTTCATTGGTTAAAATGGGGAAAGTAGAGCACACTGATGAGAGAATTCTGAAAAACCACTAAGATGTTCATGGTGAATAACAAATTGGAAAATATATAAAAATGCATTTAATCTGTACAAGTTTTCACTCTCAGTGCAGAGTTTCAATTCAATAAGTGCCTTGGAGAGGTTATGCCTTGCAAGCATCTTGTAAAGCTGAGATTGCTGCACTGCATCCCCAGTGATCTCAGGGCAAATGCAAGACTGAACAATGACTCTGTATCTGGTTGTGCGTGGTTCCACCTCCCCAGCAACTTCACTTGAGAAATCAATGAAGCAAAATATGACATATTTTGGGGCTGTATGGGAAGCAGGTTGTTTGTACTTTGACACTTAGAATACAAGACTCTAGTAGAATCATCCTTCAACTTAGGCAGAAGAGATTTGCTACTACAGGCAAGAGGTGACTGTGGTTGCCATGAAGCTGTCAGTGGTCACAACTGTAAGAAGGTCATAGCAGAGATATTCATAGTTAGCTACTAAATGTATTCAACACTCTTAGGCTCAGTTTCGATGGACTGAAGTTACCCCAAGGTCGAACTTCTCTATGGTGAAGACTGTAAGCTTATAAATGCAAGCTGGGTTGTTAACCAGGCCCATATTTCAGAGTCCCCAGCACTCTGTTTGCCTGAACACGCTTGGTGAGTCACTGGGTCAACAAGCCTGTTTATGCAAGCATCCAGTTGGCACTATGAATGCCAGCTACAGGGACAAGATGCAAAAGTGGTGCGTGGTCTTTGGTCTCAAGACCAGTTCTGTAGCAGTGCAGACATAGCTTCAGTTTAACATTTGAATCTCTCATGCTCCCAGAATTCTTGTTTCCCACTGCTAGCAATAAGCACATTCTTTATCAGCCTATTGTCAGAAAAGTAGATCTGGAAATTGCATTGTGTTGGACCTTGCTTCAGTATCAATGAGCGTAGCTTGAATTAAAAAAGAGAAAACACTGCTCTGAGGTACATCAGGAACTTATTTAAAGACTCTTTTTGCTCCTTTCCAGATGCTTTTCTTTTGCCAAACAGAACCTGTCTGAATTGGGAAGTCTGACCCTTCATAGACAGCTCCTGGATAGAGTTATGCAGGTATTGTACACCTCTGCAAAGGAAAACCCATGTTGTTTTTCCCAGAGAAGGTATAGACTAGGACTGTAATCAGTATAATAGAGATTCTAATGGAGGTGCCAAGAACAAATGGACAAAAGGTTTCTCTGGCCCTCCAGATCCTAGATTACATGCAGACTTTGCGGCCCAGCAACGGTGAATGAAGGATGCTATGCCCTAGAAAATGCACTAATGCGTGTCCTATAGCATCTTCGCTACACTACCAGGTACAGGTAAGGGAAACTGATCTTCTAAGAACAGAGAAAAAGATATTCAGAAGATTTAGTCAATCTTTCGTCAGCCCTCTGCACTGAGCRGCTTGGTTTGTTTCTGGCTGCACAGGAACCCTTGGCAAAGGCAGCAGTACATCAGCCTCTTGTTCTGTGCCTTTCTCCTTCACATTTTGCAGGGGGTTTATCTGAAAACTGTCTTGCGGAGGAAGGCAGGGAAAAGRGGCCATGTGCAGCTTCAGCTCTAAGGCTGTTGAAGACAAGGGCAGGGAAGGTGTAGATTTAGGTGGCAGCTGCCCAGACAAGCAGTAGATGAGTGAGGAACTGACAGTGGGAAATTATACAGTGGAAATAGAAAAAAAAAAATTAGAAAATAGACCATAACTTCAAAAGAAAAGGGATCTTAATAACCTAGTGGCCTCTTGTGTGGGACATTACCTTGGATCTCTAGGGTTATGCTCCAAATGGATCCTGAACTTCAAGAGGACTCCTACACTTCCTTTTCTCTTGTTCCTTTCTAAGGATTATGATCTGAAACATCCCTGGCATCTTTCCAGTGACCTCTTCAGGTGTTTGATCTTGGATTTCCCCGTGCTTCTCTGCCTCTCCCAGCTGAATAAGTAGCTCCTCAGGTCCAATAACTCTACTGAGGGTGGTTAATGCCAACACTTACAGCATTGCCATGCTTCTGGCTCTGATCACCTTGCATTCCCAAGGTCCTATATCTATCCCCTGTGGCAGTCAGTCTCACTTGCTTGGGTGACAGAGAGCTCCCAGCTTATGGGTGACTCCTTTGTTGTCTGAACTTTGTGAAACCAGGTGGCAAGAACAGGATTAGTCTTATTCAGAAATGCTGTCAGGAGCAAGCCCATGAYCCTGTACCCCAGCGAGCACTGATCTTATGGTATGGGATGTGTTGATTAATTGTAGATGGTCAAAGTAACTTGTAAGCTATTTGTCACAGTCRTCATTAGGTGTCATAAGGGACCTGTAAGAGGCCTGGTTAAGAGGGATTGCTTCCATTTTTCTTTAGTTTTCATCATGTTCAAGCACCAGCAAGCACCCATGGCTGGATTAACCTCTTGTTTACTAAGGCTGAAAAAAATAGAGGGCCAAAYCCAAGATCTAGGTACACGGAAATATCATGGCACACCCATGGTTATTGCTAGGGTCAGCAGCAGAACTCAAGTCTGCTGACCTCTGGTAGCAACCCAGCAAGGGCACTACTGATGCTTGCTCTCCTCTTGAGTCAAACCCTCAGAATGAGGATAGAGTCCTTGTGCCAGTGAGCCAGCAATTGAATGAGCACCACAAGGACACCTGTACATCAACTTTGTCACTCCTGACTTCTGGGTGCTGCCACTTGTGCATTGTTGGCGTGGGCTTTGGGCCATGGATTAATATGTTGTCATATCTTGGGGAGAGAGGTTTACTCCTCACCAAATTAAAAAAAAAAAAAAAAAAAAGACATTTTTGGAAATCTCTAAACCTTGCTAAGATTCAGGGTTTTGTAAGGATGTAAAACTGAGGAGCAAGGAGGAGGAAAAAATGGAAATGGGAAGATAAAGTAATTGCCTAATGTGCACCTTAAAAGAACTAAAACAGATTCTCCCCACAAAGGACCCATAAGAGAAAACAATAAGATTCTTCATATACACCTTCAATCTAACACTGAATTATCTGTGGCAATTGCATCTGCAGCCTCACATGAGAGGGTCTTACAAAGAGGGAGGGATATTATAAGACTACTGTATGCAAACACACCCAATTAATTCAGGAGCATCATTGTTATTTCATTTATATAGCACCATAGGGGTATGCAATGCTTTACAGACGATTAGGGGCTATAAAAGTTTAGAGAAAAGATGAAGCAGAAAGCAAGGAGCTGGCAACCAACTGGAGTACAAGCCCTGACTAAAAGCTCTCACCGTGGTGTTTATGGTTTGTTTGTTGTGGTTGTTTGTTGTGGTTGTTTGTTTGTTTTTGTTGCTGTTGTTTTAAGGCTCAAGGAGTGGTTTTTGGCACTAATCCCATTTTACAGGGAGATAGAGACTGTTTAACATGATTGTTGGGCCTGTTCCAAGGATGCAAAGTTAGAAAACATACTCGTTAAAACAGGTCTGAAGAAACAAAACAGAAACAAGTGCAACAAGGAGCAGGGAGATAAATTTGTGATAAAAACTGTAAGTTATTCCTGAGGGTTCAATGCTTTGGAAAATTGTTGGAGGAAACAGAGACTTTGTATGCCCAGAACCTACTGCCTGAGGCTCCAGCAAGATTGGTGTTATGCTCCTGGGTTGAGACAGACATGCATTAAGCACATCCTGTCACTTGTGTCCTGCATTTGCAGCTCAGGGATCCTCTGTTGTGTTTTAGCTGGCATGGGAGCAGCCAAGACCAAAAAGCATCTTTGCACAAGCAAAAAAACCATGTGACCCATGATTCCAGATAGAGATCTTATTAATGGGGTCTAGACAGACTTTCGTGCTGCAGCACTAAAATATTTCATGAACAGCTGGACCTTAAATCTACCCAGAAGCTGTACAATGAGAACATAGCAGCTTTCTCGAAAAACATGTACTTTTCTCATAGCAGCATATGACACCTGTGCTCTGCTAATGGCATGAAGCCAGGATTTTAAATGTGAGTTTTACTGTGTCAGTTATGACCTGAAAGTAGGTAGATCTTTAGAAGTTTTTTATTGTTGGTTTTTGTGTGGGTTTTGTTTAGGGTTTTTTGGGGGTTTGTGTTAGTTTGGTTTTGGTTTTTTTTTTTTTAATAAGACATATGAAAGGTTTTTTAAAATAGGAAAGTTATTTGAAAAATCTGTTCATTTTTATCTTCCCTTTAGCATTTTCCATCTATCACTTTTATCAAAATGGTTACTGAGAAATATTACTATGAAGTAAAAATTTAAAAGTATTAAAATCCTATTTTTTGTTGTTGTTAACTAGAAGATTACACATCAATAAGAATTTTCGTTGAAAATCTTAACTGAAATATTATACTTATCTTTTTTGGTGGGTTGAAGAGTGGAAAATGGGTCCTTCCCCATGCTTCCAAGCAATTTTGGCTTTCCAATTTTCAGAATTGGTTGCTCAGCCTCTGCTGTTTCCATCAGCTCTGGAGTAGTTTCTGAAATGTTTTTTTTATTTTATTATTTCCCAAGCAGATATGCTTTTTATTGCTATTGTCCAACAGCTACTACCAGTGCCACCTAAAGCTTACAGGCTAGTACTAGCACATTTTACAAGATGGCCTCTGGACTGAAGTTTGCTGTGTTAAAAAAAATCAAAAAACCCTACCAGTATTTCTGACCTTCAAGCAACTATCCTCTAAACCAGTTTTATTTATAGAAAATTATGCATGGATCATCTCTATCTTTCTATTGAGATGCTAATGCCTGTTTAAACCTATCTTATGTTATTACAGTTTATTCCTTGTTCCTGCAATATATAAAGTACTTTTCTACTGATTTTGCTGCATCTACACTAAGGAAAGTTATACTGCGGTAACTATTCCAATATGTTGTAGGACAGATTGAAAGATTTCTGGTTGAAGCCACTGGTAAAGCCATTAATTTTGTGGGGGAAGGGGAAAGAATTGAGAAAATGTTACATTTTTTGCTTAGAACAGTACTTTTGTGTGTGCGGGTGTGTGTGTGTGTGTGTGTGTGTTATTCAAATAATAAAAAATCAGCAGCAACAAACATCCTGCCTAACCTTTTCCCAGCCTTCCCTTAAACAATGCTAAATGCTGTCCTTCAGTAGCCCACACAGTCAAATATACAGCTAAATCAGCTTTTCATTCTCTTGGCCAGGATCCACGAGCAGTGCTGTTGGGTACCACCCTCCACGGGGGCTGCATGCCTGGCTCAGAGAAGCAGCATCTTTGGCTGCCTGGTACTGATGGCAGCACTCTCCTGTCAATCTCCACTCTTTTGAAGTGACCTGCATCTCTCAAATTCCTGCTCCAGAAAATTAAGGGCAGTAACTTCACTGTTTCCAGGCTGAGCTACAAATATCTGTTTGCCCTTCACAGCTTGGCCCACTGCACCAAGTACTTGATGTTCTTCACTTATTTATTTACTCTACATCCCTGCTTTTAGGTGATGCACGCAGTTCTCCAGCTGAGTCATGAACCTATCCTGGGACCTTACTTCCGACAGAGACAGGATGTAGCTTTGCTGTTCTCTACAAAGAGCTTCTGGAAACTCCATCCTGGGTTTCCTTGGAAACAGCGTATGATCACCATAATGCTCCATGGCACTTGACCATTCATCTCCATGGTGGTTATAAAAATCCCATCAGAAAAAGCCTTCAAGCTTTCTTACCCCATTAAAAAAAGAATCCAGATACTCAATCCTTCGATTCAACAGTAAAACAAACAATAAAATTTCTCATTAGACTAATTGGGCCAATACTGTTGAAAAACATGATGGGCCTAAATCTAAATTCTAGTTCCAAAACTAGGAAGATGAGATCTGAGGCGATAACCATTGTGCCTCTGGGGGTTGTCTACTCGGTAATTGCTATCAATTATGGAAAAGTGGTTTTCAACCTTTTCGGTTTTCTGGCACCTAAAAATTTCCTGCATGTTTCACAATGAAGGTGTGGACCCGAATAGTGTGAGCCTAAGCTTCCTGATATAAGCTTTTCTTAATGACTTTTCCTGGACTCGCTTGGATCCRCACAGTGCAGGTTGGAGAGCATAGTAGTACCCTTCTACAGGAGAATTATGGGACAGCTCATCAATAAATGGGRTTCATTTTCCAACTACAGCCCCTACTGTGATTAAGGCTATTTTTCATTTCCTTAACATCTTGAGTCAGGCATGGAAAAGTATGTGTTACAAAGCCATTAGACAAAACAGGGATTCACAGAAATAAGTGATTTTTTTCCCCTCCTCTTTTGTTTGTCATTAACAGTCTTCTCAGTAACTACCCTGATGGCAACACTGGGCCACGTGACAAAAGGTAATGAAAAAGAAGAGGAGAGGGGAAAGTTATTGCACTAGAACAAACTCTGTTATATTGCAGATTATATTACAAGTGAAAGGCAGAGGACTGCATTGCCCAAGACTGTAGTGATGCTATGGGAGCCTTTCTGAGTCCTAAGCTGTTCATTAACATAGAGAGATTTTGATTTAATAACTGTGATCAAAATCCCACTGAATACGCTGGCCATTATGTACCCAAACTGAAGATGCTCACCAAGGTTTATGATCTTTGAATAAATTTAAGTATTCATTAAAAGGACTGGCTACTATAACAGTTACATAAGGAAAGCATCCAAATTAAACTGTTGTCCGAAAAAGCCCTGACCTTTCAGAAAGCAGGCAGTATTGCTGTGCAGACAAAAAGAGCAGCTAAAGATGTTTAAGAGAATCTGAGTGTAATACATTAAGTAGTGACCATGCTTAATGAGCAATAAGGCAAATCGTTATAAGAGAGACCTCATTCTGCTCAGAGGGCTCTTATAAACACAACGACAACATCAAAAGGTATGTGAACATCGTGGCTTCATCTATTTAAATAAATTACAATGTCAGTAAGCATTTCAAGGCACTTGGACCTCATAACCTGCATTTTTCCAGTGTTAGAGCAGTTCCTGGMATGGTTTGAACCCAGCCCGAGTACCACTCTCCTAAACAGTTCTTGGGCACATAGAAGAAATTCACAGAATGGTCCAGGGACCATTCCCCATTGGCAGTTTGGATGTGTATCCCTGTTTTGGAGATTCAGGAAGCTTAATACTGTGGAAATTGGCTATTCCATGCCAGTTGGGATCAGCACCAGAGAGAGGTCATGACATACTAGCTATATAGTGAGTACTTGGCAAGTTTCCTTGAGCTGGATTTGTAGAAGAATCATGGCAAACAGGGCAGGAAAAGAACAACTGAAAAGATAATCATCTTGGGTCCATCTTCTGTGACAGAAACTCTTTTTGTTATATAGATTTTATACTGTAGCAGCTGACATGAGTTCTGGCAAAAACGCACCGTAGAAATGGACAAATAGGGTAAAGATGCATGTCAACAGAGAACAGAGTGACAAGCCCAGAAGTTCCTCGTAATTTATAACAAGATCTGAGTCTTCCATTGCCACTCAAGGCCTTTATTCAGTACTTCCAAAGCAAATGCAAATTGATCAGACGTAGGCTTGAAATAGTGACATACAGACAAAAGAGAAACGTAGGGCACTGTCAAAGTAAGGGTGATGTTCAAAGGGCATAGGGCGGCAAACTTTGTGGAATAAGAAGGAACTCCTCCCCTTGGACACCGTATCCAATTGGACTAAGGCAAACCTCTCTGAGCCAGGTTTTCAGAGGAACTTGGCATCCAGCTACAGTTCAAAATAAGCAGGTAATTCTTTCAAAGATGCTGATTCCTATTTAAATTTTAACCCTAAATAGGAGCTGCGTGATACTGACTAGACATATCTGMGGATATGTCCTAAGCTGAAGAAGCCAAGCACTTGAAAAACCTTYGATGTGTTTGCCAAATCTACGATTTACAATTTGTACACAGCAAGAGTTTTTTACATATTGACACTGAAAAATATGCTAGTGCAATTTAAATGAGAGTTAGGAATGTACCTGTGGTGTCACACACGTGAGTGATATGGTTACCCTTTTTGCAATGCCTGATGGCGATTAATTGCCTGTCGTTTATGAATCAAAGAGTTTTCGTGCAAGAGGAGTSTCACTATGGCCTTGCTGCCTGGGAAACACTGGAGCCAGTGTAACAAAATAGGACCTATGTACATGAGACTTTATGGTCATAATGCATGAAACGGTATGGTCCAGCTGCTCTCTTCCTACTTCCAAAGCAAGCTCTCTTATGACAACAGAAAACGTTTTGGGAATAAGGTCCTTGTCAGCACTCTATCAGCGTAATATCACAAACTTACTAGCTGGCATAATACTGGTGACTGGTTTTCCTGCCTGCCATGTGGGACATGTGGGACAATTTACCCTAAATAAGAGGAGTAAGAGTATTCAGTCTATGCCAGGCTTGGCATCCTAACAAAGGCACAATTAGCAATGGAAAGCCGTAAAGAGTCAGTTCTAAATTAGCCACGTTTCTTGGGGCAAAGGTAATTGCTCTAGTGATGTTAAGCCTTTCTTTCAGTGTGCATGTACACTGAGCATTGATGAGGGCTGCTCATGCATTGGATCCAAGTAGTAGTTCCCAAAAGGTTGCTACAAGCTCTTTAAGARGGATTATGTGATACTCATCTTCAAGTGATTGGGATGAAATCAATGCCTGAAGACCATCTTTGGTATCCTAACATTGAGCGCTAAAGGTCCAACTCTGGATGTGGATAATTTGGTACATTTCTAATTACAAGGACATGAAAACTAAGGTTCAGCAATCAATAGAAGTTATTAAGAGTATGAAATCCTAGTAAATAAACAATGGGTTAAAATTAATTCCAAGGTAGCTCTATTGACAAGCATCATTCAAAGAGACGTCCTCCATCAAATGCCTGCCAGACAGAGTTTGGGTGATTTCTTGTGCCACTCCTCCTGCATAATGCAATACCGAATGGGACAAACCCAACTGTTTCTAGTGATACAAATTTTTCTGCCAGGATTAAACACCAAAGAGTTTCTACCACAAACCTATTGAAGAGCCAGCGTGATTCCAGGGTGTGAGGTTTTTTTTTATGCCAGCAAGTGGCCACAGAAGACACTCCACTGAGAAATACAGGAGACACAAATGGATGCTCTAAACTACATGAATAAAGAAAAGTATTACAATATTCTGTTACTTAAAAGACTTTAGAAGACTTCCGTTTCTACAGCTCTGGCACAATTTCAAGGAACACCTAGTCCAGAGTGACCCAAGTAGGCTCAACAATTACTTGAAAAACTCGGCTGAAGAAGGCACCTTTAGCTAAGATTGGTTGAGGACAGCTAGTTCTTCTGCTGTAGGCAGAAAGACAAAGAATTGCTGCACCAAYCCAGTCGTTTCAGACTGACAACAAAGGAGTTTAACCCCAGAGAATAACCACAATCTTTCCTCACTGTTGCCTGCACCTAAAACAAGCCAGGCATGCTACAAAATCTGGAATGTGCTGGTACAAGTGAACTTTCTCCAAAGTAGTCAGAGGCTGTGTGCTATCATAAGAGGAAGAGGCCATTTCAGGCTTTTCGTGACAGCTTTCTTGTCCCATGTAGACGCATTTAATTAAAGTGGAAACCAAAAGATAGGCCTGACTTTGTAGGCAGGATAGCAGCAAAGACTTCAAAGCAAAAGCATTATGTTCTCCATTGTGCAAGATACAAGGGGAGGAAAAAAACATTCTTTCACTCTATCAAACATAATAAAAGGCTGAGTTAAGAAGCACAGAAAAAAAATGTCTGGTTAATTTAAGGTGAAATCAGAAAAGAAAAAATACAAGGGCCAGCCTGGTTCTCAGAGTGTCATCACTCTTTCTGGTTGTAGATGGTACACTAGATACTCAGCAACTCTGAAATTGAGATCCAAGAATTGAATGGGGCCACATTGTTCCTTCTCACCACATTAGAAGTGCCATACTGAATCTCAGATAATCTGCAATTACAGTGGAGTTGCTTTAAGGGGCTACAGAGAACAACAATGTATTGCATATATTCTCGTGGGCACATGTACTAAGTAGCAGACGCATTTAGGGCTTACAGGGTTATCCTCGAGTCTTGCTGCCTTTTTTCATTTTTCTCTTTAATCTATGTGCCAGAAAGATGGTGATGTTAATAAAGAGGGCTCTGACCATTTCTTTCACTGGCGTGCCTCRTAGAAATGTCTGTGCAAAGGCAAGATCCCATTAGGACTCTGCAGCACTCTGTGTGGAGGTTGGGTAAGGCTGGTATGGGCAGAGGGAACACCGATCTGGGAATATGTGGAACTGACAAGGTGTTTTAAAAGCATCTATCTGTGTTCATCCACATTTCCCTTTCTCTACTCAATCGAACCACTTGGTCCAGACAGATAACAGCAGTGTGTCTTCCTGGACTCAATGATCTTCAGGGCCTTTTCCAGCCCAAGTGATTGATTCTGTGATTCTATTCTTTCTGCGGGTACCAACGTCAGATGTTGGTCAATGTAAAAAATGAAAAATTAATTCTCTGCTCAAAGGTGAAGAAGGTTTCTGGGTGAATTAGCAGTTATCATAATCCTGAAGAACTTGTAGTCCACCTTCCCAGTGCTGGATTTCTAAGTTAGATTTTCCTAACATGTTTCATATGGAAGGAATCCTCTCAACTGAAACAAGTGAAGAAACCCCATACACCAGAGCTCCATTCTTTTCTGTATCCAGCTTCAAAACAATACCAGAGCCTGTTCTTTCAAATTTTTTTTCTGAATTGTGGAGTGGTAGAATGGTCCTTCAATTACATTTTGGTCAACTTTCCATAACAATACCCTTGTTTTGAGTATAATTTAAGGAAGAGTGGAAGGCATTTAAAAAAAAAAGTAAAGAGAAGAGAATAGGTAAAGAGATTCTGACAAGGGATTTGATTGATGGTGTGTGTGCTTTATCTTTCACAGCTTATGTAATATATATATGAGAAATAGTTAGTTTGATAGTTAAAGAAACTAAATGCCTGTCGAGAATAAAATACATCAGGGACACAGAACAATTCCTCATCTGGTTTGGCTATCATTCACTTTCCAGCCTACTGGCTGTCTCCCAGGAGAATTCATAATAGATCAGAGGCAATGATCTCTCTCCAGGCCCCCACTGTTTCCTCCCTTCTTCCGCATTTCCTTCTTCTTCCCTGCTGTCACCATCTTCTCCATCCCATCCTGCCAGGTACTTGCCCGGGGCTGTGTAAAAGGAGTGTGTGAAAGCAACAAAACTCTGGGGAGAGCACGTGGTGTGGCCACCAGGATGGGGATGAAGGAGAAGGAGCTGGTCCATGCAGCAAGCCTGGGGCACTGTGCTGTCCTCACATGCTGCTTGCAGCCCCTTGCAGGCTGCCTTACAGGGAGCAGCAGGGGGTGGGGGAGGCAGAAACAGAGTCTCTCTGGAGACTTGGGAAGAAAAGCAATGGATTCAAAGCGAAGACAAGGCCTGAGTAATGCAACAATCTCTGAACGAGCACTTTCCACCCAGCACTCCACATTTCCCTAAATGCTTAATTTTCCCTCTCAGTATCTCACCTCCTCATCACTGAAGAAAGACAAGCTTCTACTATAAAGAAGACAATGGGCCAGGAGTATCTCTAACCCTTCTAGTACTGTAAGTGTTCCATAACACTCTCTTGTAAAAGCATATGCTCAAAACAAAGTCAATATTAATTGTTACAGGTAGGCCTGTACATGTAGTATCTGATGCATCATTTGTTTAGTTCCTTAGAACTTTCCAAGACTTGATTTATAGGAGTGAAAAACCACAGTGGACATTGTCAGGAGTTATTGTGTTGGGTTTCCCCTTCCCCCATCTCCTTCAAGTTTTTTCCCCTCTGCATAATTTTAGCTAGTGTTTGGGACACTGTAGGGAAACAGAGGGAAAACTGGTACCTTGCATCTTCTAAGGAGGCTCTCTGGTATCAAATGGGGAGCAAGAACATGAAATTTGGCAGGCTCGTGGGCTCCATACCAGAAATATGCCATTAATACAGCCAATAAAGATACAGATAAATTTACCGTGACAAAAGTCTGTGAAGTAAAAATCCACACATTGCACCTGAAGAATGATGTTAGATCTAGTGGCCACATACTTCGAAGATTTCACCCCGAGACTGCTCAGTAGAAATACTGCTGTTCTCCTCGAGTTCCTGAGAGACTCCCAGGTCTGGTTTCTTCAGTAAAGATCACGGACACCTGTACACACAATAATCAGCTGCTAGATGCAGGCAGCAGCAGGAGAGTGTCTCAGTTGATGAGACACAATGGATCAGTAGGTGGCAAAAGGCACAGATCAGTTCTAAGAACCCTCACGGGGACAGCTGCAAGAAAAGGGTCTGGATCTAGATCTGGGGAAGAAGCTCAGCTTGCATCTAGTCTAGCGTGTTGGGATATTGGGTCTGTGAATTGGCATGGAAGATATTTAGGAAACTGGAGGGAAACCAAGAAATTAATAAAGAGTCCGAACAGACAAATGGAAAAAGTTGGACAAGGGAATTTACGTAAGGTAAGGAGGTGAGCACAAGCAGTAGAGACAGCAAGATTTAGCCCTGCTCACCAAGGAGTCCAGAGTTTATATGAGAAGTCCAACAGGGACTACTGCAGTGTTCTGCTCTGTCAGTCTGGTATCACTTGTTGCACTGCCTGCCCCACTGAAAAAGCCTCCTCCTTATCTGCTTCTATTTCCCTCCCTCTCCACCCCATGGGGACTCTGCTCCATTGGAGGGGAAGGGCCGATATTTCATCCCTCWGAAATATGCTCCCTTCACCAGGAAAGTACTGGAGCAGACAGCGGATGCCACAAGGTGTGTCAATGGGGGTCTTGCAGGTTACAGCTGAGTGGGGAGGGATGCAATGAAGTGGCATAGAGGGCCACAGCCAAAGAGGTGCTGCATCCACCGGGGGGTGAATTCACCCAGAAACAGGTTTCAGCCTCACGGTGAGACCATGAGGGATGGTGCAAATTTAGTGAGGGTAGAGCAAGACAGAGAAAACCCACCCTAAGCTGCATATCCCACTGGCAATAAACATCATTGTTATGTGCTAGGATATAGCAGTATTTGGGGGCAGGTGTCAGCACCATGAAAGAATCAAATGGCAGTGCCCATTGCTAGTGAAACAGCCTCCTTCATTGGGTGCTTTSTTAGCTATGTGGCACAAGATAGCTCTACACACACTCAGGCTGATAGTTTTAACCTGTTTGAATGTGCAGAGAAAAAAAGTAGCAATTAACTAGGGAACCATGGGAGGYAGGGACTGCCTAGTTCAACAAGGCGGAGGACACTGTCCTGGGAATGACATGGCTTTGTAACATCGTTTTCTCTAGCTGGACCACATAGAAGCTGCCATTTCACCTGACTGCAGCATCCCAGAGCCTCTCTTCCAATAGCCAGCGCTGTCTCCCATCCTTTCCTGAGGCATGCAGCCTGCCATAAAAAGCTGGAACCAGCCACTCCAACTGKCTTCATGATTCTACAGCACATGGAGAAATCTAAAACCTCAAGGCTGCTGCAAGAACAGTATACAAGGATTGCAGCCTGGAGATCAAATTCCCTTGCCCCCTTCCCAAGYACAAACTGAACAAAAGTTTAGGTGAGTTTTCCAAGCCAGGTCATTTTTTTTTTCAGGCATCTCTTTGCTACAGCAGTTCATTCCCATTCCCCTTGGCACAAAGCTGTGAGGACCACTTATTGCTAATGGTAACTGCAGGCTCTATGACAAAATCAGGCTCTTCATATGAATGGAGAACTTCATAATTATAAATCCAAGCATAGGCAGGAAGGGCAAAAAACAAGAAAATCCCATGATCTCATAGTTGCAACATACTTTGGCAAGAATTACAACCCAAAATGCACTCAAAGCACTACATGTCTATCAAGGCCTAATAAAACAAGCAGGAAATGGGAGGTCTCCTGACAGTTCAGCATTTGTATCTCACAGGAAAAGTGGGGCCATRCCCTGAACAGATAATCTCTGCAGCTGGTCACCAGAGTTTCAGGCATCCACAGGTGAAATCTATAACACAGCCCTAGCTGCATCATCTCTAAGGAGAGGTTTTCCATTAGCTCTTTTCAGGAAATGTAGCAAACAGTTTCACTGAAAGGCACCTCTTAAACACATTTACATAAGTAAGCTTTCACTTACAAAAAGCAGCCTCAGTCAATCCACTGGGGTTTCCCATCACCCCCTAAACTTAACAGCACATGATTGAAGAGCAATGGAGTAAGCAGCTTCTTCCCTAATTGCTCCTCCGAAGTGACTTTATGCCCCGGGTGGTTGTAAGAGGTGGGGTTTCTCCTGCTCAGGTTCGGGGAACTTGAGGCTGTCCTATGGGCCAGCTTTCCTAAGGATCTTCATTACACCAATTCCTGCTACATTATTTATCATTTGTTTGCTCAGCTCTTTTAATTGCTTTTTTACTAGCATTACCCTGCCTGCAGTCTTCTCAGGGAGGCATTTGCTTCTGCACCTCCTRTCCTGTAGTGCTGGGCTCTGCCCTTCAGATGCCTACTCTCTGTGTTCCCTCACGGAGGTGGAAGCAGCGTTTTGGAGCAGAGATGAACAGATCCAGGTGCAATGAGAAAAGGGTACGTGGCATGACAGTGTGTCTGTCAGCTGACCTGCTCCTTTTTGGTGTTCACATTTGTCACTCCTACTAATCTACCCTCCTCCAACTTCCTTAGAAGCAGTATCATCTTCTTTCTGACTTAAAGAAGTCCAAGATAGACAAGAATTAGCGTAACAGTCAGTGTTTAAGACCCCATGTTCTATGAGCCATCAGCCTCTAGCACTTGGCTTATCACTAGATGTCAGCTCTTAAAATTGCAGTTATGAAGAAGAGCAATTTTAAGTCATTATCATAGGCTTTCTAAAATGCATTTGTTTCCTTCCAACCCCCTTCCTCCTTCTCTCAATGTCTATACAATTGAATTTATTGGGACAGCCTGTCTTTGTAGGCAGGAAGAARTAACACCCATACAATGCTCTCTGCCTTCTTTCTACTCATCAAATGATTGTTTCAGTGCACTTCTTTTTATTCTTTTTTTTTTCTTTTTTTTACAGTGAAACAGGCAGGATTGAGAGTGAAAATCTTTTCCTAGTGTTCCTCTGGGCTGATGGGGCTCCACTGTGCCTCAGCAGCAGGGCTGTTCCTAAACCATGCTGCTGAAAAGTGCATACCACACTGTAATGCAGTCKCTATATATAGTCTGTAAAGAGCTTTTGGAAACCAGGAGGAAAAGAGCTATTTGATGTACAATAAATTATTAATTGTTATTAGTTACTATCTTGACAGGTTTCTGTTGCTCAGCTACCCTCCATCCCCAATTTGGGGGAAGGGTAACTTCTCTCCTTCCTTCATTCTTGATTCATTCCTTTACCCCCTTGCCTCAGACCCACTTTGGGACTGAGTATCTTTGCATCTTTCTGCCCCTTACTGACTAAGAACAGACTGGATCTCAGTCTTCCTCCAACTTCGCCAAACACACAATGTTGGAAATAACAGCACAATAATGCCTCAGAAAACTCAGCACTATAATCTGAATTCTGCCTTCACATTTAAAGCAGAATACACAGCTACCCCCTTGTGYGGGCCCCAGTACCTTAGGTCGGAGAACAGAGTAGTAGTCTCAGCCATTTGCCAACAGCATTTCATCCCTTCTTGCATTTATTATATGCTTAGAAAAGCATAGATTCCTTCACAGGATATGTTTAAACTCATGTGCCTCTCGTGTTGCAAACAGCCCCGCATGAGACTGCTATGTGCATGCCAGCTTTATCCTGTATGGAAGGGCTTTGTATGGGGAACACAGGTATGGCACAGGCGAGAGGTACCTGRGAGGCAGTGCAGCATCTGCCAGGATGGAGCACAGCACAGCTCAAGGTCACCCATCCTCTCTGCTGGAATGGGACTCTGGAAAGCTCTCACTTGTTTGTGAGGTTCCAGCTCTAAAACATACTTTTCATTGAAATTCTCTGATTTGAAGTTAAACCCAGAACATCACCCTTTACTCAGCTCTGCCATAGCTGGGACTGCTCCTACCCTTCTCACCCTCGGTGACCACACCTGGGACTGCCCCACCCACTTCTCACCCTCACTCACCRTACRTGGGACTGCTCCATCCCTCCTCACCCCCACTGACCATAGCTTGGACTGCCCCACCYCTCCTCACCCTCACTGACAACACTTGGTCTTGCTCCGCCCCCCTCAAACTCACYGATCACATCTGGGGCWGCCCCRCCCCTCCTCAACCTCAGTGATGACACTGGACTGCCCCACCCACTCCTCAAGCTCTCTGACCAGACCTGGGACTGCCCCACCCACTCTCACCCTCACTCACCATATATGGGACTGCCCCATCTCTCCTCACCCTCACCACACCTGGGAATGCCCCACCCCTCCTCACCCTCACTGACCATAGCTGGACTGCTCCTGATGGGCACGTGCCCTGCAAAACCCAAAGCCCTGTTCAGGGGAGGAGTGAAGCAACTGTGACGTTCAAGAAGCCACTGTGTGACTGCAGGATAACCATAACCAAAGCTCTGTGCTGAGCCGTTACATGCATGGCCTCATGGGCATGTGTCCTGAGTCACTYCAGCCCCCAAGTGAATATAGGAAGAAATACCTTATCCTCAAAATAATCAGAGTCCTCAAATCCTCCATACAAAACCAGAAGCAAAGCTTTCTCTGCCAGTGGAGGAAAAACATTAATTTGATTTTAACAGGAAACCCTCAAAACATCACACAAGAGAAGCACAATATTATGGCAAGGCTCTGTAAGTCACCAGCTCGGAGTCACAAGTCTTTCAGGCAGCAAAGAGGCATTGCACAGGCTACCTTGAGCATGAACAGCAGCTCCATCTAGCACATGCCCCAGCTCACTGTGTCTATTTGCTTGTCTCATCACTGGAAACAGACACGCTACTCAATTTACAGGGAAGCAGGATGACTCTTGCCTTTACCACACTATGAAAAATATACCCCATTGTCAGCCATGAGTGCAGCTGTACTACTGTGAATATGATTTACCTGCCAGGGCTGATGAAGACAAACGAGCTTTGGTGTGATTTCAAAAGCCAGGATAAAAACCTGCCTGGGTGAGTCCGGGAGGGGGGGACACAACCCCCTGCACCATCCATGCTCCCCTGTGCAGCTACACACGTGGCAACTGTGCATGCAGGAGCGCTGGGGACTGCGAAGGACGTGTGTGTGCACACGAGGAACTATATGAAACTGTTTCCATGTCAGTTGTTGATCTAAAAGCACTTAACAGAGGTAGGGTTTAGAAAAGCTTTTCTAGACAGATGACCTGATTTGAACGGTTAATTCCAGACTTCCTCCAGCCAAGAACAAATAACTGGAAATACCTTCACCTACCATTGGAATCATGAAGATTAATTGCAAGATAGGGTGCATTCCTCTTTTGCAGAGAAAAGGATGCAAGAGAATAACAAAAGCAGAGGACTGGCATTTTTGCATCCCTATTCCAGAAAAACTATGGGGAATATTCTTCATTTTATTCCGGAGAAAATAACGCATCTCCCCAGAGTACCTGTCTATAGTTCTTGATTCTGCGAAGAGCGCACCAGAGTATAAAGAAGAAATTCAGAAGCAGAAACTAAATAGATTTATTCTTTTTTAAAGTAGCAAACTTAAAACATTGCAAAAGGTTACAATGATTTAGAACACCCAGTCTGGGCAGCCATGCTTGGCTGTTCCCTGAGTACGTGTGAGGTGACTCTGCACACAAGGCTCTTGCAGCGGCCAGAAAAATTGTGCTGCTTGCAGCCTCTTGCATTTCCCTGCTGTATTTATGAGAAGTGCATGAGAGAAACTTACCTGCTTGCCACACGGGGACATGGCACAGAGCAGTTCCTGCTTCTCTGTCACAGGAAAGGCAAGTGCAGCGTGGACAGAGCGGCTGCTCCCCTGTCTCCTGTGAGGGAAGGGATGTCAGCCATACAGACTGTTCTTCTTACTTAATTTTCTGAAAATAGTTCATGACTAAGTTAACACTTTTAAAATTTGCTGGTATGAATGGCTTGGGTTGAGAGTTTCGAGGACTGTCTAGTCCCTTGTATGTCAGTACCCTGCCATAGGATTGTAGATATACAGCTACCTATAATACATGGCTGCATTAGCCTCTCTGGGCTTTGCCATTTCAATACTATTATTATTATTGTCAAGGTGTGGGTGTGTGGCTTCTCCCTGTTGGAAACACTCTGTGGTATCGCTATCAGCAAAATTTAATTGGCTACCAGCATTCTGTTATCTCTATGAAGTAGCTGTCACAAAGGTGACACCAGAGCGTCAACACAACTGATTGGATGGCATTGTGAAGAGTAGTTACCTGGCATAGAGTCTGCCTTAACAGGAGATAAACTAAATTGCAGAAGATCATCTTCTTTGTGCACACAGATCACAGAGATAGGAAGAAGGTACTCACTCAGTCACTCTAATATCAAAATTGCCACAGAGGAAGAGAGCAAAGCCCACCAGACTGCCTCTAGGCAGCCAGGAACCAGCTTGTATACCTCCACTGAAGAGATCCCTTGTTATCCTTTTGCATCAGCTACAGAACTTGGAGAAACAGCAGGATTATTAAGAGCACGGGAGGTTGTGGTGACATTATCATGAGTGGATGGACAAACTAGCATTATCATGACAGAAACTGGGCAACAACTACCATCAACCAAATCCCTCATTGATTTGTTGGCCCAGAAAATTCCACATTAGGCAGCAAGGAAAAAAAAGTCATAATGACATACGCAAGGAGAGCAAAGTAGTAACAATACAGTTGCATTAGATGGGTTCAGATTGCCCATTATATGTGGTCTACAACAGAAAATGAAGCTTTTCCTAAAAATGTAGAGTTACTGTGAGAGCCATTCAAATGAGATAGATGTATGACAGTCCAGTCTCATGACTTAGTCTGTAGACCAACGATATTTACTGAAGTATCACTGTTCTTAGGCCATGCATAATAGTTTCAAGAGGCACAAAGTCAGAGATCAGTTAAGGAAAGCAGAACTCACATTGGCTCTCCCTCCTGGAGTAATGCCTGGCATATAGTCCTCTTTGGTTCTTCCAATCAAATAGATAATTTGAGAATATTTTGATATTGTTATTCAAGTTGATAGTTATTAATGACCACAAAAAAAAAGTCTACCCAAGCACATAAAGAAAACTTCATCTGAAGCTGTGGTTGTAAGTATGTTTAGAAGTAGGGTGTTCAGTTCTGTTGCTATTGAGAAAAGGTGCAAGGGAACATGAAACAACTTGAACAGAACTGAAAAAATACTCTTTTGGGAGAATACAATCCTCAATGACTCTTCTCTAGGCAGAGAGGAGCTGATAGTGAGCTGCAAGATGGGAAACGCACAAGAGGTACACAAGAAGAGTTCCCAGGAACTGTAGTTACAATTCATAATGTTGCTTTCACCATAGTTAACACCACTTGTTAGGATTATTGAAAAAACACTCTCCAGCCTTTTGATCCCTAAATTCCAATTATCATTACTATTGAAAACTGTTTCATTGCCAGTGCTGCCCTGCCTACGAAAGAATGAAAACAGTAATATGTTTTCATCATCCACTGGTTCATGCTGTCTGAATGCAAGTACATTATGATTTGTGAATCAGAGGACTAGTAAAAATGTGTTCACTTCAACAAAGTGCTGCTCTCTTGTCAGTCCAGGCACCAGCCACCTTCGAACAGCTGAATACGGATCTGAATCCTGCTTGTGGATTAATAAGGTATAAAGCAGGTGAAGGAGAAGAGCAATTCCTGATCTACCACTGTAAGAGACAGTTGACCCCTGGCAGGTCCAGTCTTTGGCTGCATCTCCCATTTGGAAAGTAAATCCTGGAGGAGAAGCGAAGCTGAAATTTTTAAAAATAGCCTCCTTAGATCCTACTGCTTCTCATTTCTGAATCATCCCTTATGACCCCTGCAGAAGCAGCAATGAAGATCTTCTGTACACAGCAGGTAATACAGAGATCCTACACATCTGGTGAGCCAGGACATTCGAGGTAGAACAGTGAATTTCCTTTCACATCTCAGTTTTTAATTGTGTCTAAATTTCTCAATAAGCATCTCTTTTCTTCCTGAAATTCAGCATGACTAGATCACTTGTCAGCGGAAAATGCTTCTGGGGGAAAATTATATGTCATTTGGAAAACATTTTCTAGAGACAGAAGTCTTGTGAAAGTAAAAAAAAGAAAGAAAATACCAGTTTCTTCAAAACCATCAAAGTTTTCTCCTTTAAGAAGCAAACATGTTATGTCTGTAAACTTCATAGTTCTTTTATTCATTATTTTCCCTTCAGAAAGATCTATATGCAAGATTCATTCCTGAAAGGACAGCAAGGCCCTTTCCACATGAAGAAAACGTGCTCTGTATGGATGTAATTGCATTGATGCCAGCTTCCTTAATGCAGGCAGCGCTTCAGCCGACCTTGAAAAACACAGAATCTCTCCACCGGGGTTACAGGCTTGCTGGAGGTCATGTGCAGTATGGAACAYCAAAAAACTTGAACCTTTATGATAGTTATTTAATATAGCAGGAATATTAACTCACCTCATATTTTTCTTGTGCATGTCAGGTRATATTCCAGAACTATAGATGCAGGTGAAGAATTTGCTGCACCATGCCTGGGTGATAGCTACCTCCAGATGGAGGGCAGTGGGAAAGGAAGAACTGAGGAATTGATGGTGGTTTCTCCAAGTGCCCCATCAATGTCAGATTCAAACCATTTGATGCCATTAGAAGAGAAGCAGTTTGTTGTTATTTTTCTCCTGTTTATACTGCCCCTGCAAGCAGACAAAATAAAGGAAGTGAAATTAAAGCTCTGGAGGGCTTCTCTTCCCTCCTTTTTTTCTGCTTCTGTCATTCTATTTGACTGTTGTTCATCTTCTTGACTGCTCAAGAACTGTCACCTTGTATAGCATCCAGGGGGTCTCTAGCAATTCAGTGACAAAAAATAATATAGTGGGGAAAAAAATCACCCAAGAGGCAGATGAAAGAAGTGGTGAAGCCAACGTTAAAAAAAAMCTGACAAAAAAAAMCAACAACAACAAAAAAACCCCAACAACAAGAGGGAAGCATTGGGCCTGGAATGCTTGCAGTTGTTTGTGTGCTCTGGAAATATCAGTAATGATGAAGTAGAGGCAATAAATTGCTTTGAAACCCTCTATGACCCTTTCCCTATTCTCTGTCACTCTGGAAATGAACTGTGTGCATTGGAAGTTTCTTTCTCTATCCCCCCTACCCCACCCTCTTCCTTTTTCCTGTGATTTAACAGATATGGTAACCTTTGTGCTTTTTATTGTACACTCAGGAAATAAAATTCCACTCAGTTAAGCCACATTGTGAGTGGAAAGGCAGCCATCAACTCAGGTGGACTTAGAGGGCAGCAGCTCAGAAAATCCAAATCAGGCAGCTTCTACACTCCATCACAAGTTGAAGAACTGCTCCACTGTCCTTTTCCTGTCCTGGCTCCTACCCTCTCATCTAACAGTGACCTGCAGCTACCTAAACTGATCCAAAACCAAACCCCAGATCCCATCTCTCCCCTTATCAGGTTTGGAGAGAATGACTTAACTCCTTGGCCTGGAGAAGTGGTCACAGGTCTGCATCTGTGAATACACAAGTTTGTGGGAGCCACAGTCTCAGAGGAGAGATGATACAGAAGAGGTCAATCACACCAGATCCCTAGCACTACATGTTAAGGCATTTTTTGCCTGAAACATAAGATTGGGAATCATAGAGGAGAGTTCTCTGTGTTTTGGAAAGGCTGATGCGTACAAGGACTTCTGGGCTGATCAATAAAGTGCCTGTAATTCTGTGGATCTATCACTACTAAAAACATTGTAAAATACAGAAATGTCAGTTATAGGGCATCTCTGAATTAAACTTCTGAGCCTGTGTACGGGTGAGCTGGGGTGAAGATTAGAAAAAGAGGCATATGTTCACTTAGCAAGAACCCTCAGTTCACTGTGAATGTAGCCAATGGAAGAGCAGCTCATGTCTCCACCATAAATCCTTTCAGGTGACAAGTTCAGAAGCATATCAGACAAGCCAGACAGGGAACTCCCCTCACTCCTGCGATCTGCCATCCCATGGCCCTTCCGTGTGATGAGAAGGTGTGAACACCCTTGCAATGTTTTGATCTGGCTCTGAGAAGCTGATACTCCTCTCAGTCTAGAACTCCTTCAGAGAACCATTCAGTGAGTTGCTTGTGTGGGCATAGGGCCTCCGTTTGAACCTTATACCTCTACCATGGAGACAGATGAGCTCCCTGGCCTGAGAGACATCCACCATGTGAGCATTCCTGACTTAGTGGGCATTTTTGTGTAGCGCTGGTATAAAGTGAGAGAAGTCCTATTTCTAGGCAGTTTCAGCCTTGCCATAAATCTTGTGTCACAGATCAAGTCCAAGTGGTAATAAATCTCTTAAGGCTTGTAAGACACTATGCCAGATCCAGCCCTTGGAATAGGAAGTACAATTCCATTGACTGCCAACACTTGTTTGCATGAGATTTTATCTCATTTCTTCTCACTATCCCCAATATCAATGCCTTGTCTGCTTTAACTCTCTCTGAAGTAAATGTTGCTYTGAAAAAGAGAGCAGCAGGCTAGAAATGGCCAGAAAATGCTATTTCCATACTATTTTCTCATATTGCCAAAAGTTTTCATTACACAGCACATATAATACAGCTGGAGGCAGAGCAGGCTCAGGACAAAGCCACTGTGTCTGCATAGATATTCTTCTTAGTCCTTTCTGCCAACACCTCTAGGGTCAAATTCTCTGGCTGCCTAGCTTGTCTAAGAGTATCCGACAGGCATCACGAGAGTGGCCCCATCAACACACCGAAAAGAATTATTGCAGCACTCCCAGACCCTTAAGCACCTCTGGAGTTCCCCTGAAAGAACGTGGATGGCTCCTGTCACAGGTTATTTCTCTCTATAGGCACCTAATTTTATTAGACCATACACCAGAAAGGTASAGATGGTCTACATCAAAACACATTCCCATTGCTGCCCTCTCACGTGCTGTCCACCAAAACCGCTTTGGACAGCCCGAAGTGTCARATATGGTCAGTGGGGTGCTAACAGAGTGAAGCTGATCAGATGATCTTGGTGGGCTCTATGGCTTTTACRCATCCCAGGGAACTCTCCACTTCCAGAGCTGCAAGAGGCAGCCAGGGTAGATACCTTAGCATAAATTGCCCAGCAGGCATGTGTGAGACTGCCGAGCTTCTGAGTCAGTCAGACAATGAGTCATTGCCCGCTGGAGGGAAAAAACCCAAGACCTGTCAAACTTGTTTTTCAAAAACAAGAAGAAATTATTCAAGTTTAACAAATAGGTAGGCATTTGGCTGGATTTGGGAGGTCCTAGTTCTTGTTTCTGTGTCTTCCATCTCCCACATCCCAGGTGAGTGCTCTAGCAGGCCTACACAACCAATCTCCTCTTCACKTGACAACTATTGGGACAGCTAATACAAAGTGCAATAGCCCACTCCCCCCCATCCTCCCCGGGCAAGACTAAGAAAGTACTTCACCTGGTGAAAAAAAAMCAAAAACACCAGCAAAAAACCCTGAAAAAAGTCTTGGCTTCTAGGAATAGAGCCACAGTAAGGGCTTTTATGTGACTTCCAGCTTCCTTGGTTAAAGCCATGCTGTTTGATTCTCGGGTCCAGCTGCTCTCTTTCATCAAAAATTCCCAGCTGAGTCCAAATACTCCCTCCAAAAATGTTACATTAAAAAAGAAAACAACTCGGTACATTCTTGTATTTTCGCAAACTGAAAGTCTTCAACACAAAACTGTCGGAAAATTCCCCATTGAGCTGCTGTGAAAGATGCTCCAAGAAACAGCAGTGGTACAAATATTATAAATACCAAGTATCCAGGCTACAGGTAAGCAAGAGTTAGATATAAGAGAGTCTGACCTTGTTTCTCAATCTCCATATGCCATACTCATTCACTGTGGAAGCATTCAAACAAGCCAACAGTTGTTCCTTTTCTTTTTGCCAAATAATAAATCTTTCAGACAGCCTCACTGGAGGCTTGCATTCATACATGCAAACGGTCAGCCACTGGAATGTGTTTCTTTGCAGGTTGTTGCTGTTCTTCATATTCCCTGGGTTTCAGGCATCCCTTCATAGCATCCTCTGATGAAATGGGAAGACAAAATCATCTTTTTGACTTCACATGGGAGCATAAAGATTTTGTTCTGCAAAAGAGAGAACAGTTGACTGTCCTATGGAATTATATAGAAGTAACAGCTTTTTTTGTTTTAAAGGCAAGAGTTTTGGAAATCAATGATGGTACAGACATCTGAGTGCCAAAAAGAAATTGCTGGGTTAATTGGAGAGCCAAAAAGACCAAAAGAATGTTGGGGAATTGGATGGGAGCGGGCAGTCGTGATCCAGGTAACAGGGCAAGAATCAAATATTTTCATCTGCTAATATATTTGGACTGAATTTTTACTAAAAACTTCTTAACACCCTTCCCATTAAAACAAGAAAGAAAGGAGTTGAAAAGTCACAAGTACAAGAAAGATTTTTCTCTTCAAAACTTTCTTGATCTTCAAACTCATTTGACTAAGAAATTGCTTCCTTCTGCCTGGTGTCTTTCATTGCAGGTCCCAGAATATCAAAGGAGGGTGGTCAAATTATGATGACTGGCAAAGGCCATTATTTAATCTTGACCATTAAAACAGAGGACAGAGATCAAGGCCAGCTGAGTTTGCAGATAAGTTTGTAGCAAGTAAGGTTGCTGTAAGCATAGTCAGTGCTGACATCCAAACACATTCAGCTGAAGAAGCAGAGACATCCATGCTTCTAAAGGCACCAAAAAGAGAAAAGCGTTCTAGAAGACATAACCCCGTTTTCTTCTTCCTTTAACTAGTCCCCACAGATGTTTGTCCAACTTGGATTTTATTCTTTTCTTTAAACTTCAAAGAAGAAATTCAATAACCTTCTCGGGCAATCTATTTTAGTGTATAACTATTCTTACTGCTAGAAAGTTATTCCTAATATAGAGCAAGAAGATCTAGGTTACAATTCGAACCCATCATTTCTCATTCTTTCCTTGGTGGATGTGGACAGCAGTGTTATCTCCACAGATACTGAAGGTCTAACAGCGAATTCAGCTTTCCTCGCTGTCAGGCGTAGACCTTAATTACAAGATGATTTCAACTCTTACRGCTCATATTTGTATACACACTATGCATATTTATGGCACATGCCAAAGACGACTGCTTTGAATGGATGGTTGTGAGGATTTTGTTGAGGTAGAGAAAACAAATTGTCATTGCTGGCATTACAGCACAAGAAACATTTTTCACACACCCTGATAAGTATTCCACACACACACACATATATACAGTTTTCCCATTAAAAGCAGCGTTGTTTACATACCCTGACAGTTCTGAGGGCAACCTAATGGTACCACAAGTGTACTCAGCCCATATCTGCACGCAGCCCCCCAGAGCATGCACAGGCACAAAGGCATAGGAGTGCTTATGGATCTGTGCTGCGGACTTGCAGATGGTATAAATCAGTGTCGCTCCTACTCAGCCTAATTCCTATTCAAGTTGGCCATAAGGCATGAACAGACAAATACGTAGATCTCCATGTCTACCCAGCCATATGGGCTGTATACCCAGGTGGGTGTGCATTGCATACCTTCCTGGCCTGATGGATGCTGCAGTTCAGCTGCCAGCCTGGCCACCCAAAGCACAAACTTGAGCACCATCGAGTTCCTATCCACAGGAAACTGTCTCAGGCCCTGGAAGAAAGACTGTGAGCAGCACAGTGCAGTGCAGCGGGGCCCTGTTGAACCAATTAGGGTTAACACATTTCTGGTTAATGAGAGGTGCCGGTCATGATTGTAAATTAATATTTTCCAGTGGCTACCCATGCACTCAAGTGTCAGTATTGATCAAACTTACCTCTGCCCAGTTAATGCTGATGGATTCAACAGCAACATACGCCTGCTCATCTGTTACCCAATTAAGATAAGCTCTCGACTCATTCTAATAGCTGTATTTATTGTCATCAGGAATATTGATGTATCTCTGTGCTAACTGCAAGCCAACATAGACACATGAGCACATGCAAAGGACACAGTGCTGCTCTGGGAATTGTCTCAGGCTCAAACCACAGGGTGAAAGCACTTTGTTAGTCTTCAGGTTCTGTTGTCCAGGGAGGCAGTATTTTCCATGGGGAGAGGAAAAATAAAAGATCCTCCCCTTCTCTATACTTCCTAGACTAGATTCACGCACACCCCACCCTGCATGAGAGAATAAGCAGCACAGCAAGCTCCACAAATAAACTGCTTGGGTTTTTAAAGAATAAAGCAAATGGAAGCCTCCTGTTGCACAGGGAGTCCAGCATGTGAGAAATGCTGGGCATGTAAGGAAAATGCCTATGGGAGGAACAAAATAAGGATTAATGTGCATCTTTTTATATGGTTTTCTACATTTCTAGCCTGGCTGTCTGAATCAGAAGCTGCTGGGTAGCTAATGGGCCTTGGGTAAGGGACACAACAGCAGCTGTCTGCACAAAGCAAACAAAAAAAAAGATTMTATGAAAATTTAACATTTTCCTTGCAGTGCAAGGAGTTCATTCCTTAAAAACCAATATACAATTTAGCCAACCCAAGACGCACTGGCCCATTCCTGGAAACAGACTCCTGCCTGTAGCAAATGGGCTATTAAATAGAGCAAGAGATCAGGACCCATTTACTCATAAAAAGGTCATTCTGAACTAAAACAGAAGTGAGAGCGCAGAGGAGGCCAGTTCATCTCTGCAGCCAAAGTAACCATCCTGTGTGGCCAGGATTGCATGCTGTGTTATACATAAAGCCGAATTTAAAATAAAGGGTTGTGGATGTGGTTCCAAAAGTTAGCAAACTGTTAATAAATGTCTTTTAGTGTGCGACGCATTAAGGATGCCTTTTCCTGGCCATGTGAGCCAAAAGAGACAGCTCCATCTGACTTRTGCAGAGGCTGAGTTTGGTCCCAGGGAACTGGCTGGAACCTCACGTCGTCAGTAAAAATCTATCTGGTGGTTTTCATAAGTGGTAGCCTCAATTTGCCTTCCAATTTGACGGATGCCCCCAAGGCAACTCATGGTCCTGGAAGCACYTTATTAAGCCAGAGTTAATGGCAGCTCATGCCGAGTGACAAAAGTTTGAATGGGATCTTGCAAATGGTCTCTTTTAACCCACCAGAGGTGGAACTTGCAAGCCTGCTGCCACAGAGTGATGGCAGAGCTCACGCTGCTGCTACTTCTGTCCAATCTGTCCTTTAGATAAGTGAAGGACACCTCTCTCCAGAGCTCTCCACTTAGTACTTTTCATCGTTCACTAAATTAAAAAGTGAGCAATTGACAGCACAACTTATTAAATGACTCTTCTTCCTTCTTCCTCCTACCACCATGGCCATGTTTTAACAGCCACAGACACTTTGCTGGTGTCTTTTTAATTTGATTTAACTAAAAAAATAACACACAAAGCCATTTGGCCTTGTGCCACTCAATGTACTGCTACAGAGTAGGCATGAGTTATAGGGCAATATTTCACACCCTGTTGTGTCTTATTACTTAACTAATAACAATATTTACCCAGGGTTTTCCCCAAGCAATTCAGACAGGTTTAAAAGAAATCTTGATTAAAGAATGACAGCCAAAGTATTGGATGTTAAGTATAAATAAGAGTAATGTGAAGAGAGTGGAAGAGTTTACTGTTGCATCCTGGTAGTTTGCAGTAAATCAGTATAATATGAAAGTTCCTCTTTACTGGGCTTCTCCAGATGTCAACTCCCTTGCTGCAGCCCATGTAGAGGTATGCCAGACCTCTGAGTTGCACAAGTGCAGCACTTGCAGACAGTACTCCAATGCACAGCAGTAGCATTTGCTTGACAGAGGCTGAACCACTTATGCTRATCCCTTACCCCTAGAGCTAAGGGAATAATCAGCCACCTCTCACCTCTTCTGGGGCTAGCCACCAAGAAATAAAATTATAGCAAACTAGAGTATCACAGCCCTCATCTCGCATAAGTTCTCTGACACTCTCAGTAGTTTGCAGCTACAAAAAAACTTTTAGCTGATATAAAAAGCCACCTCTAAGAGTATTACCTGTGGAACTCGCTGCTGAGGCAGACAAAGCCAAGGACCAAGTAAATTACAAGGGTATTAGATGTTACCAGTAAAAGCACTCCCATTCAGGTTAGAGAGGATATGACATTTTTACTGGTTCACGTAACTCTTTCACCAGTCAAGCAGCAACTGTCTCTTTGGTAGATTATTTCATGTTCTTTGCACCTTGCAATTTCTGCTGAAATAGTCAACGTTGCCCTCTGATCAAGGCAGGATACAGAGCTGTCAAAGTCCTTGTCTCACTTCCTTTGGTAATTCTCCAGCTGACTAAGAGACTTAAGCAACACATCCATTCACCTAAGGAAGGCACTGCACTTTCCTTCCAACCTAACTGCATTCAGAAAACTCATCTAATACTGTAAATACAAGGACTCCTGTCAAAAGCAAAGAAGAAAAAATACATTCAAATTTATGTCCAAGTTGCTATTTTCCTGRCTGCCTCATAGATTACCTGCCCACTGGAAGAAGGGGGGGGAACCATCACCATTCTCTGCAGCTTCTTATTTTCCCGTGGAGATTTTCCCTCCACAAGTTTACCAAGCTCCAAAGCGATTCCTGTGTAAGAGTTGCTAAAATCACTGTGCTGGTAGAGATGTATGCAAGCCAGGGCTGAGCACTCTAAATAATGTCATTTCTGTAGAATTACTTAGGCTGATGAATGGGCAAAATCCTGCAGTTGTTACTCAAGCAAAACATCATTCCAAGATGCTAAAAATTTTGTATGAGTAAAGGCTTTAGGATTTGGTCCAAGGGCAGTAATTTTGGAGCAGACACCTTAAGGAACATGAGTCTCTTCTGACATGACCTTGCAACACAGGAGGCTCTTATGGTCCAGTCCCACCAACAGCAATCCGTCACAGGGTGCATTGCTGAGAGCACTGCAGCAGCTAGTGGCTGAGGAGAAATGAAGTGACCAAACATATGCCTTTTCCGTCAGGTTCTGCAGAGGTTGTCTTTTCATCCTTTAGTATTTCAGCATTTCCCAGCTTTGCTTCCACATTGGAAAGACTGGGTGTGAAACTCTTGTTCCTTTCCAAGAGCTTTATACTCTAGAAGAGCCAATGGAAAAGCAGCTGAGCAGTGTCTGCATTTGCAGGGTCTGTATCTGTGCTCAAATGAGATCCAGCTAGGGAAGGTCACAGCGGTACAAGGACAGGGAGAGACCGAGATCCTGCTTTGTCACCTCACCAACAGGGAAAGGAGCCCTGTGAGCCAAGCAGAGTCACGTGGAGGTGGTACCTCTGAGTAACGAAGGCAGCAGGGAATGAAACATCATGCCTTATTGAGAATACCCAGTCCCAGCTACRGGAACACTTTTTATTTTTCCTTTACACTGACATCACCTGCACTTGCAGTGAAGTTCTACCCTGTCTTACCACACAATTCCTCTTCTCCCCCACTCCCCTCCCTGTAAGTACACCCAGCTGCCTTCAGTCCAGCTTCCCTACTTTCAGGTCTGTGCTCCAGCAGGTCCTACCCAATCTCTCCCCAGCCCTCTTTCCCTACACAAGCAGCTACGTCTAGTTCTCTCACACACCAGTCTCTCCTTACAGCCCTGACAGTTCTAGCTGGGAATGGTGTGAACTCATTATTAACTCTGCCAGCTGTTTTATCACCCTGACTCTCACACACCAAACCAGAAAGGCCTTTGTCCTCCAGGACACCCCTCCCAACTGACTGACTGGGTGGCTTATCACCCAGAAGCAGCAGCTTTTGCCCTGGCAGCTTATTTCTGCTTGCCAATCCTTCTGTGCTGGCAAAAAAAGGAGTCTTCCCTCTCCTCCTCTGGACCCCTACCATTTGTCTTTCAATTCTTTCCTAAGGGAGGGTAGGGAATCATATCATCCCTCTTGGCTCAGCKGCTTCTGTTGTGCATATTCTGGCCCTCTGCAGCAGATACAGCTTTAAAGGAAAGTAGAAATGGCCTTGGGATAAGAGATCCTATCCTTATGGGTTAAATTACAGGCCAGGGCCTAAAACCAGTGCCAAAAGGATAAATGTGGCAGACAGTACTTGTTTCATTTAGGAAAATAGGCATTATACTTTAAAAACAAAAATGCAGGATGATAAAAGTCCCCCAAACCACTGTGCATATGCACAATGAGTCCAAAGCTTTAATGGACCTAATTTAAATGGGTCCAGGACTTATCCAGGAGAGTCAAGACAGACAGATCAGACTCTAAGTCAGATCAGAGTCTAAGCAGTTGCTGCTCTTTGGAGTTATGGGACAGACCTCAACAAGCAGAATGGCAGGTAGGAAAGAAATGATGCCTTAAGCTACAGTTCCCATAAACCCTTGTAGTGCCTCAAGCTGTTACTGTGAAAATTGTATTTTAACCTTTTACTCTAACRCAGAATAGGCAAAAATATATCTGAGACAGAGAAACGCAATTTCCATTTTCTCTTAGCCTGATGATTTAGCCCTTGAAGGAAGACTGCAAGGACCATGTGTCCCATTTGTCTCATTTTTTAACAGCTCAGCACTTATTTTGGAAACACTTGCTTTCCATTCATGAGTGATCTTCCACTTCTCCTGTTGACAGGAATGTCCAGACTTCTCTCTTTCTCTCTGCTGCTGGATGTCTTTTTCCAAACTTTTTTCCAGTTCATGTCAACTTCATCTGTTATGAGTACAGGAAGGATGCTAAGCACCCTCTGAAAAAAAAAAAAAAAAAAAAAGAAAAAGAAGAGAAAAAAAAAAAAGGAGGAGAAAACTCTAGGTAAAAGACCTAGAAGAAAGCCAAATCCTTAATACCAGACGATCATTTTACAAAACACTGCTTTCCTCTGAGGGCCCTGTACATCAGCTGCATTGGGAAAAGGTTCCTGGAGGTAGTGGAGACTCTTGAAACATGCAGGACCCAGACGGAGAGAAAAGAGAGGCTAGTGACTAGTTCTGTGCAGAGGAACATGACTCTCTTAATAACACTCTTTTACATCCTCCTACTTTCCCCCACCCATTAGCCTTCTGTTTCTTCATGTAAAATGTATTTCAGCATCATTCATCAACCACTCAAATTCTATATCCTTTGTGGTACCCTAACTCACTTCCAACTCCACTTGCCTGACTTTGCTCACCTTGGCAGGAAGATCATTATACTCATGCTTACTTTCGCACAACAAACCCCATTTTCTCACCATATTTCCTTCCTACCCTCTGTGGCAGTCATTCTGTAGAGATGCAGCAGCTAAAACTGCCTGAGGCACTGCACCTGCCAGGCATCCCCACACCTTTGTGTTGCACTGCTGCCCAGTCCCCAGTGGAAAGGTCTTCAAAGTCCAGGCCCTATCCATATCACCTTTTTTCTTTGAAGATATGCTTTTGAGAGTCCTGCAAGTATGGGCTTCCAGTGCCAGCAAGGATGATGTCCACCCTTGCACATGGATCTTTCTAGTGAGAAAAATACTGGTGTCAGGTTCTGGAAGTGGTGGTGTGCTGGACACAGCACTCTAGGGATGAACAATGGTGTGTGCAGTCCCCTGGTAACCCTGAGAACAAAGCAGGTGCAAGGAATCTATGCAAGGAAATAGAAAACTTCCCAATTCGATAGCTACCTACATTATTCTTGAGACACCAAAGAGAGAGTATAAAGGAAAAATTTATATATCAAGAGCAGAAGGAAAGATTATGATTTTGCCTGATTACCTAGCCCTGACTGTTGAATTTCAACTAAAAATTTCAGTATCAAAATGCCTGTGTTTGAGCTAGAATCTCTCTTTTAAACGGCAGGCCAGTCTTGATTTGAAAAACTGATCTATGGGAGAGCTATCATTTCTCCAGGTATTTCTTCCCAATGAAAAGTTATCCTCACCAATAAAAATGCCTTACTCCCCCTCCTTTTCTTTTCTGTAATTCAGGATGCAACTACTGAGTCTTGTCAGAGTTTTCTTTGCCAGAATTGCTGCAATCTTCTTCCTAAGTAGGTAAACAGGGCCTATGGTGATGCTTCTCAGTCTTCTCTAAATAGATTGAGTTTCCTAGGTAATCTGAGGCATATTTCCAAATTTTGCATCATTCCAGTGGGCTCTTCTCTGAATCCTTTCCCATTTATCAACAGGCCCTTGATACATTTTGTAACACAGTTAAGTTAGTGTTGGAAGAAAAATCCCTTTTTTTTTTACTTTCTAGGCTTTTGTGTGCTTGATTTCTCACCCATAACATTATGCATAACTACATACCATATGCAGTGCAAAAAAAGAGAACAAACCAACAAAAAAAAACCAACAGAGGAGGCTCTTAAAGGTCAAAAACTAAACTAGCAAATTTATACCAGATAAACCAATCAAAGCCTCTTAATTTATTTTTTTTCCTGTTTCCACCTCTGCATGCCAGATGCTACAGCAGCTTAAAGCCGCTTACCCAGTGACTTTTTAAGTTCAGAGAGAAATAGCCTGGTCCTACTATCACTTCTTCCTTTGGAAAAACATGCTGCAAGACTTAAGGGAAATTCTCCTAACACCTAAATTTTTCATGTGGTTAATTTAATCCTATTTCTTTTACAGCCTTAAACCGTGCCATGTAAATCATCTTTCTTCTACATCCTTAAGCAAAATAAATTACATCCTATTATTCCTACATCCCTAAGCCAATCTAACTAACATCCCTTTGTTACTCCTACACCCTAAAGGAAGCCTGCATGTCTCTTTAACGTGTCCAATCCTTTAAAAGCTTGTACAGAATCCCAACACCCTAGGTGGGCTAGTCATATACTTGTTTACTTGAAGCTTCTGTACATCCACCACCAATGAAACTTTGCAACTGATTCTCTGCATTTCTTTCTTCTCTGGGACTTGTCTCACATCAAGATATTCCGGATCCATCTGAACTGAGCTATCATCACTGCCAATCATAATAGTTCCCATCTTGCCAGTTCAGGAATTGCTACCTCTACTTATGAAGCTCACAATCTCAAATGTTATCTATTTCTATTATACATATATATAAATTGAT
Organism: Amblyornis subalaris; assembly: GCA_018881555.1. Classification (NCBI taxonomy): domain Eukaryota; kingdom Metazoa; phylum Chordata; class Aves; order Passeriformes; family Ptilonorhynchidae; genus Amblyornis; species Amblyornis subalaris. The sequence goes on from JACAXG010000058.1 coordinate 2,204,678, forward strand.
TTTGTCCTACAAATGCAACCGCTGTTGAATTTCACCCAAACGAGAAGTGAACTACCCTTTAGAGTAACTGTGGCAAACAGAGGACAGAAAACAGAAATAACCAAAGTTCCCAATGAGGAGTGGTGAGTGTTGGCTGCAGGGGAAGCAAACACACAGCAGAACAAATGGTTTCTTCAGCAACAGAAGAAAAGTAGCTCATCAACTGAGTTTTAGGTTTGAGATTTTTATTTTTAATCCAGGTCACAGTCAATGAACCTTAGACTGTCAGCTGTACATCAAGCAGCAGCATAGACAAAGATACAACACCAAATTTCCTGGTACTGTAGATGGCACTTTAGACATGTCAAAACTTTGGACACATGCAAGACCCTTGCCTAGGCTAGAGATAGCTGAGATCAGCAAATCCTATCTCTGCTAGAAGAATAAAAGAGGCTGTAAATTACTGTCTTATTTTGGTGTTGTCTATATTGCAGACAGAATTGTACCTATTTTCAGACAACAGGACAAGCAGAAAGCATGTCCCAGCTTTGCACCCTGTTGTTCGGACTCTTTTAACCCACTCTCTCTGGAGGTGAAAAGGGTCTGTTTGAAAGATGCCAAGCTGGTCACTCAGTTTGAGCTGCCATCAAGAGTGTCTTAATTACACAATCATGGAATATTTGGGATTGGAAGAGATCTCGTGAGATCATCTAGTATAATAAGATGCTTTCAAGAACATAAGTCATCTTTGGGGCATCAACTGTGACTGATCTCCTGCCAAGCAAAGGAATAGCAGTATTCAGAAATGCTCCTATTTGATTTAAAAACCACCCTGCCATGCACAGATCCTCTTTGGGAAAACGCAGCAGATATTTAGGTCCCGCTTCCCTTAAATAAGGATCTTTGTGTTCTAGTGCTATAAAAATGCCTGATGGCCTACATAACAAAAACACTTTAATAGCAGTTGTCCTGAAAATGCAGCTGACACTTTGAAGGGGATTAAAGAAGGCTTTTTGGATTTGACCAGGATGATACCAAAGGGGAAGGTATAGACGCCTTGCTTTGCCAACACTACCACAAAAATTTATGTTCTGGATAAAATCCAGCTGTTTCCCCTAACTTTTTGGCACAGTCACAACACTAAATAATTAATTACTCCACCAGGTCTGTTTGGAGCCCAAAGTGAATTACTTGTTTTTTGGCTCAAACTTACATCAGAAGATCCTCAGGTCAAGATAACTGGCATTTCACAATATAGTAAGGACTCCCCTTTGAGACACAAACACTTTGTTTCATTGACAGATCTTTTTCTAGATGTATAGAACACACCTTTCCCTGGAGCTCAGGTCACGTTTGCATAGTTGAATAAGAGTGCCATAAATCTCCTCCTTTTCAGCAGTAAAAAGCAATGGAGAATTAATTGCTCTTGGAGCCTTCCTAAGTAACTACTTATCTCATTGCTGGACCTTATGCTCTTCCTTTTGGGGTTAGTACAGTCTTGCCAGAGTTTTTTACCAGTCCGTACTGACGACTCTTTACTTTTGAGAACAAGGAGCTCCTGCATGTCAAACCAAACCAATAATGACTCACAATCACGGACAAAGGGATGCCTCCCTGATACTCAGGCATAGCATTAAACACTGCCGAGGATTTGTGCATCAAATGAGCTGCACAGATTTAGTCTTTATAGTTCTGTCAGTTCATAAAAGAATCAAGACTGAGGAAAGATATTTGCTATTATTATTATTATTATTATTATTATTATTATTATGAGATGATCCAGGAAAGAGGTTTTAACTCCTGGTTTAGGTGAAAAACAGTGGGTTAAGAATGGAGACTTCAGATCAGAGATCATTTTATATTTTAACAGATAGTATTATTACCCTATTATGGTAGATTGGAAACTGCTGTGAATACTCCTACCAGTGGTTAGTTGGTGGATAAGACCAGTTTCCTTTCTATGGCCTTAAAAGAGCAACAAAGTTTGTATTAGCTGGATTCAAACACTTCAACAACTACGTGTTGATCTCTTACCCCATCTGACCACCTGAGCAGTCAGAGAAACGTGAGAAAAATTTTTAGGTCTTGAACAGCCCAAATGCTAATCCTCGTCATATTGTGCTGTCCCTGTGGACTTCATCACCCTTTATCAAAGAGAGACATTTGGACTACTGTATCCAAAAAAATCTTTCTAGTGCTTGTGTGAAACAATCCTCTATCCTCCCATGCTCAGATTATAATCTGAATTATATTTACTTGCTTCTATTTGAATGCAATGTCTGAGTCCTGTCTGGCTGCTGAGCAGACTTCTCCCAGACGAGTTTGAAACACATTTGGCAGCTCTTTGCCCATATGGGCTCCCTCAGACATGCCTCCTGAAAATCACACAGCTAGACAGTTGCTCAGAAATCGGCACGTGTTCCCCTCAGACATGAAAGGTACTGTTAGCCTGTACATCAGCTACTTTAACACAGTCAGATGCCACAAACATGAGTCTAGTGTAAAGCATCACTTAGTTAGCTAGCAGCCCTCTCTCAGTAATGAGATGGCATTTTATCACACTCGATGACAAACTAAGCAGACTATTTCCTAATGGAACACTGTTGCCTCTGCACTGAGTGAAAGCACAGTGGTGAACATGGTAGGGACATAGTAGCCCAAGGAACTCTATTTTCATCATGTTAAGCAAACTTCCCTGTCCAACCACCCAGGAGCCCTCAGGCTGTCACACTTACACTCCCTGAGCTGGTACTGAGGCCCCTTCTCAGTCTCACCCCCCACACTCACAGTCACACCAGGTTTCCCATAGCAGAGTCTCAGACATCTCGATCCTTAAAATCATTTAATCTTGGTGCAACACCTAAATAACAAAACAGCTCAAGCTGGTGCCTCTGAGGAGGGATCCCGAACAAGGGAAACCCTGGGCTTTTATACCCTCAGAGTCTAAGCATGGGAAAGTCCAAGTCCACAGGTCCTGTCTGTCTCTCAGTGTCCACTGCCCTGGCTGGCCCACAGGTCCCGGGGCCCTCTGTTATGCAAAGGATCAGCACTTCCCGGGCTCTTGCCTCAGGCTCCCACCCAGAGCTCAACCCATGGCTCCCACTGCAGCTACACACCGACATAAATGCACTGAATGTATTCCCCAACAATCATTTCCTCTCCTTCTTCTGCCCCTCCCTTTCCCTCTCTCCCTCCTTCTATTCTCCTTCTGGTGGAGATGCATTTCCACAGCATGCAGTCTTTTCCCTCTAAGAAAAATCCTTCTATCAGCAAGATGAAATACTTGAAAGGGATGGTGTTTATGAAAAAGACTCTACCCTTCACTATATACTCCTCAGGAACTGGTACTGTCCAGGACCAGTGGGGCTTCTCAGTGAAGCCATGTGGCAGCTTTCTGAAGTGTCTACAGTGGAAGTCTGGGAGGGCTGTAGCCACAACATCTCCTAGTCAACCAAACATGACTATCTCTGAATTCCCTGACATCTGTAATTGGCCTAAGCCAGGGTCCTAGGGAGGAAAAAACCACCCCAGATGTGACAACAGTGGTGGTATGAAGAGAAGGAGAGGGAGCAATGCAAAGATAGGAGTAAAGGATTGAGAGACAGAGAAGGCAAGAGATTTATTCAGCATTTCCTTGTCTGTCTCCTCCACAAACTGAATCACAGAAGCATGAAAGTAGATGTATTGAATCTCAAAGGAAATAAAAGAAGTGGAAAATTAACTACTGATGAAAAAAATAGCTGTGTCCAGGGATTCCTGCATATCAACTCTGAGCTCCTTCTTATCAGCTTAGAATAGAAAAGGCCAGGGGACTGGGGAGGAAAGGTCAAACACTGACAGAAAACACAGGAAAGAGAAAAATGAGAGCTAACATGGAAATCAAAGCAGAAGACCAGGATGGAAAAGAGTTGATCCTGTTTCAGACAATTTGCATGCACTGCCCTGAGTGCCAATCTCCCATTTCAGCATCATGAATGAATGAAGTTGGTTTAAAGCTAAGCCTTAGAATAGCCACACCACTTTCTGACTTTCTTACCCCCACCTCCATTTGGTGACAGGTAATAACAGTGGGCTGGGGAAACCTCGGACAGCAGCTGCTCCATGCCAGGTCCCAGCTGACCTCAGGAGCTCTTCCCTGCTGGCTACTAATGACTTGGACAATGTGGACAAAGTAGGCCTGTGTATTTCGTTCTGGGACTTGTGTTTTCATGTATCTTATGCCGTTGCTTCCCTTTAGTTTTCAATGAATTTTGACCTTGTTCTCTCCTGGGCCTCCCTATCTACTCTAACTTGAGCAGCCACCTCAAATTTCCAGATGATGAAAGATAAAGGACTGTCTCTACACATCTTTCTGATCGTAAACAGGTCCACTGCCACAGTCTCATTGGAAATCACTAAAAAAGTATTGGAATAAGTGTATATAGATATTATTGTAGAACCTTGAAGAGTGACATCCAATGGAAGTAAAGCTGTTTGCCCAGGCATATTCCAAAGAAATGACTCCCCGCAAAACTACCACCGCTCCAGACCCCACTGAGACACATCAGTGACCAACATTGTGCAAAGCTGTCTCCTTTTTAGAAGTCTCCACTAAACCTCAAAGCTTGGCTCCAAAAGGACAAACATGACCCCAAAATTACCTTCATGTGGACAACAATCCAGCTATTCAGATTGCTCCCTTGAATCAGTATAAACATAATCTCAGCAACATTCTGTCTTCCAAAGACCAAAGTTTTGCTCACAGTGAGGGCCGAAAAGGACATGCAGAAAGATAGGACTTGCCTGGGGACTCACTGGTGACATGATTCAGCAGAGTAAATTACAACCTCTTACAGAAATAGCTAATAGCTTTAAAGAGAAGAACAAGATAAAAGTATGTGGGGGGTAAGCAGGACAGATGGGTTAACAAACATAATAGGATATGCATAATTCTCAGCTACTTGGGAACAGTAAGCACAAATCACCACCTGCCCAGTTACTATCAGATGGCAGGTTTGCCTCTTCACAACAAAGCTGTTTCCTGTGTATGCATCACAATCTTGGCGCATTTGCTTACCATAGTAACTTTTCTTGTCCTACACAGACAATTCAGCTTTGGGAGAAGGAACAGGAGTTTACACCTTCCTATCCAAGACGTTGTTTACTATATTTAACTTAGCCATGTCTGAGTAAAGCAGCTGAAACGAGGAAGCTTTAAGCACATCAGAGCACTTCCTTTTGGCTTGCAGAAACTCACTTCGTACAAGGCTCAGCTTTGAAACTAAAGAGCACTGCAGAACACATTTTGAACTGCATTTCACTCACGTGGAGACTATTTGCCCTTGTAGTATCAGAAGAAAATAAATACGGAACCCTATAAATTCATTGGAACTGCCATATCACAAAACTGAGCTCATCGAAAAAGGTTGCACATAATATTTTTGAGCAGAACAAAAATTCCACTTGTGAAGATCCAAGTGAATTCGGGTCAATTTTGACACACACACTTCTGGATAACAGAAAAAAGTGAGATGAGGGAAAAGATGAGTGAAAGAAATCTCAGAATAAGTCAGATTTCTTTTTCTAACTGTTGAAATTATGTTGCTATTTTTTAAAACTGTCCAGGCTTAAAAGAAGAAGAATTTTACGAGAAATGAATTAACATCCTTGTTACAATTAAAAGAAACTTTTCTTTTTCAGTTTTGGATTGAATGAAGCACCACTGGGCAATAGAACCCACCATTCTCTTTTTCCTTCATCCTACTTTATTTTTTTGTCCAGTCATCGAATTGAAAACTCCATTATTCGCACAACTCAATCTGAAATAAAGAAAAGAGCAAACCGGCTGTAGACTCCTTATATTCTGAATTAAAATGTCAGGCTATGGCAGACATGGTGGAATATTCTGTTGTCAGAGAACCACACACTATATAATCTCCTAATTATAACCAAACCTTTAGCAGTAGTTTCACGCGCTTATATATCACTGGATTTCAGGTATCCTCGTTCTGAGCAAAACTTCCCACAGAGCATTAAGGGCACATGCAGTGAGCAGTAGGTCTATGAGATGAAGGTTATCTAATTCCTCTGATGAAAAAAACGGAAAACATCTGTCAGTGAGAGGGAAACGTGCAACCTTGGGAGCTTTTGTCGTGGGACAGTGACATTGCTGGCTTGTCTCTAAAGATAACCTTGGGAGGGAATTCTCAGGGGGAAAAAAAAGCAATAATAGTAGGAGACTGAGGCATAAAACTATGGAGAAAATGGAACCTGGGCTTCAGAAACTTATCCAGATAGCCAGAACGGAGCCTAGTCAAGTGAAGAATCCACAAAGCTCAGCAGAGCTGACCTAATTTGCCTCTCCTTTTCCAGGCATCCCACACCCACAAGGGTTGAGTGATGTGCAGAATAGTGGCACCAGCCTAGGGCCTGCATCCCACATGAGAAGGGCAAAGGATAGCCCATCCAACATGGAGGCATAGGGTCATCCCAGCTTTCAACAGCTTATTGTGAGTTATCTTCCCTCCCTCCCTCCTTCCCTCACTCTCATCAGGACTTCTTTTGGCACAGATTCAGCCTGTCCAAGCAACCGGGTGATCAGCACTGAGTTTTAAACCTGTGCTGGCCAGAGGGATAAGGGACACGTTCTTCAAGCTTGCTCGGTCTCTCACCACTCAGCCTTAGCAATTTCTCATTATCATTGTCCATGAGCCTGAGCCCACAGAAGTGAAGAAAGTGGAAGTTATTTTCTGCTGTTGTTTTGAATGTGAAGTAGAGCGGAGCTTGGATTTCACTCTCAGGGCACTACAGGGTCATAGGCGGTGCATAGACAGCACAATTGCTTATCTCTCCCCAAGGCATTGCACACGAGAAAGAAGAGAGACACACAGCACTGGCCAGGGTTCATTGCTCTTGGCAAACTGCAGCAGCATCCCCGGGGTGAGCAGCTTCCCAAGCCAGCCCAGTCAGAAATACCACCTCAGAGGTGAAGCACTGTGTCACTCTGGCCCATGAGCAAGACAGCCACAGATCTGCTGCTCGGCAGTCGGACTAACAGTGTTTAACTGCAAGGGTAATAACCTTCTGGGACAGTGTCCCAAGGCTTGGGAGGAGGCTCCGTTGCAGGCATGTTGTCATTTGTTATCGAATGGAACACCACCATGCACTGGAAGGTGTTCTGCTACAGAGTAAGAGTTTGGGGCAGACTCCTGGATGCTTCAGTTATTTTCCACCAATCTTGTTCTACATCCCCGTGGCTTCTAGAAAGAGCAAGAGCAGAAGAAGACCTGCTAACCCCCGCAGCGGTTTCTAGCCTGGTGCTCCAGCGTTGCCCGATCATCAACMTAAAGTAGGGTAAAAAGGGAAAATGAGACTTGCAAACATTCTCATTGAATTCCACCTGCTCCCTGTCAATAGGTAATTTTTAAGGTAGGAGAGAAAAATCTGCACTACAAAGAAGTCAAAGATAGGATGTGAAGCCTAATAAATATATACAGTGGCTCTGTAGCACACTGCATCATCCCCTCATGCAGAGGTAAGCGTGCAATTTGGCACAATGGGGCCCCTTGCTCAGATGGCTTCCTTGAGCTCTGAGCATGATCTGTAGGTAAGAGAGGCAGGTAAATTCTTACCTTACAAAACCCCCAAGGACTGCAGTTCTAACCTATGATGGCCAAACCAACCTGCCCCAGAATATCTCATCAGAGTAGCTGCTGAGAACAAAAAACAACCTGGACATTTATGTCTGTGTTCCCCATGAACTGCCCACAAAAGTCACTAACTTAATAGAACACTGACCCTCTGAAAGACAACCACAGATCACTGAAAGTGACTTTACTCACTGTTTCCCCATGGGTTTTGCCTTAGCCTTGCACTCAGGTGAAGCTCCTCTGAGGAAGACCTACAGAGCTGCTGCTACCACTATTGTGCTCCTTGGGCAAGGGCTCAGCTGACTCCTGTGTGCTCTCAGAAAGCAAACCTCCTTCCCTCTACCTTTTCCGCCAGCCAAGCACTACATCTCACCCCCACCCCCATCACTGCCAGTGGGCTTGACGGGAGGGCTACATCTTCCTGCCCTCAGATGGCTGCTCTTGGGAGGGAAGGAAGCTCACCCAGATGGATTTCAGCAGTTCCATGAGTATTTTATGGTCTTTTACTGATTTACAGCCAGTTCAGCATTCTTGTAAATGGCTATAAATTGGATTGAAGTCATAAATCATAACCAGAGAAAGAGAGACACARTCTCTGAGTCCCAGCTCAGGCTAAACCAGCCTCTATGAATATATGGAAGAAACCTGCTCCCTCAATCAATACACACAGCTCAGGCTACAGCAGTGTCCACAGGGTCCACCCCCATTCCTCTTCCACAGGGCTGTAGCAGCAGTTACACACTGCATGTGTGTATGAAAATTCCTCCCTCCCAACACCTGGCAAAGCCAGCTGTAASACAGGGGCTGTCTCCACTACCTCAGGCTCCATGCACTTCCTGACCTTTGCTGTACTTGTAAGTGCACACATACACATCCCCTGTGAGCCGGGAGGCAGACCAGCACTCTTCACACCAGACTCAAAATTTCTTCACAGAGATCAGCAAGGGGAGATTCCCACCACACACATTACCTTTCTGAGGTGATTACCTTCTTCCTCCAGGGAGGCTGGCAGAAAGTTGCAGGTTGTTATTCTTCTGAAACACCTGATGTATTCCACCTGGAGCACTGAGAGCTGAAATACCTTGCTTCCACTCTACAAGACTGGGACCTAAAACCTAGGGATTTGCGTCTTTCCCTTTTGTTTCCCTGGGTCATTTTTAGAATCTAGGCTGTAAGCATTTCTGAAAGCATCTGACACAGCTGTCTAGCTGCAAGCTAGACCCTTCCTATTTCTGTAGATGACTGCAACCCAGGAGCTGGTTCTTTCCACCTCCTTAACATAAGCACTGGGCTACCCCTAAACACTGAAGGCAGGAGGCACCAGCTCACTCCCCTCCTCACCCTTGCAGCTCACCACAACCCTTTCTACAGACTCCAAAATCCACAAAACCTGAGTGACTGTCATTATGATTTCTGAAGTCCTTGAGGTCTGTCAGGTGAATTTCTTTGGCCCTCAGTTTCTAGGCGGAGCACCTGATGGAGCCTAAATATCTTCCCTGCAGGCTTAAAGGGCTCCTGCTGCTGCTAGCAGAGTAGGAAGAAGTCCTACCACACCTACAATCAAAGAGAAGTTTTGCTTGCTTAAAGGTACCTGAAAAGCTTCCACAAAGGCCTGTCCAGTACCACTTGCATAGGCATCATAGCCTCAGCATTAGGATCCTGCAAAGAATTGTGGCATTGCCTAGCTGGTGGCCTAGGGTACAAACCCTATTCATGCAGGGAGTGACCCCTTCTCAAGTCTATTTGGTTCAGACTTGCTTATATTTATTTATTATTTAGACAGATGGTTTGGTTTAGTGTTATACACGCATCTGTTCAAATGGAATTATGTGCTTTGCTCTCCCTATATTCTGTTTTTTAAATACAAGCCACTGCTTAATTGCCAGCATGGAGAATGACCTCATAGTAGAGTTCCCTAAAAAACTGAACCACTGATGATGATGTCATTTTATAATACCCTGAAAGAGGAGGCGAACTGCTTGCTTATTCAGCTTTTCATTAATTAATCATTTTATTGTTACTTTGTGCTCTCCTTTGTATCTGCTTCTTTTCCCTCCTTGTCTTATTTTTACTTGTTTGTGCATCACTGTCTTTGTGATAACACCTCAAAGCCCTAGACTGAGACCAGCTTCCTACTGTGACGAGCACAACACAAAACACAAAGATATGCATATTTGCACATGGGCAAGGGGGACTCTTTCTGGAGTTCTCTTGAGTTTTATTCCAGTAGCTTTCAGAGGATAATCCAGGCACTACTTTTAAGGGTTCTGTCAAAAGTGTCCCAAACCAGTAGGTCAGAGGACTTGCATCCCTTTGGGAGCAAAATTTAAAATATATTTTTAAAAGAAAGGCTGAGAAACAAAAATCATAAAACCTTGCCTTGGAGAGGAAAACCACAATTGTTTTGCTATAGTAAATAATGCCATGATTAATAGCAATAATAATGATAATTGAACTGTAGTTGCTTGCCAAGAATTTAAAGAAGAGTCATAGTAACTTGACCATTTGTTTCAAAATTCCAGTTCTTGGAAAAATGTGTTATTTTAAGCTGCTTCTAGTTGGTAATGCTAATACCAAGGTAAAATATTGTCAGCACATTGATGGTTGAGAACGTTTCAGGAAATTATGAGAGGAACTAAATTTTATTCCTACCGTTACTGATTACTATTATTTTCCATTAGACTCTTTCCTTCATGTCATGTTTTATTTTTGTTTGGGTTTCATTTYTATTCTTTTCATTCATTTTCCTTCTACACTGAAAGTCTGATCACCTAATCACATACCTGTATGCAGTACTGTGAGTGGGGCAGGTAGAAAACAAACAAGCTAACCCAGAACTGGTGGCACCAGCGCAGTAGAGTCAGTATTTCTTTGGCCCTGTCATGCAGCAGGGATCTGTGACTTGGACATGCATCCCATAGACACACAAATGCAGCTTTGAACTAGTTCAGAGCTCCTGTATCAAGGAGCATGGGAAACAGCATGTATCCTGTGGTTCAGGACCTGGGTACAATCAAAACAACTTGCTTGACTGCCTGGAGCAGCMGTGTTCAACTTATCCTAATTCCTCCCATCACAACCCAGATTTAGCTTTTCAGATGYCTCCACATGGCTCTCAGCCTTTACTTAATAGCACAATAACAAAATTGAGTTTGGCTGATGGCTGGAGACTCTTCTGGCACCAACACAGSCTGGCACAGAGCCATCAGCTTGTGCTGCCATCACCATGGGTTCTGCTTTCAGGACTGAGGGGCAGGAGGCACATCACCAGCACACACACACAGCCAAGCATACACAGCCAGGCACTGCCCACATGGTGATGTAATTTGCAGGAAAAAGGCAGTGGATCTCAAAGGTGCAATCCAGCTTCAGTGGCTCTGAAGGCTAAGACACTTYGCCATGGGTTGTTTGCCCAAATGATGCCAGCGGTTAAGTTCTAAACTTTACAGATCAAGAAACTTGTCGTTTTCTTATGTGTTTTTTTTCAGTGAAGTTTTAGTCCAGGAACTATTAAGGGGCTGCTATTTTAATACCACTACTAATACGAACAATAATAATAATAACAACAATAATAACGACAGTTAGTAGCCAGAGGAATAGTAAAAGCAGAGGCAGAGGTGTTTCAGATTCTTTAGGACTTCATTTGTTGAGCRAGAGAAGATAGGATTAGCAAAATCCACAAGGTGACACCAAATCATTAGGGTCAACCAAAGTAAAGGGACTCAAAAAATTCAGATGTGATAGTAGTTTCTCCATAAATCTCCCAGCTAGGATGTCACCCTCAGGCTGAATAGAATCTTGCAATGAAATAGTTGCCCTTCACTGGGTACTGCTGATTCTTTCCTGTCAAAGAAGATTTATTCATGGGAAATAATTAAAAAACAATTCAGAACTTTCTTCCTGTTTGAATGGATTATATTACATTAATTAGTGGAGGGTGGGTTTTCGATTTTTTTTTTCTTTGTCCCCAAGGACAAGAGACATTTGTGCTTACCACAAGGACTTCCTTCMCCCCAGACCTCTTCTTGCCACTTTAAATGATATACATTGTCCACCATGCTGTAATAGTGCTAAGCACGGCATAATTTTTGGAAACAAAATGTCTCCCTCCCTCTTATTCTCTCGCACATATGGCATCTCGAAATGCAACGACAGGCTATAAATTCACACCAAGGTTAGGGAGACTTTCATCAGAGAGGAAGGAAAAGTTGGCTATTTCTTGATGGCCATTCTCTGTGAACTGTGAAGAAAACAACCACTGCCATCATCAGATGCAGTCATAAAAAGAGTGATATTAGAAAAGTGTTTTCTAGCACAAAATGTTGTTCCCCRCAAAGAACAGTCCCACACTTTCGTGTTTGAGGTGTGCTGCAGCCTTTCTTTGGCCGAGGTTGCTCWAAACCAGCAGGTACTCCAGCTCTGTTTTGCTTGAGATCTCCAAGAAATAATGCCTTGTGTCTTTTGGATCCAGCTGCAGTGTTATGCATCAAGTCCAACGCTGGACTGGATTCTCTGTGTCTCGCTGCTCACTGACACCTGCAGAGCTGGCTCAGGTCAGTAGCAGGGATCTCTCCGTTAGGTGCCAGGCCACTACACAGCTGCCTGGAAGGAGAAACCAGATCCCTCTGACTCCAAGGCATCCTCTGGGTGCCTTAAAGCCCGTGTTCCCAGCTTATGGCCTTCCACCCGTCTGTTCCCCTCTGTTGCAGGTGTCTACAAAAGAGAGAGAGCAGCTGTAGTTATTGCAGACCTTTAAAGATATCAATATCAGCAGAAAGTTAGGTCCAGACACTGCCAATGTGCAAAAGTGCTCTTGCCCTGGTACTCACGTGATCTTTATAAAAATCTAGTGAGAGAAGTTTCGGAGAAGCACCAGTGCCTTTAAACCTCCTGTCCACTGCAAAACCCARGCAGTGGTGCAGAGCACAATGCAACACTTACAGGGCTTCCCTGGGTGGGCAGGGAGTCTGAAGAACAGCACCAGTCTGGCACTGTGGGACTGCTGGACCTGAGGCAGGGTCTGGTGGGGAACCCRAGTGGATATCTCTGCTGGCATGCAGCTCCATGTACTGAGGAAGGGGTAGGCAATGGGAGTCACCACCCTGTGCAGCATTTCCCAAAGAGTCAGGCTCTGTTTTTCCAATGAAATTCTTCTTTGCATGGCAAGCRTAGGGAGGCAACGGAGCAGAGGAGATTCATGTCTGCTAGCCCTGTGCTTTGCAGTCCTTTTTTTAATTGGGGTAAATAGAATCAGAATGACAAGTGCAGAGTGATGACTTCGATGTGCTATTTGTCTAGTGAGGAATTTGTGAAATATGTGTTTTTCTGTAGAGAGTGCATGGCTGTAAAGAAGGGCCAGAGTCAGCACAACCTCAGAGCGATGGAGAATAAAGCATTCTAGTTTTGTGGCCATTGATCTGATGACACTGTGGGTAATGGATGGACAAGGTTAGTCTCAGAATGTCTGATTTTTCTGAAATCGTTGCTGGAGTCAGACTTAAGGTTGCTTCACCATGCAATTCTGTATTTACTGTTATTAGAGATTCTCATATCTTCACACTCGCTTTGAATTTCCTATGCTTTTAGTGACTGATGGGTTTGGAAGTTTTTTTAGAGAAGCATATAGTTCTGGAAAGATATTTTTATGTGATCATTTTTTGTTTACCTGAATTCTATTAATCTTCCCCTGCAGTCTTAGATCCACGTTTTTATATGGAATTTCATGTTGCAGTTAATTTTTTGCAGGATAATATTTTTTTTTTTTCCTTTGAGAGAAGGTTTAAATTCAGGGAAGAAGAGATCCCTGATWAATTAATCAAACCTAAGTAGCACAGGCAGGTTCCAGACCTGTTTTGGGCTATACTGCAAGAACAGCTATTCTTGGGGAAATACCTCCATGGACAGGGAAATGTATATTTTGTTATAAAGTGCTGCACACTGTCCTCCATTAAAGGAACCTTTGAAGAGAGAGCTGTGGCAGAAGAAAGCAGGAATGTGGCAACCAAATTGATGCTTGCAAAAAGAAATGAAACTCTTCAAAGCACTCTTGTATTTCCACAGCACCACCTGCCACTGAGGGGCATTACCCTCAGGCTGTTAAGTCCACCTGTAGCTTTGAAGCCCCTTTGGATGCCTTACTGCTTGTAATTCCCGGATAACCATGTTATGAAAACACTCCCGGTTGCAACCTGCCAGAAGATGGTGTCCTATCCTATCAGACACAGGTCTCAGCACAGTGATCCAGGCACTCATGACTGATTATTGCAGCTAATATCTAGTGAAGAAGGCAGGCATCCTGGAAAAGCTCCAGTTGAGAAAACACAGTCTCTGGTCTCCCTAGCAACACCGATTACTGTGAGAACATCACCCGACTGCTCCCTCATTTGTACTGACCACCAGTGAAGACAGAGTCACCTTCAAGGTCTCTGCCCCAMTACTCCATGCCTGCCACTAGTTTTGTCTGAGCTGCTGAAGAAATTCACCTTTCTGCATAACCCCAGGGTTTCTATGCTGCGCAGGAACAAGCAGACGGTTGACTCTGAGGGTGAGGTCTGTGCTGGAGACAGGATTTCGCTGGGCTTTGGATCATATTATTGCTCCCAGGAACAGTGAGAACCCTYGTGGTAGTTCCTGCCCTCTCCACAGAGAACTCAGTTCCCCAACATGGCTTTTCATCAATAAGCTCACACACAGAAGTCTAAACAAACAAATCACTCTGTAAACTACTCCATCTCTTTCTTTTACAGGGCAGAGGAGGGGAAAAGACATAAAACTTGTTACTTTAGTTTCTATTTTTCAATGCTTGGGTCACTCTCAGACAGTGTGTCTCTGGAACTGCCTAAACAAACAAGAAGGCTGTTGTGGTCAGAAGCGTTATGTGGTCTCTGGCCCCTAAACTCACCCAGGGAGACTCYTATAAGCCCTGTGAGAGATTCCCATGCAAGCGAGGATCCCTTTTCAGCTCAGTGCCTGGGGTTGTGAAACCAAACCCCCAAATCAGCTCTCTGCTGAGCTGCCTTAAATCTGTTAGCAGGTCCTGAGGAATGACCCACAAATCTTCTTTCAAATTTTTAATTCATTCCTTTCTGCTGAGTTCACTCCCCTTTTTTTGCTGTGTTTCCATGAACACTCTCACAAATCAGTTTACTGGCAGGAATGTTTGTAGACATGGCAAATTTTAACTCAGTGTTGCATACTATTTGCAGAAAGTGCATTTCAAATTTGCTATTACAGGTCTCTTCACTRTCTCCATTAAAAAACATTTCCTCTGGAAGAATGGAATTCAAAACACAGGCTTGTGCTTGCACCCCAAATCCCCAAGTAGCTGAAAGGAGTAAACTGATAGTAAGCAAAACTGTTCCATGTCCTTTCTTAAGCATGGTTCTGGTTATAAGAGAAGCTGTGCTGGTTCAGACCACAGGTCCATGTCCCATAGTCCCATACTGTCTCCTACAGCAACCACRAGAAGAAACTCAAGGAAATGTGTGAATGGAGCAACTACTTTCCCAAAGACAAATATGCCACAGTATGAACACGTTAGGGACTTTGCTGTTGCTACCAATATCACAGCGATGTGTTCAAATATTCAGGTAAGTGGGATACTGTGATCAGGCAAACAAGTTGATTGATTAGTTAATCTTAAGTCATGCTTTTAAGATACAGTGATTTTCATAGAGAATATMAAATATTCTTGTGTGACTCTCAAAATAAACTATTTTTAACCCACACTTCAAAATATTTTTGAGTGATAACTCTGAGCAAACATAAAAATGATCACAAATTATCGGACCTKGTGGCTTGAACATGAGCAAACTGACCTTGGTAGCAGATAATATCTGATGGAGCCAGGCAGGTTAAAATGGAAGCTATGCTTTTTATAAAAGAGCAAAGGTGATTAGCCACAGCAAGACACTCCCACATGAAGGAGAGGATTAGTCATGTTTGAATGTCTTGAGATCAACAAATGACGTCATTCAAAGAGTTGCTCCTTAGCTAAACACGTATTATGCTTTAGTCAACGGCAAATTATTGGGTTCARTCCAGGGGTAAATGGGTGAGAATTAATGGCTTGTGATTCTTGGAAGGTCAAAACAGATGATCTAGTAGTCCCTTTAGTCTTCATCTCTGAGTCCATGAATGCAGAATGGACACATGGTTCATTATAAAGAGTGGTGCAGAGCCTCCACTGATATAAATAGACATTTGCACCGATTTACACTTGATAAGCATCTGGTCAGGCTTGCTCAGCTGCACACTCTGGCATGAGAAGTTGTCAAGGCTAAAAGTGAAAAATGGCTGTAGCACATGAGAGCTCATGGACCAGATGGCGAGGGGGGATTGCAGGAACCTCACCCGTGCACATGGCCCTGTCAGGGGAAGTCTCAGTCTCATCCACAAGCCATTCCRCTTGCAAGCTGAGAAGAGCAGATTCATGGGGAGGTATATAGCAAGCTCTGCTGTCTGAGGGGGCTTCCCTGGGTTGGTGGGGCTTTGAAAGAGTGCTGCTTTGCCCAGAATTTCTCCCAAAGGAGCCTCCTCACAAGACACCATTCCCCAATCCAGCGCCACCCCTGGACATCCCACCATACATCATATTTACTAGTATTTTTTGTCCTAGGGTTTATAAAATTGAGAGCGATTGGGTTTCTTACATYCTGCCATCAGGTTAGAGTAGTGACAGAGAACATTTCCTTTCCTATTGTCTGAAAGCTAATCTCAAAGGGAAAATTCAGGTTACTCTCAATTCCTGCCTGTTTTCACTTGTCTCCCCATGTATCATGCTACTAGTGTTTTCCTGTTTCTGAAATACTTTTTAAGTATGTGTAGGTTATCATGCTCACAGCAGTTGCTGTTTAACCAATCTCTCCAGACTTTATCCTTTTAATCTTTCTTTCTAAATCAATCCCTCCACTCCCTTGATCATTTCAGTTGCTCTCCTTTGAACAGCTCCTGTTTGTCAATAACTCTTCCTAATGACTCATGTGGAACAGGAAATATGTGAAACTTCAAGGCGTAACAAAACACGGGAGCAGCACAGGTTCTGAGTCCTGAATACTGGGGATTTGTAACACTGGAAGAGCTGCCTACAGGGAATTTGTGAGCACTGCCCATAGTGTCTGTCGCCCTGAAAGCTTCACACAGAGCCTATGGGACAGCTGGTGCAGGAAAGCCCGGCAGCGTGGTGACGGGTGTGCTCAAGCAGCCAAGGCCTGGAGGTCGTGTTCCAGCCTCATTAGATGTGCAAGAGTTCTCTGTAGGTACAACAACCTAGTCTGGTTTGGRAGTGCTCTTAGGGTTTGGAAGAAGAAACACTATAGCTGTATTCCTGAAACAAATTTACACGTATATTAGAACAGGGAACAGCCAGATGATGTGAGGTCACTCACTACAGCCCTGAYGTACTTCTGTGTGATGCATATACATGCTCCTTCACAGGTGGGGAGTAATCCTGAGAAGTGACACCATGGATAAAGGAAATTTTCTAAGAGAGGAATTTTCTAAAATACAGAAATCCAGGCCAAATTGTAATAATATAAGAAAATGTAAAGTGCAGCAAGGGGGATGTAAAAGGGAGATTAAGGAGGGTMTAATGAGCTTTGCTGAACAAATCATACCATGGCAAACCCATGCTCAGACTCTGTGGGCATCTGACTTCCCCCTGGGAGCAAAATGGTGCAGTTCTCCCAAATAAGAAGACAATAGCYGATTACAAAGGAGAACTCAGGGCAGGGAGCAATTCCTCCGACAGCACAGGAGTCATCCTGCAGAGACAGCCTTCATAACAACTTGCAGGACATGAGTATGATGAGTCATCAGCTGACATTCGGAGTACATGCAAAGTTTCCTCAGCCATTCAGGTGAAACATCCTCCTCAGATGGACAGTGCTGCAGCTCCATCAGTGTGGGGACATGAAGAGACCTCTCGCAAAGCTCCTCGGTCTCCTCTGCGGCTCCAGCTTTTGCTTAGGGGAATGGTTTCGGCCTACGAAGGAGCTGAAAATTACACAGTAGGGATAGTGGCTCTGTGGTTAGAGAGCCATGTGTAACCCAAGAGGAGGACTAATGTCACCTAATTTCCAAAGGTATCAATTTTTWTTTTTTTTTAAACTGCATCACGTTTCAGTGTTGTGGAGGAAGATTGTTAGAGATAAACTTGCACAGAAACAAAATGAGCAAGGATAAGAACCCTGAGTCAATGCTCCCCACAGGAGGTGCCAGGTCAGTAGCAGACTCCAGGGTGTGGAAGGACAGAGGGGTCCTGCTTTGGTGACACATGGGCAGGCTCAGGATGCTCAGCTACCTTTGCAAGTCCTCTTCTTTCCTGAGGGACTGAGGAACTGCTGAACCTGARGGACTGGTGTAACTTGTAGTGTCTTCCAGGCTTTAACTCAGTCCCTGCACATCGTGGAGAGCTGTGCATGTCATTCACTGCATGAGCCAACCTTTGGGCCTGACAGTACWGAGCAGTATGCTGAACTGCTGCTGGGCATGTGTGCAGCAGCTGCCAGGGTCAGCACAGAGACCTTGGTGTCTGTAACACCACATGGACATTTTGCAGGCCTGATTTTCCTCTCTCATGACAGACCCAGCCTGGCCACGTGTTGCTCTGCCTGAAAGCCGGGTAAAACACTTGCCCTGTGGTACTGAAAACACCTCATTACAACAGGAGAGCTGTCTTTGTGGGAGGAAATGAAGAAAATKCCACCCCTGCCATGCAAAAAGGTACTTTGGGGATGTCAACCGCTCCTCTCACACCAGTGGAAGTCCCTCTGTATTGTGTGTTGTTTGCCATGCCCAGCACTAACAGAGCTCTGCCCATCAGTTCTTTCAAATGTGGTGATTTAAAGATGCTGCCTTGCAAAGCCAGGCAAATGCATAATGGCCATCAATATATTGTCTTTAGGACTGCCTGACTAACCAGAAGGAGGAACCATCCGTGGCTAGAGTGGGACGAGGCCCATGGAAAACACTGTCTTTTTCTCCTCTGGCTTTTTCTCACCTGGAGAAGTGAGGAGAAGGGTGAGAGGAGGGAGTAACTTTTGAATGTTTGTCCCAGGCTGAAAAGGGTCAGAGATATGAGAGATGTCACAGCAGATAAAATTGTGAACTTCCAAGTGGATGGTAAACATCTTGCAATGCCCARGGAAGGGGAGTTCAGAGCAGCTGAGCTCTTAACCAAAGCAGGCAGTGGCTTATTCAAAAAGCTTTTTAAGCTTTTTGTGCAAATGCCTGTGGGACTGACGGGCTGGGATGGAGGGYGATTATTGTAACTGTGTTTTACAAAGAAGCTAAAGATGATCCAATTATAAACCAGAGCACTTTACCTCAGAACAAGGAGAAAACACTGAAAAAAATCGTTAGAGATAGAGTTAGAAAGCTTCTAGATGAGTCTAACACGATAGAGATAAACCTGTCTGCCAGTTTCTCTAAGTGTGACTTGTGCTTCTCTAGCCTATTAGGATTCTGGCGAAGAGTTAATGAAATACTGGACTGAGGAGAAGGGGTGGTGGGGGATATAATTTATTTAAACTTTTCAAAAGCCTTTTGATAAAGTCTTTCACAAGAGGCTATTAAAGAAATTTGTTGCCCGTAGGGTGGGAGGCAAAGCCCTGACATGGATTAAAACCTAGATAAGAGGTAAGAAACAAAGGAAAGGAATAAGTGCCCAATTCTCTGCRTGAAAGGAGGTTAATAGCAAGATGCTCCAGGGATCAGCATCAGGACCAGGGATGTTCAATATGTTTATTAACGATCTAAGAGAAAGCAGAGAACAACAGAAATACGAAATTTTGCTGATGGCACAGTTTACTTCTTGCAGTGAGTAATTGGCTGTGTTTGAGCCTCTTCTTGTGTTCTTGGCTTGTCTATGAATAGATCACCAGTTTTACTAATAGGTCTATAAATATAATTGGAAGTACGGCTCAGTCTTGTGAACAGTACTGAGACTGATTGCAGGAGGAGACCTACGGTGCTGGAACATCAGCCTGGGATGGATGCAGAGTCACAAAGCAAGAGGGTTTGTGCGTTCAGCCCTCCATCAGCTCTGTAAGTGCTGCTTGCCTTGACTCTGCTGCTTCTGATGTCACTGTCTGCTAGTGCACAAGCCATGTTAGGATACCCACCCATCCCATCATCACTGTTTCATACTTACACTCCTGCATGAAAAGAATCTGCTATGGACTCCTGTGAGCTCACGGGCCCTCTGSCAGCACCCCCCAGCCACTGACCCTTTGTACATCTCTCAGGGAAGTGAGCACTCATGCATGCACCTTTATGTGCATTACTTCTGCATTCCAAGTCCTGATTTGGCAAATTCTTCCCTGTGCAGCCAGACTTTTTGCTGCAAGTTTTAGGAATTAAATGCACACTTCACTGCATCCCTGTAACGCTGCCAGAGATGTTCTCTGGTGCTCTCGCAGGGTGCTGTGTGCTGCACCCTGCCCCATCCAGGTCTGCTTTCCCCGCTGCCTCCCTGTGCTGGCCTTACTATAGCTCCTACTCACTATTCATCACACTGACTGAAACACTCAGTTCCTAGCAAGGTAGTTATTGTAGGCAAGTTAAAAGTCCTCCTTCACAGTCACTGCTGCCACATAAGTTTGTTCAACTCACTGTATTAAAGTCATTAGTGCCAGGCAGCCCTGGAGAAATGCTTTATGTCATCATTTTGCTCTACAGCAACCATTTTTTTACAAAGTTGAGTTTGCTACTTCAGACTACCTCAGTGTATGCTGGAAGCTGCCTATATTTACATCTTTTGCCAGACAATAAACAAGAAACATCTTAGAGACATGATTAGAAAAAACTACATCTTCAAGTACTTYCGTAAAGTGATGTCTCTGATAATCACATACTGCCAGTCCAGAGCTACTAACAGAAACCTTTTTTTCCTTGTGGTCATCAAATTTTAGTTGATGTTGGTCTCCTATAGAGAGAATGTAAAGTTTGTTAGCTGACCAGACCATGCAGTTGCCGTGCTGCTGGTTTGTCCCAGCGCTGTGTCAGTACGACACATGACAAACAGCCAGATCAGCACAGCGGCTGTGAGTGTGACAGGGCAGGAAGAGGAGTGCTACTCAGCCTGCACAATTCCTTGGCACACAAGGTGTTACTGCCAAGGAAGATATTCCCAGGTGATATCTGATTCGGCAGATCCTCTGTTGCAGTCAGTGAAACTGCTGATTACTCAGAGGTTTATGTGCACCCTTCCTCCTACCCCCTGCCAGATACTGAGGAATGAACCAAGGAACAGGAGTACTCTGGGGCATAAGCACCTTCAAGGACCAGTAGCAGCAGGGTTGATGCAGTCGTCCTCATGCTAATGAAGCCTGGTGTTTGAAGGCAGAGACTCCTCCTGCGATCTGCTGGCATTGTCACTTGACACTTCTCACCAGCTGGCGAGTAGGAAAAAAAGAATGTTCTGGTGTCAGTGTAAAATAAGTGGCTGCAGTGTGTAGTCGAGTTGCTGGAGGTTTCAYAATGCTGTCTTCAGTCTTTTATATATATATGCAGCAATGTACGAGCAGAATGGCCTCCATTTCAAAGCTACTCCGTTCTGTCAGAAACAAGCTGGAGCAGCCAGGCGATCGCTTGACTGATGTCACCGAGGGAGGGTGCTAAGAAGGCAAATGCAATATGAACTCAAGCTCAGCGTGCTGCAAACAAATTGAGCTGCTGCACTAAAGTTGTGAAGAAAAGAGATCTTCCTATTATTTATACAGCGGTCCTAGATATCAGGGAAACAGGCAAGCTGGAAATGGAAATTCCCACTGATGAGAAGAAATTTGATATTACTGTCGTTGCTGAAATCTGCAGGGATTAGTCACATTACTTGGAATTTTTAACAGTGTAGTTACAAACATTTGAGGTAAAACAGAGTCAGTAAAATCGCAGGGGTGAGTCTCTGCATTAAAGACACCACTGCATTTTTTCACTTAATTCTTCAGAGCAGAGACTGATCCTTGTGTTTATTAGTAAAACTTTTCAGAGGTTGACTACTGGGGTCTTTCAGACACCACTAAATTAATGATTTAATAATGATTCAGCTCATCACTGTAGCATATGGAAATTAAAAATACAGTTATTATGGAAGGATTCCAATTTGAAAATTTGCTGGAGGTTTTATGCAGTCAACAGGAAACATCACCAATGCTTCTGAAGTGTAGAGCTGATTATTTTCTACTGCGAAAACATTACATTCAGGTTGAGGTAGAAGTCGACTGTTCTCATTAGGAAGGGTAAAGAAGAAAGAAGTGCTGGTCTAAGCTGTTTGTTGCCTCTGAAATGTAGGTCTCAAGTCAATGAGGGGCATAGACCAAGACAGACAGATGTGGAAATCAGTATGAAAAAAATTTAGACTTGAATGTATTCAAGAGCACATTACAGTGATACGCACAGGCTTGATAGGAAGCAGCCTGGGAACCATAAATAAAGAGACAGAAACATTGAGGACGATTATAAATAACTTAGAAGAATGATAAGCTCCTGGACTGCAAATTGGCATGAGAAGCTATTCAATGATCCGTGCTTTACAGGGTGATTAGTGTATGACTGGTTAATAGCAGTGCAGAGAAATGTCACTGGGAAAAGCAGACGTATGCACCTGCACAAGCCTTTGGATAATATCAACAGTATGAACAGGTACAGAAATGCTAGGAAAAAACACTGCTTTTGCATTTGTGAGTGTCCCTGCACCTGGACACACACACACACACCCACAAGAGGGCTCACGCATGTCTGTCCAACTGATCACCTGGATGAGAGAGCTAATAAAAGGTTTTACTCACTGGATGCTCGTTCAAACCTGTTGCAGCAGGAGCTGTCAATCCCTGGAAGCAGCTACGAGGACCAGTGATTATGATTTGATTACACTGAATATGAGCACAGGAAGTATGCTGTCAGGGAATAATATATGTATTTATGAACTTGGCCCTTTGAAAATGCTAACTTCTTAAATGTTAAAAGTAAAACGCATTAGGAGAGAGCATATAACATATATGTATATATTTGTATGAACATTCATTTGTGTATGTGTGAGAATTGGGAGCTCCTCCAGCAAAGTTTCTCAGAGGGCTCAGAGGCCACCCTGGCACAGTCACTCCAGAAGATGACCATGGAAAAAAACTCAGTAAGACTGAGCACTGAGAGACATAGCGTGAAATTCAGAATGTTTATGTACCATGATCAGAGAAAAAAAAAAAAAAAAAAGGAAAAATGTAAACAACGAGCATTAATTAGAAGACTCAAGTTCAAAAAAAGCATAGAGACAAGAAGGCCCAAGACGAGGGAATCTGATGGCATGTGCAACTGCCCAGCCAGCTGCCCACTGGCAAGCATAAGTGTCAGGGGAAATCAAACACTAGATCTGAACTTCRTGACAAGAGCTCCAACCCCAGCAAGCCAGAAGAAAGGGCCTCAGAGCTTGTGCCCGCTGCCGCAGTCTTGTGGATGCCTCCAGGAGGAGAGGAGGGATTATAATGCCAGGGCTGTACAAAGCCTTGCCACAGAAGAGCACAGCAACTCTTGCCAGGAGCAGGAGTGGGGCTCCAGTAAATAGCAGCCTTTTCCCCACCTGTCAGCCAGGGAATACTAGCAGGATGGAGAGASTGTGGAGCCCTTCCAGGTGGGAGGACCCCTGCTTTCCATCAGGGATGTGTGGTGAGGATGGTGGGGAGGGGAATAGGGTGGTCGGGGAGTCTTCTCTGTTTCACTGAGGGAACAGGGAAAGTTTCTTCTCCCTCCCCTTGCTGAGCCAGTGTGTCTGGGCACCAGCGCCAGCCTGATGCTGGGTGTCACACTAACAGGTCCTTCTGGCTGTGACATTTCTAAAGTGTCTTCTCAGAATCTGGCATCACAGCTGATTCATGCCCAGGCAGCGAGTAGGGCCAGAGATGCTGTCAGGATCACTCCCACGTTCAATTACTCACGGCAGCCTGTGCACAGGCATCGTCACTTGACCTCATCCCCCATCTCTTCCCAGAGGCAGAGGTGCTTCCAGCAGCCATCCAGAGCTGCTGTCCATTAGAGGTGCAGGTGCCTCCGTCCTGTCCTCTCCCTTCCCTACAAAACACCAGCTGAGGTAGCCAGACTCCACAGGGAGGTGAAAGAGGGGATGAAACTACTGGCTCCACATCCATCAGCTCTCACAGCCTTCACATGAAGAGCACAAGGGCCTAGGGTTGATGCCAGGTCGGGAGACCATGAGAAGCAGCGGAGAAAGAGATAGAGGGGGAAGAATGGGTGCAGAACAGGGACCCAGAGTACTAGCCTGGGGCTTTGCACTTGGCAGATCCTCACCACAGAAGACAACTTTGTGACACTATTACCAGTCAGCACTTCTCCCTCACTCACTTTCCCTTTCATCTAGGTTGCTGCAGTTGCATTTAATGACACAACAGATGTATTCATTTGCATCTTTATACAGATCTCTAAGCTCTACAAATGGGTGGGTGGGCGTGACCCCATTTCCCCAAATTATTCAGCACCTTTCAGTTATGCAYTTCTCTCTTTTCTAATGTCTTTTTGAAGTACATAGAAGCAGCAGTGGAGAATTACTCTGCCGTTTTCTCTCGAGCATCTGGGACCCGATCGCTCCCCTGCCCATGTGAATCTCCTTTACAAGTCAACAGGAACCACGGAGATGTCTGTGCACAGACAGACTGCCTCCTCCACCTTGTACACACACTTTCTGGAGAGGGGAAAAGGCACAGATTTACCTGACATACCCYCATGCTACATGGAAGATTCCTATGGGGGAGAAATAAGGGAAGAAAAAATGACACCCTGTCTGTTTATCAAGGGTGATGACAGTTCTGTTGTTGCCATCAAGAGATGTGTAGTTGCATCTATGGTATGTGGGTGAGTTAAAATACTTCCTCTACACCGTCTGAAGGCGGTGTTTCTGCAGAGCTGCCCGAGGCACACTCCATGCTGATGACTCAGGGAGATGCTACCACCAGTGTAGAGGATCTGTCAGCAGGGTTGGGTGCTGGTGTGTGTTCCCGAGGGCTTCCTCTGCCCAGTGCCCAGGTCTCTGGCCCTCAGCTGGTGGGTACCCAGCTAGAGCAAGAGGGTTTAAATGGATGGGGAACAGGTTCACACACAATGGCCGTTCCCAGGGGAAAGTGCACCATGTTGCATTTTCCATGAGTCTGGATCTCTACCTGGTAGCTGTACAGATTGAGGACAGGAGGACAGAAGGCAAGTAGAGGAGTAGAAAGGAAGGGAAAGTAAGGGCTATTTCTCATTGGGCTGTCATATATACTTAGGCAACATATGAGGGGCCCTGTCCCAAATGTCGCATTGTGAAGTCAGATGCACAGGAGAGAAAAGCTCCTGTCCTGACTCTCCTTCTACTTGCCCCTCACTCTGACCAGGTGACTCTAGGGCTATGTGTTGGTGAGAAGCTGTTGGTGTGACACCCTGGGAGAGCAATGAGTGAGGATGCTGGTGCTGTCGGCAGAGATCATCACCAGTTTAATTTATGGGTTGCACTTTGTGTATGAAGCCATGGCTACACATATAATGTAATCCCATCACTGTGAGTGTGCTGAGCACTGCTGTCAATCAAAGGTGCTTTGCATCGGTACATTTTCATATAAATATGTATGTTCTTTTGCTAACGGTATTATTATTTATTATTTGTGTTACTGTCATGCCTCAAGGCTTCAGCAGGGACCAGGTTCCTGTTGTGCTGGGTGTCTCGCATGCATGGTGAGGGGCAGGCTTTGTTCTCTACAGCTTCCAGACTAAATACACCATAACAGGCACAGTCTGGGGTCCATAAGGAAAAAAAAAAACATTTTGAAGTGCTGGATCCAGCTCACCAGTGGCAGAGCTGGGAGCAGACCTGAGTTTGTGCTGACTTCCTGTCCAACACTCTTTCCACTTCAGTACCAAAAACTTGGCGGTTTTGGCTTCTTTTGGAGAAGTAAAGCCATTTTACAAGGTGGAAATTCCCTCTGAACCCTCTTTCTGAATACCCCCCTGCGCAGGAAGGCCAGGATGCCTGAGACATGGCACCCCATGGCCCAATCCACAGCCACTGTCAGCAGTACCCTAAGCCTCACACTGTATAATGTGAGATGTTTTCTCCTCCCAAAGCCCTGGCTGCACCTGAGCACAGGAGGTTCTTCTCTGACCCCTGTAAAAGGGGAGTCTCTTAGGCATCACTGTCAGGTTTTGCTAGCAGTGAAGGGAGCACAGGCTGCCCAGTGCAGGAGGGGTCAGGAACTGCCCTGTCCTGGTCCCAGTTAATCCTGTCTGTCTCGGTAATGGATGGCACCCCAAGGCCATGGCCAGTCAGAGGGGTCCCAGTCCTGCTCCTTCAGCAGTGCTAAGGGAGGGCAACACCACTGGCGCAAGGAGCTCTGGAGGGGACACATGGGGACACAAGAGAGAAGAAGGATGCACAAAAGGAGACACAGAAAAGGACACAGGAGCAGATACAGGAGGCACATGGAACGGGACAGGGCTTGGAACAACTTTTGAAGGGAGGGGCTCCACGCTGGGGTAACCTTGGGAGGGCACTGTGTGGGGACCCACACTGGATCAGGGACACTCCTGAATGGAAAGCAGCCTGTGGCTGTCCCAGGGTGGAGAAGGGTATTAGTGAGAGGAAAGAGCCAAGGAAGAAAAGAGCAAAAACCAGGAGTAGCAGCAAGAAAATGACCTCCTACACTGCCCATCTCCTCGCCAAAGCTACTGGCAGGGACTGGGTGTAAAATGCAGTGAAAATGGGGGGAAGAGGGCTGGTGGGAGAGAGGTATTGGGCTGAAGCTGAGCCTGGGGAACAGGGAAGAAAGAAGCTTCCCTTGGTATTTAATTATCTAAGTCTTCTTTGTTTTCTATCAGTCAGATCAGTAAGTAAAAGTTTATGTTAATTGGAAATAAACCAAATTCAGTAAAATTCCCTGAACTGAGACTGTTTTGCCTGCAACAGACACATATGAAAAAATTGGACGTTTTTAGCTAACAAGGCTGTAAGGAAAAGCTTCAGAAGGCAATTCAGGATTATTGACAAAGCCCTCAAAACAGAAGCAGAGTGCAAAAGGCCCCCAGTATTTATCTTGTTATGAATCAGTACGTGGTCACTGCACGTGCAAGAACAAACAGCAGCAGATGACAATGGACGTCGTGCGCTGTTGGTGGCACAGGAGTCCAAGGCTCGACATCTAAGTCACAGCTGCTGACTGGGCCTGGTGTGCCCAAAGGAACAATGAGTATTTTAAGACAGCTAGGCTTCCAATCTTCACAAACCAGTTAAAAAGAAGCAAAACACTATTACACACTCTCATGTTCTCATGCCCTCTGCAGAACCACATCCCTAACCCACCGGGGTAGCCAATGGCCAAGCATGCTGGCAGATGAAACACCGGTGGATGCAAAAGCAGAAGGTCCCATCCATTGCACACAGGCTCCCCTGTGCATACTGGACCAACCTGCACACCTCAGCCACATCCATAAGAATTCTGTTCCACAGTCACAGCAGACACTGGTACAGCAATCCACTAGATTTCTCCTCAAAGCATAGGGCAACTATCTGTCCATCTCAATACCTATGGGACATCCAATGCAATTCAGGATATCCAGGGCAYCTCTTCTGTCTCTCTGATGGCAAAATTCCACTTTATTTTGGCAAAGACTAGTTCCTTTCTTCTGCGTATGCTGATAGCAGCTATTTTTGTTCTATTCTAATTGCCTTTCACTCTAACTCGAGCCCAAAAATGATCTGCTGAGGTGTATTACAAAAGCCCCACAGAAACGTCCCTGTATATTCCAGCACCTGGGAAGAGAGGGAATCTCAAGGTTCCACAGTGAAACGGCTAGTGAAATTTAATAACACCAATGGCAATCAGATTTATGTAACTTTTATGAAATCAATAGTACTGGACTCTGCAAAATGACTTGAAGAGCAAGACCCCATACAAATGTAATTAAGCACAGATGGCAGCATGCTTTCTGTGCTTGTGAGCAGCACTGCAAAGCTGTGTTCGCTTTAATGTGAGCAGCAGTTGCCTTGAACTTGCTGTTGCTGATGTCAGAATACCTTTGTCACTAATCAAGGCTGCTTTAAATCTAACAGTCATTCGTCCTTATTTTAATAGGGCTGGTGTTTGAGGTTCGGTGCTCTGCAGGAAACAGGTAGGAGAGGAGATGGAGTTTGTGAGATGAAGTCTCATGAATAACATCCAAACCTCATTCATCTGACTTCTACCTCATGTTTTCCCCAAAGCAATGTCAAAAGATTTCTTTGCAGTGCAGGACCTACCTCTTCTCCACTCCGAAGCAATGGGGCCATCTGAGGGCTTAAGTGGGTTCATGGCACAGGGCAGTGAGTGCTGTGCTGAGCACTCATCTCTTTGAATAACCCCCAGCCATATCCTCCTGCAGCTTCATGCAACGGCCTTTTCCTTCTTATGTCCCATGCCACCAGCACTCCCATCCCCTCCACCTGGCATCCGCTGACAGGGTCACACATGCAGCAAGGGACAAGGAAACAGTCTGGGTTTAAGACCTGTGTGAAGTGAACAGAAGGTGGCAAGATTCAAGTCAGTACACAAAACATAAATGTAGGTGGTTGAGGAACGAATGGGGGGAAAATGGCGATCACACGTTTCTTTCAGTTCTCCCTAACTGAATGTTTTATTTTCCTGTTAGATAAAAGGCACATGGAGGTAGAGAGGTGGATGTCACAAAACTGTCATCAGGCTGTTTTCCACACTTATTTTCTGAAATTCGAAATGACACTGAATGTTGAAGATTTGAAAAAAAAAAAAATTCTTCACAGAGTTATCTGTACACCTCTGTCATAATCCTAAAAGGACAGATATTTTTAACAGCCTCAGGATAAAAAAACATGTTAGGAAAGTTCAGAAAAGCTCAAGTGCTGTTACAACACAAAAATACTTTTAATCATTAAAGGCATGCCTCTTTAACCTTCCCAGCTGACTCTGACACATTCCCCAGCTTTGACTAACATCTCGCTCTCCCAACACGGCAGTCTGTCTATGCAGACACACCCTGGGATGTAACCCCACGGGCAGTGTGAGCACGGCTAAAGCTGCAAGTTGTCACTCCCTTGCAGAACCAGCCTCGCAAGGCTCTATTCGAGCACAGTTATCTAATGCAGTGGTTTCCAACTTTTTCAGCTCTGCTAATGGCTTGCAGACAATGTCGAAGGGAAACACAAAAGGTAAAGAAGAGTCACTCTGATATCTCCAAAAGTAAGTTGATGATAAAGGGATCTGTACCACTACCAGGCAATTTTTAGAGGTACACAAATAGGATTGAAAGCCATGGTGAGGGTGCTTCMGTCTGCACTGAGGCATCCGTATTAGTCTTCCCTTCTCTAGCTGCTGGCTACTTCAGCATAACAAAGGTAGGAACAGCTTACAGAATTAGTCAGGAGTTGTGGAAAATTTAAAGTCTATAATTTTTTTCTTCTTTTCTAGTTTTGGTCTTTATTCCACTTTATTTTATTTGTGTCCTCTCTTTTCTTTGGAGCCTACTCATCTATTCTTTGAATCTGATTTCACTGCTGAACCTGCCATTTCCTACTAGTACTAAATCTACTGGAATGGGTTCTTGGTGTGAAAGTATCGTTTTGCTTTTACTGTGTTCATGAAAACTAGTAAATCTAAATTGCAGAATAATATGACCTCAAACACCAGCAAATCAAACTAATTTTGTATAGTTGCATTTCTGTCAACCTCCTCACAGTATAGCTCACAAAACCCCTGAATCTTTTTAATTTCAATGTGTTTAGTCTTTATTTGGTTGGGGTTTTTTCTGTTTGTTGACATACTTTCTTTTCCACTCATTGAGCCGTTCATAGAGTGGGGGATTTTTTGGTGTTTAAAAGCCTGTTCTTTTTATCGTGGTGGTTGTAGTGACATAAAAACCAAACATATAATTATATTACAATTTCATCAGTCATCCTACAAGACTGTACTATCCCATTAGCAGGTTAGCTGGACGCTCAGCTTCCTGCAAGTGTGCCTGGATCTCCCACTTCAGTGTAGTGTGTGTGACTGATCCATTTCACACTCTGAATGCCTTGTCTGTTTGGATGATGAGCTTATGGGGGAAGGGAACATCTGCTCTGTGCATTTGCATGGAGCTGCATACACTGAAGATCTCTTCTTAGTTGGCCACTACCAGTGGCTATAATCTTCATCATTAATGATAGAAAATAATAACTTGCTTTAAGCTTCAGAGATTCCTTCAACTACTGGGATTTTTTCCTCTCAAATTATTAAAAGAAATTTTTCTTTATGAAAATTATTGTATTTTACAAACAAATACATAATCTACAGTCACCAAAGTTTAAATGAGGTACACAGATTGAGGGGGATGAGAATTAAAAAGTCTTCTTTAAAAAAAGGATATTCAATCCAAGTYATTCTTTTTTACAGCTCCTCCTCTTACTATTCATAGGCTTTTTTGATAGTTTTACTCTATGGGGGGATTTATCTGCAAATTTGAGACTACTGCCCTAAATTAGTGGGGATTAGGAGCTTGCACAATAGTAAAGTTAGGGCCTAATATGCCTTTTACATGGAACTGCAATCAAAACATAAATGCACTCATCTTCTTCCTTTTCCTTCCCCTCTAAGAGCTCAGCAAAGCCAGCAATACTTCTCTTTAAAGCTTCTTTCCAGCAAGGCTGTAACAGAACTGAGGTCCCAGAAGATGAAGGATTTTTTTTTCTTAGATCTCCCAAGCAACATTCTAGGTTAATAGTGCTGTCTTCACTCTTTCCTCATCATATACCTGTTTAAATGGAACAAACATCTTCTAGTACACCAGCCTGACAGAGCTCAGATGGGGGAAGATCAATATCTTATGGCCTTGGTAAGTGATTGCCTTTATGGCTTCAGTTGCTTTTAGGATTTGCTCCCTCTCATGTATATCAGACAGAGAAGCAATAACTGTGTTGCCTTAACTGGCTGCTTTTGTGTTTAAAGCAATGACTTCTTGAGCTCGTGCCTTGCCATGTTTTCTTACTGGGATCCCTTGCTAGGTTTTACCACACCGCCCCAGTTCTCCCCGTTCGCAGGACTGTGAAATAGCCCAAGAAGTACCATGACACACACTGGACTTACGAATATGCACTCATTGTCACAGGCGCTGTGGCAATCATGTTGCAGTCTCTGCGGTACTGCTGTCAAAGCTAGACCGTGCCCCATAGCTTGCGTGCTGTCCCCCTCCAGAGGGACCGGCTGCCACCAGGATGCATCTGCAGGGGTCTCTGCCGACCCTCCTGCGGCACCTCGGCCTGGTACTCCGGAGGGGTCAGCCCTGGGGAGAAGGCAGGGGCAAGCTGGCAGTAACAGCTGGATCTTAATCACTGGAGCATCTTCAAAGGGCCGTGTCACGCCCTGTGGCACTCCTACCGAGGGTTTCTGCTGCAGCTTCACCTCTGGTCTGTCGCTGCTTACTAAGACATTTTCTGGCACCGGTGCTCCCATCACTCCAAAGGCATGCTCCCTTCAGTCGCTGCTCTGTATCGTGTTTAACTGTGTGCTCAGCCCTTAACACATGCTTTCATCCCATTGAAGTCAAAGGGCACTAAGCACTGGCTTAAATACCCTCTGGAAGGTGAACAGGGACCTAGGGCCCTGGCAATGCCAAGTAAAAAGCAAATGCAAAGGAAGACTTTCTCTGTCAGTAAACAAAACAAAGCAAGCTGATTTTTAAACCTTTTAGCACGTCTGGGTGTCTTTTCTGCCACTGATGAAGGATAAACAATGCAATTATTAATTATTGATGATCGCTAATAAGAATGATGATTATCATCACCATCATCCAGCCTTGCCATTCCTGCCACCTCTCTAATCAGTGTGATCTCACTGTTATTATACATAATTGCAATCTTCCAAGTCAGGGTAGGCAAAGAAGCAACCTTGCAGTGTAAATACTAAATACWTGGTGTAACAGGAGTGAGAGCTCCCCGGCTTGGAGCACGGCTAAGCGAAGTCACGGGCTTCCATTCTTTTTAATTTACCATCTGTTCTGTATGACACAGCCTGTGTCTCTTTAGGGTTTAGTACCCATTTATTATCCAAAAGCCACCTCTGCCTGCTATTAAAATCACGTTGGAGTGATTTAGAGAGGGAATCCGTCCATTTGCCCAAGTGGAAAGATGTGTCATCAGCATAAACCTGAATGCTGCTGCCTTTCTGGACTCCGGGGCTGGGAAATGCCTCACCAGCACACGTGCATTCTGTCAGCTCCAGCCCCTCCCCTCTCCCTGGCAGAGTCCATTACCATGGACCTGGCATTACACGTCCCCTTCTCTCCTCTTCCCTTGTGTTACATGCACATGCACCACATGCACACACACACTTCTCCACTGTGCCTTTGTCCTCTCTCTGCCTGTGTCACGAAAGGGACATGAGCGAGTACCATTCCACTGATACCCCATCTCCTTTTTCATTTTAACTCCAGCCTCCCCGATCATTACCCTCTGTCTGTCACAGGCTAAGCTGCCATGCTCATTGTTCTTCCATCTCCATTCTCTTCATCGTTGACTGTTATATATACCTGACCATGTCAGCATTCTCCTCACCCCTTTATTTTCCAAAATGCACCTTGTTCCCATGTCCTCACACTCAGCCTTACCTGCTCTCCTCATTTCCAGCTCTCACGGTTCTCACCATTATTTAATAAAACACAGCACAGATGAAGATAATTGCCATCCCTTCYACAGTCCCTTGGGACATCTCAGAAATCTCCCATGGGTACCCAGGCAAGCATCTCACCCTGATAGTGAATGACTGTTAAACTAAGCAAGAGATTTCCAGCACTCTCTGCAAATTGAACCCAACAATGCCCCGTCTACCTCCATAGCTGCCTTCCATGGCTTTAGCCACTTCCAATTAACTGAGCAGCCCAGACCYGTCCTCAGGGATCCTGGACAAACGGAATCCAGGCTGAACACAGGAAGGCAAAACAATTAAATGCGAGGTGGCTTGGCTCCAGGATCCTGAGGCAAGGCTTCTGGGGACCAGGGACCCTGTGGGAGTCTGTAGCAAGGAGCTCAGTCCCTACTGAGCCGTCAGGTGGGATACAGGTGGCAAAGCTCCCTGCACAGCAGAGAGAGGGCAAGGTGGTTCTAGTACTACCCCACACATCCATCTGTTTGTGCAGATGCCAAAGGGAGACTTTTCTGTGCACTAAAAATGTGAGGTCTCGGTTGGTTTGCTGAGAACAGCCATTTTGTTCTCAGGCTCACTATGGGAGAGGCATGTGTGCTACGCGTTCCCACGGAGGGTGGAAGATTAATAGGGCCATTGTCCCAACTTAAAACATTTTAATGAAAACTCTGGCATCACTGATGTGTGTCCTTGCTTGCTGTTATTTTTTCTTACCTAATTTACCTGATAGACTACAGTAGGAGGGGAGAGGAAAGGAGAAAGAAGACAAGGGAATAATGGACATGTTCTCACCAGAAATTCTGAATTGATTCAAAATTAATTCCTCCTCTCTATTTTGAATCAATACTTCAAAATCAAAATCTCAATTTTTGTTTTAGCCTCACATGCCTTTTTTTTCCCCCACACCAAGCAGACTAAAATATATGTTTGGACTTTTTAATTTTATTTTTTTTAAAAAAAAAGAACAATACCCTGAAAATGAAATTACATGTTATGACTCTTTGGTATTTCATTTAGAAATGGTGATTGGAAATGTTAGTTACAATTTAATACATTTCAGGAGGAGTGAGCACCTGATTTCTAGAAGGTTGATGGAAAGAGGATTCTGATGTACCAGGGCTTCTCAAGAAGTGGATCTTTTGGCTCTGTCACCCCTTTTGCTTGGGCAGCTTGTAGCTAATGGCCATGACGGGGCAAAAGGACAAGAAGCGTCCTCAAAACAGTATGCGTCACACTGGCTTCCCTCAGAGAGCAACAGAACCATACTAGCTGAGAAAGCAGGAAACAGTGTCATGAGATGAGTAAGGGCTCAGCCTGATTTTGCTGTAAGTCTGGAGCTACTGGAAGAAGAGAGCGGTGGGAAGAGCATATCCCCCTTACCTGTCCTACCTTGACCCACAGTCCCATGCCAGCTCTGTCAGGTTTATCTGGACAGAGCACACCTCAGCCTGAAAGCAAAGCAGTATGCCAGGATGTGCTCTTTTATCTGTCCCCACAGAGCACATGGGTTTCAGGCAAAAGGGGCTGGAAAAGTCTGACTGACTGCTTTAGAGAAGGACCAGCTGATGTGCTGTCACTGTGGGCAGTGAAATGCCCCTGCTTTCACCGTGCTCTGGCAAGTCTGACAGCATCTCTCACCATCACCAGCTGGGGCACAGCAACCAGTCCAGCCCCATATCTCCACCTAACCAAGAGCTGGCAGATCAGCACTGCTCAGGGGAGTGGTGAGGGGCTGCTGTGGGAACCCTGAGCTGGAGGAGATGGCAGAGCAGGAGGGGCCACCAGCAAGATGATGAGGGAAGCCCATCTGGCTGGGAGGGCCAGAAGTTAATGCAAGTTGGTAATGTGGTGCATTAGTGGAGATGTGTGCATAGGGGAAGCCATATAGAGCTAAGTTTAGCTCTAGTCAACACCATCAGTCTTTCACTTTCATAAGTATTAAAATTGACTGAAACTCAAAAATATGTATTTTAAAAAATAGAAAAGGAAAAGAAAATGTCCGGTTCCTGTAAGATGATCAATAACAGCCAGTCCTAGAGATGACTTTTTCAGCCACAGAGAAACAACTGTTATTGTTGAATTGCTCGGGAACTTTGCCAGTGGACAAAGATAAACCAATAATGTCAAAGAGAGGAGGGGTGAGATTGCTGAAACCTTAGCTACGGTAAGAGGGTTGATGGAAACACTTTCAAAGGGTATGTGGCAGGCCTCATAGAAAGCAATCAGCTCCAAGCAGGCACCAGGAAAACCAAGGGGTGGGAGACCACACACCAATGCCACCTCCACACCACTGCTGCTGCAGCTGCCGCAGCAGACGGCGTGGGATGCTGCATCGACCTGTTGCAGGTGCTATAACCATGGCATGTGAGAAAACAGGGGGTATGGGCTCCTGCAGGACTCTCCACACAACACTTTGTTGCCCTGTCCTACCACTTGACTTTTCGTGCTCCCACAGATGTGTGAAGCCCAGAAGTGCAGACGCTGCTGGGCAGGAGCAAGGGGCACCCAYGGAGGAGCCATGTGACCTCAAGACCAAGTTCACTCTCTCTACCAGAACTGGCTCAGACAACCATCAATTAACACTGCAAAGAAGCCTCTAGCAAGACTTTATTTCTGCAGCTGTGTCCTGTCACCTGTGGCTCTGCAGTCATGGCTTGCAAGGCCATGGTTCACCCAGAGCATGCAGCCATGCTGGACCTACCCACCACACGACATCACACCAGGGGCACCTCTCTCTGACCACCCTTCAAAGGGCTCTTCCAGGGCAGTGGAAGCAGTTGCTAGGTTGCAGACTGTAATAGTTTTGACTGTGAAGGTCTCSAGGGAAAACCAGAGCTGTCACAGGGTCATAGTTCCCTGAGTTTTTGCCATTTTATCCTGGACAAATAGTAAATCTCTTTCCCTAAAATAAAATCCTTTGTATGTTGTGAAGCACTGCACCGAGGGCTGATTCTCAAAAGACCCTGTTATTCCTATGACATCAGCCACATGACACCAAGGCACAAATTTGGGCCATGGTGTCCACTGACAATAAATGGAAAGGCCCTGGGCAGACCCCAATTTGTGCCTGTGAGAGATAGGCTGTTCTGTCTAATCCTGACCTTTTCAAAGTTTCCAAATACTCACTTCCATTACTACAGAAAAATCACTGCACATTCTGGGGTTTGTGTGTTTTGTTCAAAATTTCCCAGAATTCAAAAGATGACAGAATAAACCCAAGCACATCCAGTTCTCTGTGTGATACTATGGGGTGGGGGGCAGCTGAGTCAAGGGGTGCCAGAGAAACTTGCTGGTGGGTGTAGAACCAGCCAAAGCAAGAGCCAAGCCCAAAACCCAGGGTCCCTGATTTTTGGGGCTGTTTTCTGACTGCAAAATGATGTTTCCTAGCAGTTGATGCTCCTGACTGCAGCGGGGTAATCACCCCTCCCTCACCATCATATCCTGTTGGTACATCACTGGGATACAGAATCATAGAAGGGTTTGGGTTGGAAGGGACCTTAAAGATCATCTAGTTTCAGTCCCCCTGCCATGGRCAGGGACACCTTCCACTAGTCCAGGTTGCTCAGAGCCCCATCCAGCCTGGCCTTGAAGGTTTCCAGGGATGGGGCATCCACAGGTTCTCTGGGAAACCTGTTCCAGTGTCTCACCACCTCCACAGTAAAGAACTGCTTCCTAATATCCAATCTAAATCTACTGTCTTTCAGTGTAAAGCCATTCCTCCTTGTCCTACCACAGAGTCACTGGCTGTTTGACAAAGGAAGTCAGTGTTTTGTCCCGTGTTGCAGAATGGGAAACTGAGGCACAGAGGAAARCGAAGTGTCTTACCTGAGGTTATTCAGGAGACCAGTGGGACATCTGGATCTAAAACCATGAGCTTCCAAGAGCTCAAGGTCTTTCAAGTCTCAGGGTCAGCAAACACAGTTCTGAACACGAGTATTTAGGATCCTGCAGTCCACATTGATTGGGCCTTTTGGAGGCTGCAGCCTCATCATTGTCAAGAAGAACTCAGATCCCATAGGGATGGAAAGAGCCTCAGGTTACCACATCTGCAGTGGGCATTAGAGCATTGATTCTGCCGGAATCCCATCAAAGCCTTGCACCTCTGACCTGCCTGATGCACTTTTTAGCTAAGAAGTCATTTACATGGCCTGTTCTGCCCTCAGCCTCTCTGCTAGCAGAGATGCTTATTTGATGCCAACACTTGTGTCTTCAAGGAYGCCTCAGTGCCTGTCCCCCTGGCTTGGTGCCACAGAGAAGTCGCCACAAGCACCTGCTGGCTGCTCAGTCCCACCAGCTGCCACACAGGTGGGACCCCACCTCCCCAGGAGAGCCCAAGTCCTGTGCTCCCCTCCCTCTCCGTGTTTGTGTTGCTCTTTAAATGGCTTTGTTTTGCTTAAGCATCCCTTTTCAAGTAATGTTTAGCTTCCAGTTGGAATGAGCTCCAGGAAGCATGGCCGGGTCCCTGCCTGGAACAACGGCCTGTAATTTACGGTGAGTTATGTTTCAATTACCTCGGTGTTATAGCGTCTTGGTGAGGGCAGGCATTATGTCATGTCAGGGATACGGGAGAGGGAGAAAATACAGACGCTCCCATTACAGCCAGTGATGGAACAGTTTTAATAATACTGCAGGAAAAAAATAAAGAGAAGGGGAGCGCAAATGACTTTCCAGCCATACCATTACTGCACATTAGTAACCCAGTGCAGCCGGGGAGAGAGAGGGGGAGAGTGAACTGGGGAAAGGAGAAGCACAGCTAAGTGACAGGAAAGAAGAAATGGGAGAGGAGATAGAGGGGGCAGAGAAAGGCAAAAATAGGGTGAGGCAGGAGAAGATAGGGAAGGAGGGAGGGAAAGATGGAGAGAGAGACAGAGAAGGGCACCAGAGGAGCTGGGAAAGAGGCTGAGTGAGAGATGCCAGAGGAGAGGTGGCAGGAGAGGAAGGATGTGGTCCTCGTGGAGTTACAAAGGGAGGCTCACTGCCTCAGCCCCACAGCAATCCCACCCCACAGCCAGCACCCATGAACCCCACACCTCCACTGGCCCTAGCTCACTGGCTGTGGGGAATGGCAAGGCAGGTGAGAAGCCACAGGAAAGGGGAAGAGAAACAATCGTTATTAGGCTTTGGTGAACGATATTGCTTTGTTACTGGAGCAAAGCACTCGACTTGCCAATAATAACAATCTACTTTTTTTTTCTTTTAATCAAATTTCCTTTGTCATTGTGGCTTTCCTTAATTTTGCTTCAGCAGGGTAAGCCTCTCACTTCCAGCTTGCTCCCTCAATCGATGCTCTGCTTCACTCTCAGTCACTCCTGCCCATGTGCACCAGCCCGCTCCCTCCTTCTTTATTTTCTTGACACAAATGGCAGTCATTGCTCAGAGAATGTGCTGGGTGAGCCTGCTTKGTAATTCAAACCTTTTATTCAGGTTACTATTATGTACTAAAGAGGAAAATATGTATTGGCTAAATGGCCTCCCTACTGATGGTCCCCAGGATGGGAGAGAAGGGCTTGGGCGCAGGACCTCATGTGGACCTGCTACCTCCCAGCCGTGCTCATCACTTGTCTGGGAATCCAGCTCATTTTCACTGCCACCTGCCTGCCCACTGCAGGGAGTAAACCCTCTGGTTGGAGATGAATTCGTGCCTTTGTCAGCATTCATGCTTGACAATGGGTTGAATAAACCAAGAACTTTGGGCATATCAAAGTGAGATTTTGCCTCTGTCTGGGTAATTTACACCAGTACAACTACCACAGATTAGTACCCACCTGTGTAGGCTTATTCTGCCGATACAATGCCATAAAGCCTCAGCAAACCCAAGGCAGGGATTCCCCACCATCCCAAATGGCTTCAAGCTGCTGTACCAGTAAAAATRAAAGCTGCCTCCCTGTCCCTCAGACTCAGGTTTTCCGGAATGCTGTTAGTAAAAATAGGGGATAATATAGCAGTGTTTCAAGTCATGCACCTGCATCCTTTGAGTACCATATCTGTACAGTACCAGTGAATACAGTGTGTAAATGTGATCTGAAGCAGGCACTGGCACCTGGAGGCACATCTCTAATGTTT
The DNA here is from genome assembly GCA_018881555.1 of Amblyornis subalaris. Taxonomy (NCBI): domain Eukaryota; kingdom Metazoa; phylum Chordata; class Aves; order Passeriformes; family Ptilonorhynchidae; genus Amblyornis; species Amblyornis subalaris. The sequence continues at coordinate 2,243,007 of JACAXG010000058.1, forward strand.
GCAATAAGGGGTGCATCCTGCCTCATGACAGTTATGAGAGAACAAGACACCAAATGATCTGGTTTAAAGAACACATGTAGGCAATCCCTGCTCCAGTGCAAAGCCTACAGAAACATTTTCTCCATCAACACGCCCTGATTATCGGTGTGGGTTTGCACTGTACCAGCAGCTTACTTCTGTGTGATCGGCACATTTGCCAGTCAGATACAGGCATCCCAAAGGCTGGTTCAGCCTGCTGTAGAACTGTGCTGCAGGCTTCCCAGCCCTCCCATGCAGCGTGTGGTGTGTTTGGCTGTTGGCAGCTCAGGGCTGAAGTATCCAGAGTGGTTCTTCTTCGAGGTGCTCACACCTCACTCGCTGCATCACAGTGAGGGGGCAGGTCTGCCTCCCTCCTGAAGGCATCTGGACAATGCTGTGGTGGGACACAAGTAGTGCAGGCAGGAGGATCTCAGAGGTCAGGGGACTGCGGCCAGCAATTTCAAGTGGAGGCTCTCTGAAAACATTCTCCATCCACCGGATTACCACAGTTTTACAGGATGACATAGACAAGAGAGGAAATTATTAAGGTGACCTGAGTTCCACGTTAACCTTTTCTGAGTGTCTGCTGACAGAGTGGATGATTTTCTGGTCAAACTGGACTTTTTGCCAAGACATTTCAGGCATGATTTCTATTTTGTTCCTGCATGTCCCTGAAAAGAAGACCATGATCTGCCTCATATTGTCTGAAGTGTAATCTGGAGGTTTTGTTCAGTTAGAGTCTCTTTGCCTCAGGGATTGTTTCGGAGGAACTTACATGGCAAGTGCATCTAGTCTGCATTATAAACAGGACATATTTCTCTTTCCAAGTAGACATCATCTTGTTTACTTTTTTATTATTATTATTTTATTTATTTGGTGCCATGTGGATACCTCTGCTTAGGCAGGTAGTATTCAGTTGCATGTAGAAAAGGGAAACTTCATCCAAGCAGTTCTACCACAGCCCCTCATTTGTCTTGTGGTGGAATTTAACAGTGAGAATCTCTTTCTTCCCTCCATTTCTGAGCTCACAGATGTTAAACACAGGCGATGCAGATCTGATGGTCTTGTGGTTCCAGCTTCTCTTCCTTGTTTCCAGCTGCTAAATCACATTTAAAGATGTTAACAATACACAAAATACCCTCAGCATATGACTTCCTTCTGCAAGTGATCACTGGAGCTGTCACAGGGGTATTATTACATTGCCAATGAGAAGAAACGCATCCCCCGTGGTTCTGAATGGAAGGGAGGCATCTGTGAGGCAGCTTCTCAAGTAGGAGGTGGCCCAAGCTTTAGGAAATGTGGAGGACCCCCACACAGGAAAACTGCATTTTAGGAAGCACAGACTAAGCAACTTACCTGTACTATGCCTGTTGTTTTCCCCCCACTGTGGTTAGTCATTAAAGTCATATTGCAGCCCAGTTCTCACCAATGGATTTTTATTAGACACAATGCAGTGACTGGTGACTTCACCTGCATAAATTTACATCGGATTTTTTTTTAACCTAAACCAAGAAGCACCTGTGGGACASGTGGATGTGCCTTTGGGAGGATTGTGAGTAAGCAAGTGGGTAGCAGCACGTTTGCAAACAGTCAGGACTCTGAGMGATCCACCAATGGAAATGCTGGTCCTGGGGCACCAGGGAAACTACCACAGAGATTTATTGGACAGTGAGGGATATAGCTTGACTCTTCCTCATGCAGGGGAGAACTGGCCACAGATGTTATGGGAGGGTTCTGTTACAGACTTAGCAGAAGAATTCGGAATTCCCTTTTTCTCCTGCTGTCAATATTCCCTCATAACTACAGTTCATCGTCCACTTCCTGTGGTATTACCCAAGACTGCAGGATCAAAAGCTCGCACAGTAACTGGGTCAGAGAGTCTCCTTAGAGGAGACTGTGCTGTTTTTCTCCTCATCCCAGCCACCATGTTAACTGAGATGCAGTGAACATGTGAAAAATGTGGTGTCAGATAAAATAATCAGGCTTACGTCTGACTTTGGGGAAAATTTGGGAAGTGAGGAGTGGCACCAAACTGACTGCTTCAAGAAGTTTTGAACAGCGGATTCTAAAAGTCCTGCAGCACAGCCCTGCTCGATCACTTTGGTTTGTGTAATAGGATGTATCAGGATCCAGTTACAAGCCAAAGTCCACTAGGGAGTGGAAGTGTGAAGCTTAATACAGTATCACAGAAATGGAAAGTGTCTTTAATGGTACAGAAGGGACTTGTGCTTGAAAGCATTTAACAGAGCCTTGGTAAGTAAACTGTAGTAATTGAGCTAGCAAAGGCATTTAGCTTGAACACTTTGTATATGTATAACAAAATCAAATAAGCACCAAGAAGAGCTGTTCTTCAAAGGGATAATTTGAAATGCTTCTATTCCCTCTCCAGACAAAGAGCACTTGCTCATTTCAGTGTGCACATTTCATTGTGCCGTGTAGCCACGGTGACTCCTGGTTTGTGAATACGAAAGGATTTAAACCACAATGCATTATAGACAAGCTTCCACACCTACAGTTATTTCAAATTCACCAGGGAACACAGCCCAGMACTTCAAACTGAGAACTCAGTCGATCATGGCATCCTCTGGGACTAATCCTCCCTTTGCTCAACTCCAACTCCACTTTCCCTGAGGATCACTGCTTATCTGGAAAAAAACTGGGGTGCTGAAAGGAATGGGAGGGAAGATAAATAAAAAGCTTGAGCAAACTGTCAAAGAAAGCTTCACTGTGGTCAGTAGTATGTCAGAGAAAAAGAGAGGAAGAGAAGAATAAAACCTAAGTACAATACAAGCTTTAAGGATCTGACCTCTGTASCCAGTAGAATTACAGTGTTGAATACAAGGGGTTGACAGAGGTCTTAATAACAGCTGGGTCAAAAAACACCCACTGAGATTGTTTGTTTTCCTTTAACTGAACCCTRGGATTTTCACTAACTAAAATTTAAGAAGGAAATGAAGGCAAAAAAGAAGTGTTATGCCTTGGAAGCTGCTGTAGGGCCATGTGGGGGTTSAGCTTTATCCTGTTCTCCTCTGGGAGAGGGCTTTGTTTAGAAGYGAGTCCTAATATGAATATCTGAAGAACTGCACTTGCCCCCATAGCATTGTATTGAGTTCTAAGTTGGCAAGGTTGAAGAAAAATATTTCAAATGTGATGTTGTAAGTGGAAAGTGGAGATCCAGTGTAAAATTTTAAATAGAGAAGTTTCTCATTTTTTTCCTTTATTGGCAGAAAATCTTGTTTGAGGTCAGTTTCAYGTGGAAAACTGTAGTGAACTGGATCTCACTAGACATGAGTTTGGTTTAATATTTTTGATCTTCTTGGACATTCAGGAGAATTTCAGTTCAAGAATTCTCTTCTGAACAAGATGAAATTAGAGATTAAATTACCCACTGAGAAAAAAAAAAAAAAAAAACAAAATAAAACGAATTTTTAATCAAGTTCAGGGCACAGATTTGTATGTCCATGTTTGAAAGGTGCTGAGAACTGAAGAGGCATGGAAAAGGATGAAAACAAGGAAGAGAGATGGATAACAGAGAAGGCAAAGTGTCTAACATGATGGAAAGTTGGAGGGTCACTTCAGAGAGCAGACTTCAGAAAAAGACAGTTATAACCTGTGTTGGAAGCAGGGAAGACAACAGAAAAAGGAGTGGCTTTATCAGACCTCCAGACGCTGTAGGAACATGTCTTATGGCTGGGAAAGGCACACCTTCAGACYCATAGAGCAGCCCTAGCTTTTGCACAAAGAGTGTTCCAGAAGACCTAGACTACCAAGGAGTGACATTGAGGACTTGAGAGCAGAGTGTCACAGCTGAAAGGGGGAAAGCTGAGGCAAGGATGAAACACCAGCTTTGAGTTGCTTTATTTAAACAACCAAGTGAGAAMCCAGCTTAAGCTACAATGTGCTGGATTTTTCTTATACAGGTACATGCAATAAAACAGAATAATGGAAGAAGGAAAACAAGGTCAACTACTGTATACAGTTCTCCCACTCCCCTAGTCAGCAAGGCAAGCAGCTACTAGGAAAAAATGGGGTCCAGCTGTTCTTTCTCTCTTCCTAGAAAATGTTCTCACCTCCACTGTCCCAACCCACCACCCACCTTCCAAGAAAAACAAAGCTCCAGTGATTTGTTTGTAACATTTAATTCTTACTTGAAGAGCTTATGTTACCAGGTTTAAGGAAAATAAAGGATGCTAAACAACTTAAATGGCCAACAACTGACAAATAGCAAATAATGAAAGCACTCAATTCAAACATAAATGAGGCCAGGAATTGCCTATTATTCTGTCTTTGCACACTACCCAGAAAACAGGCAGAGGGGGTGCATTCTTGGTCAATCCCTAGGCACTGTCATAATAAACGTGATTAATAGGCTATAATTTACCTGCACAAATAATTCAATGAACAAATACAAACAACAAACAAATTTGGGCAGCCGCGATCAGATCTCGAGCAGAATAGAGCACATTTACTAAATAAATTGGTATCAACTAGTCCTAGTAATTGCATTCCATCTTCCAGAATGGCTCCTGGATTACTTATGGAGCCCAAAAGCTTGCCAAGCATTTTACAGGCTATGTCCATTCTGTGCCTAGGAGAGTGGATTCACTGCCTACACCCAAATCACCGAGCATTTGCATTTGCATTGACATTTTTATGGGGCTTTCTAGCTTTGCAAGTGTTTTCTAAGGAGTGAAGTTTAAAATAGCTCTGGTCCTCTTGTAATATTGCTGATTAAGTAACAGGATCAGACTAGATTTTGCATTCTTTTAGCCACAAAAATGACTTACTCGGCGCATTAAAATAAGAGCCCCTAGAGAAACATGTGCACAGGTTACAGATAAGCCCTCAGCACTGCCTTAGCTTTCCGTGTTATTTTCTCTCCCTGTGCGTCAGTTGTCCTGAGTTTTGAGCTGGAGTCACAGCTCAGCAGAGCCCCTGGAAACCTGTGCTGACTTTGGCCAGGTCTGAGAGAGGCGAGCGCCTCTCCTCCACAGACCAGAGCTCTGGTCTATTTTGTGACTCGCAAGCAGAGCTCTCGCTCTTCGGAAGAAATGCTGAACTAAGCTTTCCTGGGCCGTGTATCCTCCCTCCTCCCTGCCTCAGCCAGGCAGCAGTGCCAAGYGGGGTGGGTAAGTGCAGGTTCCACGACAAGGTAAGATAAATGGAGAAACATGCGCTGCAAGAGATGTTTATTGAGTGAGATGCTAAATGAATAACCCAATCAATGCTGTAATATTTAATTCAATACAAACTTCAGATTGAGAGTGTTCCCCATTTATTTCGTGCTGTCACAGAAATTGTCGTTCATTAGAGCACTGTGCTATCATTAAGGGAAGAGGTTTCCAGGAGGAAGGGGCTGGCTCCAGGCTGTGCAATAGGTGCAGCCTTCCYAAGGCGGTGAGCGACAGAGAGTTTTCCTCTCCTCTTTCTCTGCTGGGGTCTTTGGGGAGGGCAGGAGACATTGTGCTTCTCTGAAATGATCCTACCCTCTGCAATGCCTTGTGCCAGTGTAACATTTTCTCCACATGTCCAGAAGGCCTTTGCAGCYGTGTCTGTGCCCTCAACCATTTGGACATGCAAAGCATGAGTGTAAACCACCCTATTCTTTCTGTCTTCTGGGCTCCCAGTTCCCTGCTGGGACACTGCCACTGCTCATTGTCAGCAAAGGGCTATAGTCAGGGATGGAGGGGGAAGAGGGGACCTGTGACTGTGTCCTGGGAACTCAGGCAGTGCCAGCCATGTGGCAGAAGGAGCAAGGGGAGGCAGAAACACTCTCTTTGTGGGTCAAGCCCTGGCCTATCCACCTGCCCTCGCTATGTGTCCATGCTCACATCTCCTCAGCACTGCGAGGTCAGCTGCAGTGTGCCAGCACACCCTGCTTGCACTTGGATCAGCTTTCGGGCAGCCCTGCCTGCTGGCATGYCATCCTGCCTGGCCACCAGGATAAAGTGCTCACCCTCTAGCACATGTGCATTGGGATGGCATGGCAGAGGTTGCCAGCTGGCTGGACATCTCTTGCTTGTGACAGGTGGCACATTGTCTCTAAATCATCCTGGCCACCCTTATTCAGTACACCTGGCACCCTGTCCTCCCCATTTAGAGCTGCCACTCTCATCGATCTCAAACCGTCTGGTACAGCTCTAACTTGGCCTGTGTTTGATTTGGTTTCCTGAGTGTAACMCTTGACTGAGAGGTACCCACAGCTCCTTCCCTATCCCGTGCCTCTGATGGTTGTTGTTCCCTCTGGCCTCTGTCACTGGCCACGTTGTGCCAAGATCCAGATTGATCTCTAAAGCATGCCATGGCATCACTGAAGCCCCATTCTCTGAAATAATCTGTCCTCTTTTCCTAAGGATTTACATGAAAGCAGCCCTAGGTAGTTCAATATTGATTTCCACATGGGTGTTTGAGTAATGCATTCGTTCCAGCAGGTTGAATACCTTCAGTGGGTGTTCTTCAAAGCCAACTTCACTCTTGAAGTGATCCCAATTAGCTTATTCATTCCCTTCTCAAAGTCCTTCCCTCTTTCTTATCTCTTTCTTTGCTCTCTCAGGCAAGTCCTTAATTATCCCCCCAAGTGTTGCTCRGGTGAAGCAGCTGAAAGCTGTGCTTAACATGTCCTCTGATTACCCACAGAAGACTTATGAAATACAGACAGATTTAGTGAGTCTGGATGCACATGTGTTTGCATGCTCATTTAGTTCTTTTAGTTCTTCCCTCAAAAAGGAAACCAAGTCCTGCTGGCCCTCGTGAAATTCTCCACTGCTTTTGGGCAGCTGACATGGGCCCAGTGCAGGTTTCTGTCAAGCCTCAAGTGCTCTGAAGGTTTCTATGTCAGGGTAATTTAGAAAGATGTCTTTTGAAAGGAGAGCACAAAACCTCCATATTATTTGGGGATGATCTAGAAGTCAAAGCATATGTAAATGCAGAGATAGGAAATATAGGAAAATAAACAAAACCAACCCCCTACTCCCCTTTTCTAYTTAATATATCTATACATTCATCCATTCTAACTCTACCTCCTCATTTTTCTTCTTTCTATGGCTGCAAGGATTCATGTTTCATCTACCTTTCAAAGGCTGGTGAGTAACCAGAACTTTGTCGGCATCTTCATTTTACGCAGAAAAAAACAAACAGCACTCCCTCAGCCCCCCTTCTCCCAGTCTGTTCCTGCCAGAAACATAGCAACCAGCATGCACAGCTTTCTGCAGGCAGCCTAGTTTGCATTTAATTAGTTCTGTGATATCCTAAACTTCTTTCAACCTCCGCCCCCAGAACATCACTGTAGAAATCCTCACTCTGGGAATGGCATGATGGAGCTGTCAAAAGCCCAGCATCTGTGCCAGAAAGTGCTCAGAGTACTTGGATTCCTGAATCAGGACACGGCTTGCCGGGAATACAGTCTGTGACCAGGAAAACCAAGCAATGATTACATTGCAGAGGAACAAAGATAGGAAATGTAAACTCCATTTTATAATCTGGGACATACGAGGCAGAGATACGAAGCTACCTGCTCTCAGAACATCTCTCTGACATATCAATAACAATGTCAGGACAGCTGCCTGCCCTCCCCTGGTGGGACAAGACAAGGGTTTTCCAAGGTAAGGAGGAATCTTGTGGAACAAGTAGTCCCAGTTCCTAGCATTCTCTTTTCAGACGCATGGCAGTTGTGAGTAGGTCTTTGTGAGTCCCATTGCAACAGGGTTTGTACCCTCATGGATTGTSTTTATGTAGTCTATCCAAGGGCACCGGGCAGAAAAGGCAGAGTCACTGAACACTGGAGGGAAGGGGTTTGTAAGGGCCAGGCTGGTAATGCTTCCAAGCACCTTACACTTGGTCAATTCAGAGTATTCAGGATCAATAACCCCCTCTGCAGTCCCAGCAGAAAACACCATCTCCATCCCCATGCAATTCCTGAGACCTCTACCGACTCCATCCCAGACCTGGGCCCTGCCTCCAAGTCTTCTGCTTGGACACTGCGCCAGCAGTTACAGAAAATGGCAATRGAATCCGTGTGTGGCTGAATCAACCTGCCTGCTGGTGATCCTTCCCCTTTCTGTTTTTCCTCTRCAGTCCTGAATTTCCACCTGCAGATCAATAATCCCCGCTCCTCCCTCCTCCAAGGCCGCAGGGGTCTCCCAGTACAGTGCCAGCCTCAGTGACATACCGAGGTGGTCAACGAGATAGCCACTGTTTCTCCCCTGAGCAAAGCCTCYCTTTTCTGCCCATTTGTCCCTAATCCAGAAGTGCCAGCCACAGGAAAGCTCCTCTCAGTTTCCTGCATTTCTGCTAGCCACAGCAAACCCAAAAGCTGGGAAGCAAGCAAAGCTAAAGTGGGCATCGACATTTTTAATCACTSTGTCAGCCCGCTAACCCTCTTTGATGCTTCAACCAGGCTTGCAGTTGGCAAAAGCGCTGCTCACAATGGTACCAGCACACCGAGACAGGTCCTTTATCTCATTGTGACCAGTGCAATGCAGCTTCTTGCTCTGGCCATTCAGACCCTCTCAGCAGGGGAGGCAGCTGCCTTCACTGCCAGGACTTTGTGAATTAAAGCACAGGGAGCATTCACGTCGCTCAGCAGTTCCCCCCTCCCACCCCCTGCCACTCTACTGCTGTTAAACTCACTGCAGCTTCAGCTGCTTTATCATCTCATTTGCTTTCTGATCTGACACCAGCCTGCCATGCAGCTGATCAAAGGTAGAAACCAGAGTGCAGCCAGGCTGAGCAGCCCCAGAATTCACACAAACATGTCACTTCCCATCTCTGCATGTTAGACAACTTCACTTCTTTCTGTTACTGCCTCTTTTAATCTCTCTCTCCACACATATGCACACCCCTTTGCTTTCTCTTCATCCATTACATTAAGTTCCTGTGCCCACATGCTGTCACTGTTTCCCCTTTCTTTTTTGATCTTTCACATCACTTTTCCCCCTGTCCCCTTGCTTCCAAAATCCCTCTTTCTCCATGACTGTTCTCATTCCCTCGTCCTCTCTCTTCCTACTCTTCCCAGCATTTTCACATTGTTTCACTGGATTGCTTCTGTTTCTGCCTCTTCCTCACTCTTTTTGGAGACTCTACATTGTTTCACAGGAGTGAAGTTGCTTTTTGTGATGTGGAAGTAAGGTCCCAGAAGGGATATTCTTTCCTTCAAAGCCATGGATAGACTATTATTAGTATCAACATTATCTTTATATATGTTTCTTGAATCAGTAAATGACCTCCTCCCATGAAGTCTTTCATGGTTCAGAAGCCTCTCAGCATTTGAAATCCTGTGTGGGGAACAAAGAAATTCAGTGGTCTGTTTCTGCAAGAAATCAAGGAAGAAAGGGAAGAAAGGAAGAAAGAGAGGGAGCACGAAAGAGAAGAGTCAAGGAGAAAAGAGAAAAAAAAATTAAAATAAAAAAGAGAAAAGAAAGGTATTTTGGTCTTTTGGGGAGGGTGTGGATGACAGGCAGTAAATACAAGGAGTTCAGGTAGAAAGCTTTTTGTATAACCTTGCTGAATTCCATTTTAGCCTCATCCTCAGCTCTTGTGTCTCCCACTGACCTATGAACCCTTGGAATGTCTCTGGTAATTCTCCCCATCACCTGCACAGGACTACAAATTAGTCTTGATTTTGGGTTAGATTTCAATATTTCAGTCTGCAATCAACCATTGCTCCAAATGAGGAAGGAGACCAGTTCAGACCTGCTTAGGCTAGGATATGAGTGATGGGTCTGATCCCTTATGGCATGCCCAGGCTCTTGTCCCTGATGATAGACAGACCACATACAACAGAGGAAGGCACAGGAATCACACATGAGACAGGTGGGATAATTTTGCCCCCACTCCCCTACTCATCAGGCCTCAGCCAACGCTTCAAGAGTTGGAAATGATGTTCTGAGGCTCAAACTAATCTGCAAAATTTGTATTGAGATCTGAACATCTCTGAGGTCTTCAAGCAGACATTTTGGTCTACACCCAGCTTGATTAAAGTATTCCTGGATTCAATTAACTGAAATATAATAGGATTATTTCACACCATGCTATCTGATTTTTTTTTTTTTTTTTGGTTACAGTAAAGTGAGCAAGTGGTGATTACAGCAGGCCTTGCTGTTTCACTGAAATAAAAAAGTGACATGAAATTAGGTCAATTTAGCCAGAACTTCTTGGGGGAAATGAGGAGTTGGGGAAAATATCTCTGGTTTTCCTTCATGAGATTATTTTTCATTAGATAATTCTGGAAAACGTATTCTATGGCACATGATATAACAGAAGAAGAAACAGTTTAAATGAAAGACACTTCATTTTCATCAAAATAAAATACATATTGAATCAAGTGTTAAATACACACACAAAATCATTTCCCCRGAATATTCTTTAATAGAAAACATTTTTCAAGAATTAGGGTTTTAATTTCAGTTCCATGTCAAGCCCATATTTCAAAAAACTGAATCCCGAGCGTGGATAGTCACRGGTTTTATTTCACTAGATACTGCTTCTGGGAACAATGGTCAGCTCAAGGCCAGGCACAGGGTTGGCAGCAGCCACTCACCTGTGAGATGCAACTGGATCCAACCTGAGAGTGACTTCCRGCACACAGATGGGCCATGGACCATTTTGAAATTCCACCTCACCATCCATCTCACTTCCCCACCGCGGCGAAATGAGATGTTTGCCCTCCACAAGAGCCAGCAAGGAAACTTCCACTTCACTCCGTAACTTTGGAGCAGTCCTTGGTGAAGTGCCCATCTGAGGGCTTTGCTCGCCATGGCAGTCCCAGCGCTGAGCAGCTGAGCTCCTAAACATCAAATTCTCTTGCTTCAAATTTGTTAAGCAGATTTTATTTACAATATCCTTCTACGTCAGYAGCTCAGAGAGTTCATTTGTGTAACCAAACCCCACCCCTTACACATCTGCAGATGGTCCCACATGGATATGCTCTAAAACCTATCCTTGCCCATATTATTGGGGGACTTTAGCCTGTAGTGCTCCTTTTGAACCAGCTGAAGGTATCTCCTGTGCCATGGGACACTTAAAGAACCACCTAAAAGAAAAGAATTCACAGTCTATGGTCCCTAAATCCCCAGTTCTCAGCTTAAKAATACATTTTCAGCTGTGCAGTTACAACATTCATTACTAGTGCTGAGAAAATAATTTGCAGCCAGTAATTTGCTGAAAGAATTTAGTCCCTTTCTCTGCTCGCAGATGGTCCCTGAGCAAAATCAAAATTTCCTCAAATGTACTCATTATTTGAAAATACTCAACACATTTTTGGCAGGGCTTTTTTTTTCTTTTTTCCCCTTTAAAAAACCACCCTTGCAGATTGATCACAAAAGCATTGCTTCTGTATTCCATAGTTAGTATTCTAGCCATGAGCTGCTGGTTTGTTGTGATTAATCATAGGTTCACACTATGGTTTCCATTCCCCCACTGGAGGGAAAACAAAACCCCCGTAATTCTTACAGTCAGGTGTAGGCCTTTAAAAAACCCCAGGGGCTTTGATTTCCCTTGGGAAAAAGAAGTAGAGAAATTGCACTAGGGAATTTTAACCCCTTTAATCTCTGGTTTTTACAGGGCTTTCTATATCTTTCACAGTGCCTACAGTTCCAGTTTCATGTAGCCTCCACAGAAAGTCTCACAAYGGTGCAGCAGGGCCATGTATTTGGAATTGTGCATCCTAATGGCACAACAACACAAGGAACACCCTATCCCGCTCCCCAGTGCCCTGAAGCAAAATCGTCTTACTCCAGACTAGAGCAAGAAATCACCCACAGTGAGGTTGCAGGATGCTGTGCTGGAAGCACATGAGATATGGGACAAACTGGAGGGTGCAAAGGGATGGGGGTAGACAGAGGAGGCTTCTCCAGACCTGTGAGACCTGACAGGCCTAGTTTTTTAAAGAATTACCACAGAGAACAAATAGATAAGGCTTCAAAAATTGATTGATCGATAGGCTGAGTCCATCATTTAAATTCCATTATCTCATTGCATGCCACGGAACTACGTGCAAGGGAGGAAGTTKGCATTGCATTTCACTGTGTTCATACCAAGACTTAGGCAGGAGAAATGCTGTTTACCCACAGRCTTGTGAAGGCTCAGTGGACCAATCAAATTCTTATGTTCTGCTCACCTGCTCCTGCCTTCTCTGGTCCTCTGCTTGGGACACTGGAATTCATCCAGGAATTCATCCAGGTCTGGGTGCAGACTGATGTCCTAGAGCTGAAAGGATGGGGGCACAACACRGTAAAAATCCCTGAGCCATCCCTCCCATCCATCAATGGCTCTCTTTCTGTGCAGATATGTGCTACTAATGCAAGCACAGACAGAATTGTGCCACTCTTTGCAGCTGCCACAGGGAAGAATCACATTTACATTACTAAATGCAGCTTTCCAGCAAAACACAGAGTGAAGTCAGAAGACAGCCTTTGATAAGGAAGAAAGAGACTTTAAAACAAATAACCCACATTCACTAACATGTATTCAAATACAGACAAGAGGAACAGTGGTAAAAAAAAAAAAAAAACCAACCAAAACCCCTGACATTTCTGCTTCAAGCAGCCTTTATCACAGAGCTTGCGGGTTTTATTTTGGCTGCTACCTTTCCTTTTGATGGTGTCTTCTGAGTCACTTCTCACACAGACATTTTTCCACTTCCCCACGTGTGCTCTGTAGTGTTGGGGATCCTGTCTCTTGCAGGTGTGTCCTGTGTTAGCCTACCCCAAGCACTGACCAGCCATACAGGTGTAAAAGGCTTTTCTCCTCCTGAAAGATGTTGTGTGCCCACAGTGGAACTCCAGTAAGAGGTCTTGAATTTGGCTTGTATCAGAAAGACAGGACAGAGATACCTGTTTTGCTGCTGCATATGTAGAACTATGACAACTATAAATGCTTTGAGAAAAAAAAAGAAGATTTTTCAAGAGGATAGCAATCGCATTCAAATCAATTTAGTGTATGGGAGAGTCTGATCATTAATCACAYGGAAGAAAACACCACATAAAACCTTTGGGAACATATAAGGTGCACTATGACAGCCTGGCTAGATAATTGGTACACGTAGCCCCTACATTTTCAATATGACACTAGATTTATTTCATTTTTTGAATTGTGTGACAGGATGGCAGGAAGTGAGGAGTTTTTGCAGATGGAAATGGTCAGCTGCAGCCAGCCTCAAACAGAAGAGAAACGATTTAATAACATTTACACCAGAAAAAAATCAGAAACAAAGTCGCTGTTGAAGATGACATCAGCACGTTTCAGAATTACCCCTTTATTAGGGTAGGTGATGAGATCCATGCCATTCAGAACTACTGTTTCTTAAGTTGTATTCTGGAAAACACTAGAGCAGAGAGTTATTTTCAACTGATATTCTGATACTTGTTTCTAGCTTTCTGTTTGATGGCAGAAAAYGTATTTTAAAAAATGGAACTGAAACACAGAACAATTCAGAGACAGGAGGTCAATTCTGTGGCAACTTCCATGGCGATGGAGACATAAAAAATAAAACACTACAAGCTTTTATAAAAAGTAGGTTTTTCACGGCTAGAACGTTTTCTGTCTATTGTAAAGTTAAACAATGATGAATTTCCTCGATCAGAAAGCAGAGGCTGAGCCACTTAAGACTTGGGATGTTTGAAATATAAGGCAAAAATCTCAGTCCAAACCTAGCAGTTCATACTGCCCAGGACACCATTCACCACAGACCTCTCTGCCTGAAGCATCAGAGCGTCTCAKGTTGGGATCCAGATGTGTGTTGGGTTTGTGTGGCCAGGTTTTGGCAGCGGCGCAGGGACTACAGGTGTGGCTTCTGTGAGAAGCTGCCAGAAGCTTCCCCCATGTCTGGCAGAGCCAAAGCCAGCTGGCTCCAGGACGGACCATCCGCTGGCCAAGGCTGAGCCAATCTGAGATGGTGATAATGCCTCTGTGATAACATATTTAAAAAGGAAAAAAAAGGGTTTGTGCAGATATAATTGCACTCRGATGGGAGCCGAGTGGGAATATGTGAAAGAATCAGCCCTGYAGACCCCAAGGTCAGTGCAGAAGGAGAGGCCTGAGGTGCAGCAGGTGCCAGAGCTGGGATTCCTCTGCAGCCTGTGGTGAACACCATGGTGAAGCAGCTGTGCCCCTGCAGCCCATGGACATCAATGGAAGTGCAAAGATCCACCTGCAGCCTGTGGTGGAGACCCATGCTGGAGCAGGTGGATGCCTGAGAGRAGGTTGTGACCCGGTGGGACACCCGTGCTGGAACAGGCTCCTGGCAGGGACCTGCAGACCTGTGGAGAGAGGAGCCCACACTGGAGCAGATTTCCTGATAGAACTTGTGACCCTGTGGGAGACCCACACTGGAGCAGGCTGCTTCTTGAAAGACTCRTCTCATGCAAAAGTGACCCATATTGGAGCAGTTCATGGAGAACTGTTGCCTGTGGGATGAACTCACATTGATGAAGGTCATGGARGACTGTCTCCCATRGGACCCCACGCTGGAGCAGGGGAAGGACTCCTCTCCCCAAGCAGTGGCAAAAACAATGTGTGGTGAAACTGTCCAAAACCCCCATTCCCTGTCTCCCTGTGCCACTGAGAGGGGGAGGAGATAGAGCCCAAGAAGGATGGAGGGATGGGGGCAAGGTGTTTTTAAAGACTTGTTTTACTTCTCATTATCCTGCTCTGATTTTGTTAGTAATCAACTCAATTAATATCCTTAAGCTCAGTCTGTTTTGCCTGTGATGGTATTTGGTGGGTGACCTCATGAACCTTTTGCTATATTTTCGTTCCCCTGTCCAGTTGTGCAGGAGAGTAATAGAGTAGCTTTGGTGGGTGCCCTGCATCCAGCCAGAGAAAACCCACTGCAAGATGCAAATTCCTTAACTTGTTAAAAAGTCTCACCAGCTAGGAAGTCAAAARAGGACAAATGTTAGAGACTGTGTGCTTAGACACCTCTTGAATCAAGATGTTAAAATAAGAAACAAAATCTTTCCTGTTATTTAAGCTCAAGGTTTATGCCAGTCAATACATGATACTCTAACCAAGGACAGGAGGATTTAGTGAGCCCAGGCTTTATTAAGGTCCAGCTGTACATGATTTACTTTTCATTAGGTTTAGTTAGCAGATAAATACTCATTCAGGCAAGAGTTCTAACTGTGCTTAATACTTTAGTCTTAAAACAGAATAATATCTCCAGCATCATTAAAAACAAACATTCAGATGGGAACAAATTAACTCATATCAATTCAGCCAGCTGCAAAGACCTCCTGTCTATCACTGCTGTTTCAGAAAATTTATGTTAGCCATTTCCAAACCACCTCTTAAAAATACATGACATTTGCATCAAGCCTGCAAGGCCATAAAATTCAGGCCTTTCCAGCCGGGYAAGGGAGGGACTCCCCGAGGTCCTTGTGCTTCCTTGGAGAATGCCCTGCAAGTGGGGAACCACCTAGTCCACCTCTCTGCCACAGAGGTGGCACTGGGTGAGCAGTGGTCCAACAAGCAACTGCCATAGTTTTACACGTCATCTAAAACTGCACAAAGGCACCTACCTTAAAATAATCATTTAGAAGTCCAGGTCTTACCCAACAGCTTCCAGAGAAGGGAACTYACCCCTGCAAACACATCAGGGATAAAATAAAAAAGGAATGCAGTCTCTGCTTTSACACAGGTTTTGTTCGTGGGTGATCAAATCCTTTCTGATCTTTTATCCACTGTCCTGAGTCTTCAAAGCAAGCACATCCAACTCCAGGCAATACAAAGAAAGCTGCAGAAAGCAACAGCAAAACCCTCACTAACTGCCTGTGAGCTGCTTCTCAGCTAAAAGCTGGAGCAATCTCTCCTTTGCTTTTCCACTTACATTTTCTCTGATTCTTTCTGACTAAACAAGAACAAGCCATATTTATTCTTAGAAAAGTTCCTGGGTCACCATAAGCCCAAATTTAAGTTCTGGTGGAAAAGGCTTTTCTGCAGACTGCATCTGAAAACTGCCTGCTCTCAGATCCCACTTCCTATCCCAAAGCACTTAGAGGAAGTTTGGATACACATCTGAACTTTTCAGCTTGATGTACTATCTCCCCGTGACTCATAGAAATGTTTCTATGAATATTTAATTCTTTTAAGTTCCAAAAGGAAAAAAAAGGCTCAAAAGGGAAAGAAAAAGACTCAAACAAATACCATAGCTGCCAACATCTTGTGACAGAAAGTCAATAGCTTTTAAATCTGCATAAAATTACATACATTTCCATTAAATTACCTGCATTTGCATATAGTGATGCTACAAGGGAGTTGCAGCTCCTCCTCAAGACTCCCAAAATTCTGTCTTCTCCCACCATTCCAAGAAAACGTAAATTCTGCCATCCTTGAGCTCTGAAAGCATTGGGAAAATCCAGGAGAGAATTGCTGGGGCAGCTCCACAGCCCAGTGGAAATTCCTGTCTGACCAGGGACATGGACCAGTTTCAGAAGTCTCCCTGAGGCCTCTCTTCCTTTCCCCTTCCCCATCTCTTTCTCTCCTCCTTGGCAGTGCCAGGAGGAGATGGGAGAGAACAATTTCTAGCAGGTAGAATAAAATCTGTCCTCCTTTCTGTCTGTGTTCCCCACAACAGCAACTGAGGGGATGGTGCCCATAGCAAGCCCAGCCTGGTGTTCTCTCCAGTCCTTGRGGTGTTCAGGGATCCTCTCAGCCTCTCATGAGCTGGGGCAAGGCAACCCACTGACATCCTGTCCAACACCATGGGTTGGGCAAGGAGGGAAGTAGGGTCTGATGGTAAAAAATTACTAGTCTAGGGGTTTCTGGGGCACATAGAAGGGGAAAAGGCTGGCCGAGGGATGGAGAGTGGCTGCTAACTGGAGCCAAGAGCAAGTTTGAAAAGGCAAGGGCAATACTGGCTTTTATCCACAGGCCAGAAGTGTCTCTAGAGTGTTCCAAAGAAAGGGAAACCCTGCTACAAGTCATCTGATTGAATGACTACCATCACAAAACAGTCAAGCACAGCATCTCCCAGCTGCTCTGATGGCTGCCCCACCTTCCTGCCCCCTCCAGCCCCTTCTACTCCTCTCAGTTGTGTCAGCTCAGCTACATTTGCAGGGCAAACCCAGGAACCCCAGTTCACGTTGCAGCCCCCACACTGGGGAAGCCAGCAAGATTGTGGGCACAATAAATGGGGGGAAAAGTGTATGGGAACCACCTACCAGACATTTTAGAGACACTGGAAAGTATAACCTTAGAGGCAGTCTGCGTCTGGGGTTAGACAAGATAGGTTGTTTTTCACTACCTAACAAAACCCAAGAACGCGTTTGATGAGCAATTCCTTCCTGTAAGTCTCCCGTTGCGATTCTAGCAAATAGATATATTCTGGAGATTGTCCTGCTGGCTGGAGTGATAGCTGGGGGATCGTGGAGGAACCTATGCCCAGGACCAGAGAGCATCCTGAACACACAGCTTCTTCCATGGCCTTCCCTCAGGTTAGGGAGAGAGCAGGATGTGAACAGCTGAGGGTTTTATTCTTTTCCTGCCTTCTTATTGCAGCCCTTCAGCCCAGAAACCAAAGGTACTGTTTGATGTGCTTAGGTTTTCCCTGGTGACATTTGCCCACCAAAAACTGAACCTGAACTCACGAGCCTGCTTTCTCAGACCACAAAGCAGGTTAGTAATGAGTTGGATCAAAATGGGGAGTACTTTGTATCCCACCCCCAGGCCCTGGCCTCCCTGGATGTAACTGCTTTTGAAATATATTTGGTAACACACCGAATGTATTTAAAGGGATTGTGGAACTGGCCAATTTTCATGCTAATTAAAGTGCAGGAGATGGAAGTGAGCTGTTTGAAATACATTACAGCACCGAGGAAAACATATTGTGCGCTATCYCATATTTTTCAAGAGCCCATATTCAAATCCACTTTCAATCTGTGTGCACTGTGCTGCTGCCGCTGCTGCTGCATTAGCAATCCACGGGCAGCATCCGTCCTGCCCCTGTGCTGGCCCAGCCTTTGGCTTGGGATGGACCTGCATGCATACCCTGTCCCTGGGGACAGAGAGAACTGGGTCAGTGGCTTGGAAGGAGCTGGAGCACCAGGCTCTCTCGTGGGGGGAGGAGGGGAAGGGAGAAGATTACTAATCTCCACAGACAGCATAGCCAAAGGGGACAATATTTAAATTTCCCACAGCCGACGCTTACAGAGGAGAGAGCCCAGGCTCACAACCGTGTTTCTCTTGCAAGGACTGGGGAAAGCTTGAAGTTCAATTAAATATCTGAGGGAAGGGATATCTCATGCAGAAAGGCATTTGCAGAGCATGTGAGCATCCTTCCTCCACTTCCCTGGACAGTCAGTTGGCTGGGTCACACACAGTGTCCCAAGAAGACAAGAGTTAGACCAGCACCTCTGAGCCGGGGGCATAGGTGTAGTTCTGACCTGGATTTCATCTCCTTAGGCTGCACGAGCTGCTTATTAAATACAGGACAATTTACTTACCTGGCAGATCTGTTGAGACCAGTTGTTTTGTCCTACTTGCTCAGATAAGTTTAGAAACCCATTTCTTTTGGAGATATTAAATGTTGCCCCTTTGTTTATACAAAGTTCCTTCCTCTACAGATAGAAACCCCTTCAGAGTGCACGTTCATGTGTATGAACCAGTTTCAGTGTCTGGCTTGGGAAAAATCCACGTGTAAATTGACAGGAACATCCTTGAGTACTTCCTAAGGTAATGGTGCATGTCCAGCAGCCCTCTGGGTTCGCCCCTGCATGTAACTTTGCCTCCCTGCAGATGGTGGCTGGCAGAGGGGGTGACCTTCTACATGCACACCCACATTTCCCCAGGAGGACCCAGAGAAGGGTCTATTTCTACAAAGACAAGCCATAGCTCTAGGACTCTCATCTATGCATGATTGCTAAGATGTAGGAATTATTTGGCTATTTTCCTTGTTTTCACCTTCTTTCCCTCTCTCTCTGACCTTTGGATACAGCGGCCGCAAGCATATTCGTCCCCAGGGCTGGAAGCTACAAAGCTGCACAGTCAAGTGCTGAGCAGTGTTTCTTCACCCTCAGGAGGAAATCTGTTTCTTTAAATATTTGTCTGACTCCCTGACAGCTCTTTGACAGAACATTTTGACTGTAAACTTTCCTGTTTACAGTAGCATTCAGTGGCAGAAGACATCTCTATCAGGGCACCCTCCTTTTTGCAAGCAAAGCCCTATTCCTGATTGGCAACAGATTTTCCTTCCCTGTTTCAGTTCATATCTGAGTTTTTTCCCCTGTGTTATCTTCTGTGAGGGCCTCATTTCCCAAATCAGACTTTGGAAAGACAGCTGCCCTAGGGCTGGTATGAAGACTGCAAAGGTTAGGTAACAGCAGGTGAGATGATAAAAAAGAGAGGCTCTTCCCACATGGACTCCACCAAAGAGCAGAGGTGGTGGAATAATGGCAAGAAGAGCAAATCCCTGTACTAGTGAAATAAAGGCAAGTGTCTCTCTTCAATGTTAATTGAGAAGTTTTCCTTCTTTTCTTCAGAGTCTGGCAAGTAACGTGTGTGGGTGGAGGAAGACAGGAATTACCTAGCAAATCTGGGAACACCCTGCAAACCCAGGGATCACATGGTTTTAGAAGCGGCAGCAGCTCTTAGGAGGCAGCTGAGGTAAGCCAAGAGTGGGAGTAGGGGAATTAGGCAGCCCTGTCTGAAGCTGTTTTGGCTTTCTGGTGTCAGGTCCAGATGGAGTCCTTGCCTTTGGAGAGAAGCCATCACCAGATAGAGCAACTTTCTGACTTAGCTCTCTGAAGGCAAAGCAGCTGACTGGTCAGTGCAGTAATGAATTTGAAAAGATATGCCTGAATTAAGTCATCCCTGAAGAGTCTCTGACATAAGCTTGTGCTAGACTAAGTCTTTAATAAGGGCAATATCTAGATTGCCTTTGTGACATTGGAGATCCCCAAGTACTTACACCCTGCTCTACCTCTGCCTGGTAGTTTACAACATGAGAGGTAAATAGGAGCGCTTGCAGGAATGAAGAGATTGATTAAAAGATGATTCCCACTGAAACATGGACCAGAATAACAGAGTAGGCAGGACCTATGCATCAGTTTCACTTTGAAGGCAGTGGTGTGGCGCTGCCAAGGTTTCATCTGTGGTGTCTCCTCCGTGTAAAGCAGAGCAGGACCTTTGCTGATGGTGGTGGTATTCATGTTGTTTCGTCCTGCTCAAACAGAAGGTTGAGAAGAACTATCTGTCTGTGGTAAGCAGAGCAGTTTACAAGATCTTCCTCGTTCCAAAGATGAAGAGAAAGTTAGTAGTCACAGAGACTCAGTAACCTCAAGGTACCTATTCCCAGGTCTTCCTGCTCTTTACGATGCTGAGATTGGGAGCACAAAGAGCTCTGCCATGAAAAGCTCTCTCTCTGACAGAACCACAGATACTTGTCTTCAGATGAGCACTGTGCACTGTCACCCAAAGGAGGGAGGTACACTCCTCCCTACAGGTTTTCTGAAAGGCACTGCCATTGTTCAGAGTGCAAGTGGGCTGAGGAGCTTAACAGATGGCTGCAGTGAGACACGGACTCTCTACAGATGGTGAATTCATTCCCTCTGAGATCAGTAGTGGGCTGGATGACAGCCCAATATGGTTGCAGACTCCAAAAGCCTGTATTACCCCCACACACCCTGTTATCATGACATTTTCCTCTTTGGAAAAGGCAAGGGGATTTAGAGAGACAGAAACAGACACATACATGAGTAGGGAGAAAACAGTGAAAATGGCAGATGGCATAGAAACAGGTACGTATCCCTCTGAGAGGCTGCCAGCAAGGGAAGAGAGGGCGAAGCAGGTATTGCTCACTAGCTTCCCTTGTGGACATCCCTTCCATTCCATGGACATCCACAGGATGGGCACCCTGGTTTTCAAAACGTAACTTTCATAAGCACCAGATCCCAGTAAGCAAAGTGACTGAGGATGGCATTTCTGAGAAAATCTCCCAAGAAGCCCTCATCCAAAATGATTTTTTCTTTGAGAGCATGATCACATTTTTAAGCACTGTCCAATCTCCGGATGGACTTTTTGCCACCAGCTGTTAAAAGGCTGGAAGCCTTTTACAAACTTGATAAAATCAGTGGAATTAGACAGCAAATGAGTTCCTGCTGTGAGCAGTCTCAAACTTGAATGGATCCCCACCTTATACCTCCCACCCCATAACAGAACATCAAATTTCACATCAAATAAGCAGTTTATCAGGTTTGATCAAGGGAAATAGTTTGGTTTCTTAGCTATTTAAAAGCCAAACCAGGAAAGTATTTCAAACCAGAAATAGAATAAATTCTTCCAAAGGTGTTTTTCTTTTTGAAATCACGTCATGTTTTGATGACAATCCTCCTCCCGGTGATATTTCAGCAATGCAACACTACAAGACATCACTAAGTCCAGGGTTTAGGAAGCCACATCTTCATTCATTTCAGGACGATCTTTGGCTATTTAATGATTGTGGTGGATAATACCAGGAAGCTTGGATGCAGTTCCAGGTTCCACAGCAAATATGTAGGTCGGAGAATTATCTCAGCAGTCAGGATCCATTGACTCATAGAAAGCCTGACTCACAGCTATTGGTATCTACAAGAGTTCCTTTTATTTCTGTATTTCCCTATAAGTTTATAAGACGATACCCACAGGGACTAACACTGTATTATCTCAGGAGCAAGCTTAAATTCAGCAGGCTGGTATTCAGCAAACCTCCCAAGCTGGGTGAAGGTCTGTATTAGAATGCATCTCCTGATAACTCCTCTTCCCAAAGCCCCAGGGCTTGTAGGCAGAACAGCACAGCCCTTGAAATTCACTTCCTTCCAGTTTTAACAGAGCATTTGCAAGGAAGTTTCACAGGAGTGCTATTCCAAAAGACACTGCTGCTAGTTCTAGTGGCAGAATAAATCTTGTGATTCAGCATTCAACACCTTCTCTGGAAGCTCTGAAGCAACCCTAGAAATAGTCCCTTTCCAAGAAGAAAAAAAGAAAAAGACAAAAAAAAAAAAGTCATTTGAAGCATGCAAGAAGATTTGTAGACATGAAAAAATACAGAAGATATGTCTTACTGAATATAAACTTGCTGGTGCAAAGATCGTACTTTAAAATTGATGGAAAGGCCCCTTGTGTTACATTGCCTCCTTGTATTAAAGTAGTGTCAGAACACCTTGCAGGATCAAGCACAATACGAATGGCAAGTCCTAAAGCTATATTTTGAAGTATGGAAATACCACAGTGGTACTATTGTTCCCAGGATGCTATATGGCAGTGCAAGTTGATCCCCAGTGGCTTTGCCAAGCAGTTCTGGGATTATTCCAGGATACTTTTAACTTGGTCTCTCAAGTCTGCTAAATACTTCTCAATATGAAAACCATAGTACTATGACGTTAAGGTGCTAAAACCACATGAAGAAAGAGTGGGGCAGGGAAGCTTGAAGCAGGGAGAGAAGAGTTCTCCCCAGTCATGCTCCTTCACTCCTTGCCAGCTCTTTTTTTCCAGGGTATTTCCCACCACTTTCCAAGGTTCACCTTTAAAACCAGCCAAGCCCTGGAGGCATTGCAGTCAGGCATGCTGCAGTACAGCCACTAGCCCCTTGCTCTTATGGAAAACCCTCCTCCCAGAGGACTGCTTCATTTATTTCATTTGTCTCCTTTCCATCTCCCACCCTCTCCTCAGGGGAATACAACCCAGGCAGATAAGCTAATGAGACAATTAGCTCTCTGCTCCCTGATTGAAGGGCCCTTTATTTCCCTAACCAGCCAAGCCAATTCTCAACATCGCTGAGTGCTTGACTTTATTTCTGCAATGTGATTCATCTTCCCTCTTGCTCATATATAAACCTACCATAAAAGAGTGTTATTACTGTTGCCAAGTTAAGTGCCTGCTTGTTAGCAAACACTTAGGCCAAAGCTTGTTTGGGGAAGCTTAATTCACCCTCTTCCTCCTCCCACTCCACAATTCACCTTGCATGTGTATTTTACCAAGGCCTTTAATAACCCTATCCTAGAGCRGTGCACAGAAGGCCCATTCCACGCTCAGCACACATACTGGGCAGTGATCTATGAGGAATGATGAGCTAAGAGAGATTTTATTTTTCAGTTATACTTTGGGCTACCTCACAACTTGACTTGCCACCCACCTGCTATTGTAYGTCTGCAAAGGAGATTATTGCAATGCGGGATGCAAAGGTTGGGTACAGTCACAATACAAGAACCATTGTGAMATGTAACCCAGAATGCCAAAATTACATCTTAGAAACCCAGCACCTTCTGGAAGTGTTCACTGCTAACTCGGGCAGAAGGGGAAGATGGAGATCAGTGAAAAAACTAGGACCTACTCCCATTTCCCTACAGCCCATTGACCCTACCTCCGAGGTGATCAGACGGCAGCCCTTATTCTTGGACTCCACCTTCTTCTACYTTCAGGGCAGTATGGAAAGTAGATTTCTCAGGCAGTTTTTCAGGAAGGACTGCTCTGTCTGCACCCTGGCTGACAGAGGAGGCAGCAGTGCCCTGCTCCTCTTCTGACCCTGTGCCATGGAGAGAGAAGTAGCCTTTCAGAGCTCAGGYTCCTCTGAGGTGGTTTTGTCTCCATATGTGGGGAAATGCAACAGTGGAGTTTAAGAGGTCTGCAGGATCTGCTCAGTGGCAGCACAAGGTCCCTGTTTTCCTCTCCTGCTCCTGCCACCCACTCCCACTGAGCCATACAATTGTGACCATGTCACACAGTACTATGATATAGTTGTCAAAGTATTAGCCACTCATCAGCCTTTCCTTGGCAGCATCCTGTCCACCAGATTGGGAACAGGGGTTTTTTGTAGTTCGCCCTGTTTCCATATCAAGTGGAAAAGAGACAAATGACAGACTTCCTGTGCCTGAAGCACCCCTGCTAACTGTTTGGGACAATGTTCGATGTTGGTGCCTGACCGCATCCTTCAGGCCCATGAGATGCTTTCCAGTCTTGCAAAACATGTGCTCTATTCAACACTTCCTATTGTATTCCAGAAAATTTAAGCTGTCATGTCTCTTAGTGATTCCTTGATAGAATGTTCCCCCAATCCCAGTAAAAGCTTACAGCTTGGGCTCAGAGACACATCTGCCTAAGAGCATCCATGTCCTCTCCCCTTTTGCATGCAGTTGCTTGTAAGGAAGGTTGCAAGAGGAAGGATGGAAGCCAATGCCAAAGTTCTCAGTAGATTCACCTTTTGCTTAGTCAGATATGAAAGGGAACCTGAATCCAGGCTAACCTGAATACTATGGATCATTTTGACCCCAGAGTTATTTTTTGTTCCTGGTTCCTTTAGCCATTCCTTAGAACTCACAAATGTCCTATTGCAAGACATAGAAGAGGTCTCCTGCATACAGACACAGAACAAAATAACTGTCAGGTTTATGATGCATCACTCTATTCAGACAGAGAAGCACTTTTGCCCAAACATTTCTATTCAGGAAGAATGTGAATTCTGTGTGCATTTATCCCAGAATTTACAAGTGCAGCAACAGCTTTAGAGCAGGCTCAGGTCTACAGTTCATGCCCTGACAGCCCATGGAAGAAGGCTCAATGCAAAATAAATTCACATTGTTTCCACTTGGGATCTCCCAGACAAGTAGGTGGCAAGCCTAGCTGCATCACTGAACCTCTTCCCTTTAAATGTGTGCTCGAGTATACTAACTCTCTTCAGCATTGCAGAAGGCCAGTAAATGCAGATGTACTTTTGTTGCAAAGATTCTAAGAACTGGTAACTGATAATCATGCAGTATTGTAAACATTTGATTTTAAAGGCATAAAGGGGTGGAATAAAGGTCTTGGATTCATCAAATTGCAGTATATGTGCAGCTAGATTCAGTGGCCTCTGCCCAGTCAGGATTATAGGGAATAAAGACCAAAAGTTTGCAGAAATGTTTAGAAGACTTTGGAGAAAAGCTTTGTTTTCTTCCACTGCTTGACAGATACAGCACAGCAAACAGAGAGTTAAGGCTTTTCCCCTGCTACACTGCAGCAAAAWTGAGAGATTTAAATAGACTGAAAATGTAAATCCAACATTTACTCCATAGACATAGAGAGGCAGAGCAGAGGGGAGGGGAGTGAGGGAGGATAGATGATCATTGGATGTGTGAGAAGAGAGATGCATCACATAGTATATATTTTATATGTATTAATATTCATACCAGTTCTTTCTTTTCTCCCTCCAGGCTCTGTCTGCTGCTTCAGTTCATCCATCCGGCTTCAAGAGGGAGATGGATCTTTCAGCCCTTTCCTGCAACTCTAAGCTAGAATCTAAGCAACAAAACAGCATGTGGTTCCTTTCTCAGCAACATTGCAGAGAGAAGTTGTTGGGACATCTACAGTCAGAGGTCATCTCAAGCATGGAGAGTGACACAGTTCTTCCTGAGTCCACAGGGATCACCACTGCTTTTATAGATGAACAGACTTTTATACTGCTGTCCCATATCTGAATGTCTGGAACAACACATGGGACAGAGTCACCCTGTGAGAAGTCATCAAATATGGAACTGAGGAATGGAGATAAAYATACTCTTGTAAAAATGTTGTGCTCTGTGATTGTGGAGTGGTGGTAGTCAAGCCCAGTAAAAAGGCAGTATTGTCTTATATTGATTTAGAAACAAAGAAAGCCCCGGTGTTGAGGAAGGATGAAGTCAGTTGTCCAGGGCACTTGGCTGGGCCTAAAAAGACATCAGCCCAGAGGCAACAGCATCAAGATCAAGAAGTTATATACAGGTTATAGTGCATGAGAAGAGAGTTTCAATTTGCTGAAAAGAAGATGAGGCTGAAGTTTATGCTTAAAGGCTGCTGCAGTATTTTCATTCCAACACTACTGAAGATTGTCATGAAAAAAATCCATTTTCTGAACTGTGTTCGGAAGAGAGACACTAGCAGTCCTGGAAGACTGATGTTTCCCTCAAGACTCAGGTGCTTCAAACTAAGAAAACTTGATGGCAGTGCTTAAAAAGCACTATGTGCCCCAAACAAGCGTCACGGCAGAGAAATAAATTGCTCTTAACCAAGCCAAGGAAAGGTGAGACTTAACAGCTATTTCACTTGTCTTGCAAAGCTCTTCTACCTATCATGCTGGTATTCATGCCTAAGCACTCCCTTGGGAATTCTGGCTTTCTATTTGGGAATCAAAAAACCTGGACTTTGATGAGGAAAAAACTGCTGGATATTTTTCACAGGGAGCAATTTAATCCAGAGGAAGAGACAAGTAGTGTGTGAAGCCCAGCGCATACGTGTGTGGAGGCCAGCACTGCAGGGCAATCCTTCTGGAAGCCATCCCTATAGGGTGAGTGGAAGCAGACCCACACCATGGTCTGGAGCCACTTCCAAGAACACCAGGGAGCCAGTTTTAGAGGTGTGACATGAGCTGTACCTGTGTTTCTCCAGCTGAGCACAAAAGGTTTGGACATGTAGTATGTATTTGTACTTTCTGAATGCAGTGAAGGGAAAAGCCATGTTATATTTGCAAGAAGGAGGATACCCTCTCTTTTTCTCAGCAAACAGTGACTCATGTATGTACTACAAAGGATTGGTCTTCCACCATGGAACAGCTTTTCTGAATTTTGGAATGCAGAAGCTGGATTTTGGTAGTCTGGACTGGGTAAAAATCACTGCCATTATTTATCTTTGGACATAGCAACCAACAGATGTGTGCTTATTTTTTGGGGGAAAGTACAKAAGATTTACCATCTTTCTTCCCACAGAGACTGACAGTGTTCACAAAATTAGCATCCAGGAGATAAAAGTTCAGACCACAACCGGCTGCCAATTCACATAGCACAATTTAAGTCAGTGCCACTTTACAGGAAAGCTTTTACAGGAAGTGCTCAGGAAGGTTTTTGATCTATGGATGTAAAGTAAGTACTTTTTACCCTTGCCATTACTTGGTACAGAAGGAAGAGATTTTTAGCCTACCATGGAAACACAGATTTGTCAGTGTTGTTTGTATTACAGTCACATCCAGGGCCTCCTACCGTGATAGATGCTGAATAAACATGCAAGTGAGAAGTCCATGCCACCTAACAAAGATATCCAAAAGGAAAGAAGTGAAACAGCTTGTCCAACACCATGAAACAAAGCAGACACAGAAAACAGCACAGACTGCTTAGTCACATGTAGTACTTTGTGGAAGTTGTGTATTTACTGAGGTTATAACATCTTTAGTAATGCACGCCTTCAGACCAAGGCATGCTGCTTCTGCTGCTGGTGTCAACCAAAGACATATTTCCTGATGAGTTCCTTACTCCCGATGGATCTCTTCAGCAGTGCCATCCTTACCTGTAACTCCTAGAATCCATCCTAATTCAAACATATCAAATCAGAGCTGAATATGCAGTCTTTCTTGCAGCCCCAGAACACCACGTTCACCCATTCCACCCCGATTAGAAACCCTGGTTTCCTCTGGGCAAGGTTCAGCCACAAGAAGCTTCTCTGAATTTTAGTAACAGGTGCTTCACATTGCAATCTTTGCCTCAAAAGAAAGTAAAACTTTTTTTTGTCTCCATACTCTTTTGCAAAAAAATTGGACTAATTCAAAAGTTCTTGGTGAGTGAGAGGAAGGAGAAGGTTSTGCAGGCAGAGCATGCTCCTTTTGTCTTATATCCTAAGCATGCAAGATAAATGTCATGCTGATTAATATCTCTTTTCCTCAGCCCAAAATGAATAGGAATTTAATTCTCAAATTAAATTAAAGAATTTGAAAATCCAAAATATGTTTTACTGAACACATTTCATTTTAATCACTTGTAAAACCTGTATGAAAAAAAAACCCAGTCCATTGCTGTACTTAGCATACATTTTCACTCTGACGAAAGGCTTCTAAAAGTCTTTTTGAAAATACTTTTTCCTTGAAATTTTTAAACATACCAAAGGAATCCCTCAGGCAATTTTTTTTTYCCAAGTCAGTATTTTCTAGTGGAAAAAGATTCTCATTTTAACCTTTCATTAATAAAATTTGTAGCCTGACTGAGCACTCTTAGCTAAGTTGTGAGTGAATAGCTCGCTTCAGAAATCATTAATCCAGACCTGATGTGAACTGGTGTCTCTGCAGCCTATGGCTGTATATTGAGAGAAGATGTCCCTCTATCTTTTCACTGCTGCTGAACCACATGGTGTCAGTGGGAATGTTGGGGGGGAGCTGTGGGGAMAGGAAAGGGCAGAGCAGGCATGCTCTGGGAAGAAGCACAGTTGAGTAGGTCATAGACATGTGTGGGCTGGTGGACAGGGTGACTGAAGCCAAGCTTAAAATGATGCTGACGAAATTAAGGCTAGTGGRAAACGCTTCTGAGATACAGCTTCCAGCTGTATAGCTACGTTCTTGTTTGCAATTCCTCATTCCCATGGTGTTTGTGGAGCAAAAATCAGTTTTACTGATATGTTGGTGCTTGTAGTTCATTTTGAGTTCACTAGTCAAGAGCTTTACTAATTCACTAACACTTCTGAAAAACACAGCTACTAATAGATTCAAATATATGTAAAAATAAAATCTTTTTTTTAATCTGTGACAAGCTTGATCTTTAAAATATTTCTTAAAAAAATATTCGGCCTCCTTTTAAAAAATATTTCTCCCCTTGTGTAATTCAGAAATAGCCAGATCAACTTTGTCAAGAATCCCCTAACAACTTCCAAACAWATCCTTTGGGCTTAGACTAAGTGTGAGCAATTTCATCCTGAAAGAGGAATCACTTGGAGAGTTCAGAGGAAATGGAAGCGGCGACTTGGATGCTGCAACTCTTTCAAGCTCTGCATTTGGTGTGCACTKCTGGCAGAGGCACAAAGGGATCTGCAGCTGAATTGGCCTGCTGTCAGGGGATGGACTTTTGTTTCCAGAGTTTTCAGTTCCACTAAAGAGGAGAAGAGAGAGCACCAGAAACAAGCCTGCATGGGTGCACAGAGGGGTTGACTCGCCCCAGAGCCAGCAGTTCCCTGGGAATGGGGACTGGCTGACCACAAAGAGMTGGTTCACCAGGGATGCTTGTTCCAACGGCACTCATCCCACTGCCACAAAGTCTTGTGTGTGCATGGTGAAAGATCCAAGGCCACCACCTGGACAGTCGTCTGTCATTGGACTCATTTTCTACGGGAAGCACCTGTAAACTCTTGGTGTGAGACGACACAGTTACTCCAGAGTGCAATAACAGGGTTTGCCTTTCTTACTCTGCTCTCTGTACCTACCCTCATTCACAGTATGTGAAAACAAAACACTGCAGCACAGTTCAGTTTGGTACTACACTGAGTGAAGGGTCTCCCACAGATGGCCTAGTGATGTACTACAACCAGTGTTAAGCAAGTGACAGAATGCAGCAAGACAGTGTCGCTGAAACCTCATACAAAGAATTACTTGAAGCCTTCATATATCAAGCAAACAAGAGCAGAGGGGAAGAGAGGGTTATCTGAGCAGGTGTTTCCAGATTAAGTTTGAAGGGAGATGGAAATGAGAGATTGCAAAGCAGTTAGCTCTCTGCAGCCACAAGATTGYGTGAATAGGTGTCTGCTTAGCACATGCCTCTCACTGTCCTACTATTTCAAGTCCAGAGAGATCTCAAAGGGACAGCTGCAGCCATCCAGCATGTTGTGTGCAAAGCCCACTCTGTAACATCCAATTCTTATCATAGAAGCCCAGATAAATTTCATCCCAGTTCTCCAGACTAGTGGATCTTGATTATCACAAGCCCTGTGGCTTTCWTCATAAGCTGTGCTCTTACCTTTAAGCATGGCAGGATTTGTGTGAGCTGCTGTTGGGCTACTGTCAAGACTTAGATTGTTCAAGCCTCTCTAGTATAAGCAAGTCTATAAAGCTGCTCCCTTTGTGTACAACTGGTTTGGAGTCAGCCCCCGCTCTAACACTACCAGACACCTCAGTTTCTCCTGTGCCCAAACTCCAGGTCTGAGCATCTGAGGCTGCAACAAACAGCCATTCCACCCCTGCTAAGACATTGCTCAAGAGAGGAATTCAGCGCTTGACTAAGGCCTTTTCAGCATTCATTGCAGGATTATACTTTACATCCATAGCTTCAGGGACTGTAGCATGTGGAAAAGCTGATACTTGAATGAAGTGCTGAGTTTTGAGTGAACAAAAAGCTCATTTGCCTAAAGTGGGTGTGTTTGTGCTGCAGATAGTTTGAAGCCTTTGATGTGATAACTCGGGAACAACTTGTTCTGAAACCATTCACTTAGTGGAGGCATGTGGAAATTCAGTATTGCTCACACTGTTTGCTCTTCCTTCCGTACAGCAATGAGCATTAGCTAGAACTGGAAATACTGTTTGGTGTCTTGCTAGAGATCCCATTCCTCCAGGGAAATGGGTGTATCCCCATTTTCCTACGTGTGTGCTGAGTACAGAAGGCAAAGGTCCAGAACACCAGTGAATAGCCCCACACCATGTAACTGGGAAATAATCATATTTTCTGTGTCACACATGAAATCTGTCTTCTCACAGTCACTGACAGAAGAGAGGGGCCGGATCAGTGAGACTAAAGGAGCATCTCACTAGATTTAGAGGACTTCAGCAAAGCCCTGCTTACTGGCTAGTTCTCAGAGACCTGGAGATTTGTTGGTGGCCCATGCTGGGATATCACTGCGCAGACCCACATTCTTATACCGCAAAAGAGATGGAAAAGAGCTGAGGATACACCTGCATGGGTTTCTTCTCTTTGCTGTGGAAACTCAGAGGCACCAGTCCTGTTTGGGTATTTACCAAAGAGCTGCTGTTTCCCTGTGGAGCAGACTTTGTGCCACAGAAGCCCTCTCCCATGCATTTGCAACTCCTAATCCACAGCACAGGGAGCTGTGGGTGGGAGAGTGAAGGAAGCTCTGTGCAGTACAGGAGGAGGAGTCACTGAGCTCTGTAGAACTTCTCTGACACGAGAGGAAGGACGTGGCACAGGAGATCAGAGTTTCTCCCTCGCTCCCTGTCTCTCCATGGGGCATGCAGGCGGTTCAGGGTGAAAGGGGGGAGAGACTACCAGCACTCTTTGCATCTAGTAACCCCTCCAAGTGGGGAGCGCTGTGTGAGACAGTGATTCACAGAGTTGCACATGGTAATGAGGAGGGAGGCAGTGGCCAACCTGCAGCATTTGCCCTACCTACGACACGCTACAAATTTGTGCTGATTTAAGATCAACAGAAGACAGTGATGAGAGACCTGTGTGACCTGAAAGCACTCTCACTTTGCCTACACCACTCAGGGAGTACAGCACAGAAGGCACACAGTAAGTCACTGCAGATTACAGGCTAATGATATGACACCTTGTGAGTTGTCAAGTATATTGCCACT
Organism: Amblyornis subalaris; assembly: GCA_018881555.1. NCBI lineage: Eukaryota > Metazoa > Chordata > Aves > Passeriformes > Ptilonorhynchidae > Amblyornis > Amblyornis subalaris. The sequence continues at coordinate 2,274,277 of JACAXG010000058.1, forward strand.
CCACCTGCCCTTAGGCAGCCGAGGCAGACACGACCCTGTATGCACCTAGCAAGTGCACCAACTGTCCTCAGCTATCAAGGACAGCCAGCAGAACTAAGCTCCATTCCCAGCTCATATAAATTGGAACAACTCCCCTCTGCTGCTGCTGGCTTTTGCCTACAGTATTAAGCTACTTTGGACCAGAGAGCCGTTCCCCCCCTCCCATATTGCTCCCACTGCTGCATCCATGGCAACATTAGGAGCTTAACAGCAGACAATTCAGCCAAGGCCACCCGCCACTTCAAAGCACACTCCCCAGCTTGAGGATTCTTGTCTATTTTAGAGTTCCCACTGTTGCTATCATCAGTGGGACATCATGAGTATGGACAACAGAGAGCACAAGGAACAAAAAGCCTGATACCATTCCTGTGTCAGTTTACTGCTAGTCTCCAGCCTGAAGGCAAACCATTATTTCATCAAGCAGGAAGAGCACAAGCAGCAGCAGACAGCGCTCCCTTGCACACTCTTCTTTTGGCAGGAAATTCAAATGAGTAGGAAAAGATGGGGTCATGAGAGAAAGTCTGGAGGAACAGATAAGAGCAAGAAGTCAAAAGCTGGAGTAATTTCATATGAATAGTCCAGGCTTGCTCCCAACCATGCAAATGAATAGAAGTTGTATCTTCTTTCGCTAGCAAAGCGTTAACTCTTTAACCATTAGTTACCGTGTTGCCAGGCTGCAGAGCTCCCAGTCACCTTCCATGAGGAATTATGCTTATATCTGTGCTCATTCTCAGTTGAAATAGGATCCTCTCGAGTGTAGGTGATTCCCAAGACCAAATCTTTCCTAGCCCTTTACTAGACCAGGCATCTTGCGTGTGTATGATATTTCGAGACAGTGAATAGTACAGTATTTTATGTTGCAGAAGGACTCTGAGTCCTTCAAGCCCTGCAAACAAAGACAACAAGGACCAGATACCAACTTAAAAACATCAACAACAATTGGTATTTTCTTAGTACACTGCCCTATGCACTAAGAGCCCTGAAGTATAACTCCCATTCCCCTCAGAACCATGTAAAGAAAACATGGAACCAAGGGTGCTAGCAGCTCGAATCTTCCTAAAAGCTAGATAAATAAAGTATGGACATCTACTATGAACATTTTCAGTATCTTGTAGTAGAGGAATGACACCTGTGCAGCAAGTCTATTGATACGAGTTTGCATTTCTCAGTAATTTTTTGCAAATATTTCAAACACAGTTCTCTGATCTCCACCAGTAGCTATTTTTCAGCCCAAGAACTCCCCAAGGCAATATCCTAAGGATCCATCTCACCCAACATGGAAGAAGGAGAATAGGAATAAAAAAAACGACCCTCCTAGGCCTTGTCAGTGAGTTGGATTAAATGTTTCTTTCATTCTCTAATTATTACTCTGTCTCTGAAGCAACACGGTAAGAATCAAAGACTCTTTTTTCAGGAATATTCTTGTACTCCAAATAAGTTATGAAACCTGAAAGCTAACTGAAAATCCAATAAGAAAGAAAGAAAGAAAGAAAGGAAAGAAAGGAAGAAAGAAAGAAGGAAAGAAAGAAGGAAAGAAAGAAGGAAAGAAAGAAAGAAAAAGAAAGAAAGAAAGAAAGAGAAGAAGAGGAAGGAAGGAAGGAAGGAAGGAAGGAAGGAAGGAAGGAAGGAAGGAAGGAAGGAAGGAAAAAAAGCCCAACCTTTTCTTTTTCAGAAGAAGCACATATTAAATGCAGTAAGTACAGTTCAGTAGAGTCTCCCTTTAGACCCCTTCCAGAAATTAGCATATCTGACACTGCAGTCTTCATATCCCTAGTTTTAACTCCACGTTTACACCCCTGCTGTCACAATTATTTCCATGAATGTGTCAAAATCCACAGTGTAATAACTAAGGTTCCATACCTCCTCTATTTTTAGGAGTCCAAGCCTCAGAGACACCTTTTCTGTTGATTAGAGGTTTTTCTGCTCAGTTCATTGATCACAAGAGCCATTTACAAGACTGAGTTAACTAAAGCTGATTTCAGTCCACAAAGAGCTATCATGTTCTCAGGTGAGATACAACTAGGGAGGAATAACCCCGTGTGCCAGTAGAGGTTGTCTTGACGGAAAGCAGACCTGCAGAGAGAGACCTGAGAGTCCTGGTGGACAACAACTCCCTTCCAGCTCAGGATATTCTATGATTCTATATTTCATGAGGATTGGAGTATCTGTATTATGAGGAAAGGCTGAGGAAGCTGGGTCTGTGTAGCCTGAAGAAGAGAAGACACAGAGGGGATCTTATCAGTGCATACATGTATCTTAAGGGCTGCTGTCAAAAGGATGGAGACTGGCTTTTTGCAGTGCTGCCCAGTGACAGGGCAAAGGACAATGGGCACAAACCGAAACACATGAAGTTCTACCTGAAAAGGAGGAAAAATTTCCTTGCTGTGAGGGTGACTGAGCACTGGAACAGGCTGCACAGAGCAGCCATGGAGTTTCCTTCTCTGGAGATATTCAAAACCAGCTTGGACACAGTCCTGTGCAACCTGTTCCAGGGAAACCTGTTCTAGCAGGGGGATTGGACCAGATGGTCATCAGAGGTCCCTTCCAACCCCAACCATTCTGTGATTCTATGATTTCACATTGACTCTGAGTACAGAGAAAATGCTCTGGGAACAGACTCAAGGAGAAAAGTAGCTTACCTAGACAAACTTGTCATCAAGTACAAACCTATCCAGAGTCCTTAGCCAACTTTGGAAAACATGTCTGACTTATGGCAATGGCCCAGGCCGTTACTCCCAATTAAATAGTTATAATTAGGACCTTGATTATAAAGCATTTGAAAACAGGAAACCCTGGTGCAGCTACAGTTACCAGAAAGCAGATTAGAGGTGATCTTGAGCAGAATTTGCACATTATTTGGTTCTGCAAATGCTTGCTAGATCACAGAAGCGAGAAGACCATTTCACACGGACTAGGAGAACACAGTTTCACCAGTGAACTACAAAGTTTACAGCCCAGGGCATTCTGTGCATGATGGTGCTGAATTGTTGGTGTGCCTGAGTTATTCATGGCCTTACCGGGATTGCGCTCAGGCTGGGGACCATCCACAAGCAGCAGGTTGGAGGCCGTCCCTCTGCTCTGTCTGAAAGCTGTCCTTRCCATACCAGGTGATATCAGAGGGGACACTTTGCTCCTCTTTTATTTTGCCTATCCACTTACAAATACTAATTCAAAATAAAATGAAAACATCACCTTGGTATCCGTTCTAAGATATACCAAAGAGATTTTTTTGGTTTGGGGTTCTTCCTTTTTTTTTATATTGTCCTCTGTAAGGGTTGGCAATACTTGAAGATAGAACCAAATCCTCAGACCTAAAGCACAGGTAAAGCATTAAACCGCAAATACTACAGCTCCGTCTTGACTTGGTGCTAATTCACAGATACTGCTTATGCATAGCCTTTAACTGAAGGTGTTGAGCTCTATTATTGTATTTATTTTTAATGATAGTTCAGGGGATTGCTAATGGGATAGCAGAGCCTTTCATAGCCAGGGTACAATCCACATTTGGTATGGAAAGTCATTGAAGTCTAATGTCTGGAAGGAAGACACAGCAGGGACAGAAAATGTTTGAGAGATGATCACCCACAAGCCTGAAAGCCCTCTTGCCTTTCTTCTTCATCACATTTCCATCAGGGGACACGCCAGAATAGAGTGCAGAATCACAGCCTTGATCATAAATAACCCTTGAAACTCTCCATAAACAACTTTTGAAATTCTTGCCATTCACTTTCTTATTTATACCTTGCAGGTGAAAGACCGTTTGTATAGCACTTCTGATAGACCCCCTTCCCAAACCTTGAAGCTGTGCCAAACACCCCAGGGAGAGAAATATAACCCAGAAAAGTATGAGCCCAAAGCACTCCTTCTCCTATGTTAGATGTTTTTGTCAGTCCCTACTAGAAAACATCACTGCTGGGACAGCAACTCCAGACAGAAGCCCACGTACATTCCTGGTGACTCTGCTAAACCAGAAAGACTATTTGACCATCAGAAAAAAGAATGAAGAAGAATAAACACAGTAATTTGGTTTAGAGAGAAAAGACACAGCTGCTAAGCCTATTTCTCACTTTCTCATGGAAAGTTCTCTTCTCCCTCTGCCCCACTGCCCCCACAAGCAGAAGAAAGTTTCCTGAAGATGCCAGTCCTGCGTTAATCTCACAGCCTCATTACTCTTTTCCTTCCATAATTCAGCGGGCTCTGCACATCCTGCCTTCTTGCAAAGCCCCCCCAGTCTGTTCCTCAGAGGAGGAGGAACCCCATACCTTTCCACACTACCTCCCTCCTCTGCTGTCAGTAGTTGAATTCAGGATCCACCGGAGCCGACAGCTTGGGCTCTGTCCCCTGTCTCCAGGGTGCTATTCACAAACCAGTCAGTGATGAGATGGATTGAAAAGGCCAAGCTACCCTTGAGAAAAACAAAACAAAAAAAAGACTGGAGGCTCAGGTGGAGGCTACCCCTACAGTGCAGATCTTCATCCCAGAACAGCTATGCTGGGAAAATCTTTTAGAAGACAGGACTAGTATCTCACTGCAGGATTCATGCCCAGTTATTAACCTTGTAAATATTTCAGGTTACACAGCATATTATACCTTCAGTTTATTGATATGCCCATAGATTATTAATCTTTCATTACACTAATTAATTATCATAGTGATTTGGCAATTATCTTCTGTAAAGTTTGGCTGGGACCAGGTGCAGCCTCTCTCAGTGCCTTTAAAATGTGCTCCAGATCCTTGCAGAATGCCAGATGAAAGATATGGCTTTATTAGATCAAAACTGGGCTGCTGACACCGCTCCCAGAATATGTATTGACAGCCTCGCTGTCTTAAAAGGTACAGACTGTATGGAACAGCTTATAAAAACCTTGGATGCAGAAGCAAAGAAAAATATGCGAAGATTTAACACATATCACTATGCCCTTTTCATATTCCCACAGAGGCTGGAATTAAGGCAGAAATTTCATCCCAGAATCTGGTTTATGGATGGCCTGGAGATTTCATGGAGGCATTTGTTCCAGAGACACGACTTAGTCCTTTCTTCAACTGGAGAAATCTTATGTCACGCGCTGCGGAATGTGGTTTACTAATCACCGGCGCTGGTCTGAATGGCTCCATGGATCAAAACCGGCTCCACACGGTGATGCCAAGCGCATTTGCCATTCTCCCGCATTGATCATTAGGACACTTTGCTTGTGAGGATCATACTGGGAGTCATTTCTTTGATGTGTGCAAATGCAGGAAAGCTCTGAGGCTTTTACAGGAGCTGCATGACTACAGGTAAAGAATGCTGCAGCTTCGGGGAGGGCCATTGCAAGACAATTAGAGCCTGCTTGTTCTGTCTTCCCATTTACAGGACGAGCATAGCTCATGTTGTTTAGGCAGGGTGTAGATTTTGTTTCTGTGCTTTGGAAAAACTCATCCAAGTGCAGCTATCACATCTCCTTTCAGCAGGAGCTAACTTTAAGCTCTGTCCTTTTGTCCCCTATCACCACCCCTTCCTTTTCTGCTCTCTTCACCCTCTGTAAAGGGAGCTAAAGCTGTGCCATTGTGATGGTCAGTAGTGACTCTGAGCCAAACCCCTGGTTATTTTGAAATCGGTGTGAGCACTTCCACAGACTGAAATTGTAAGAGGATTAGGCTTGTATGCAGCTCCATTGAACCACAGCAGACATGTTCACCAGCTTCTCAAAAACATGTGCAATTATTTGGCTGTCTGTGATTGCCTCATTCTCTTGCAAATGCCATGACCCTGGGAATAGTGCACTTTCCACTCCCGCCTACCTTCCTAAGAGGGTCCTTGCTCTAGTCCTTAGAAGAACAGCCACTGGCTTTAGAAGACTTTGGATCAAGTCCTCAGCCTGAGTTTTATTCCTGGCCATGTCCACATTGCCTGTAAGCATTGACAATGTATAAATTATGGACTGAGTGCTGCACAGCCTTTGCAATCCTGCAGTCTTTAGACCTTCTGGGCAAACGTTCAGCACACTTGGGGGGTATTTGTCTCCTTTCATGGCTGATCAACACCGAGAACATGGCCAGTGAAGCAAGTTCATTGGTCTGTGCCCATGAGGTGGCTGAGCAAGAAATGTGTAGCTCCATTTCTGGCTGATGACTGAGTTCCCCAGTCTGCAGCCAAATGATTTGCTGCACACGCATTCTGCACCTCTCCTGTCCCTGTGCCATCCATCCTCCTCCTGAATGCCCATCAGCATCATCAATCCCCAGTTTGTATGACAACACAGTCTTGTAAAGCCCATGAACAAAAATGCGCTTGGCTACAGCGCTTCAAAGGACTGGCCATGGATGCAGGAAGAGGACAGAACAGAAATCTGTGGTGAGGGTAACCCCGAACCGAGCTATCTGAGTTTCTGGCTACAGCTTTCAATTATGAAGTACACAGCAGTATCCTGGGGAGGAAGGGATGCTGCTGGCAGCCAGGCTCCTGGCTGCGGCTCTGTGCTCTGCAAAAGAAAATAAAATCCCTGAAAGAGAGAAGAGCCTTGGAGACACTTACAACTACATTGAGATGAGGCATTTGTCTTCAGGAAAACTCATTCTTGAATTCTGCTTTTTCAGTTTGGTAACAAGGAAACTCATGTGTGAACGACACTGTCTGGGACCTCCAAAAGCCGATATGGATTAACAATGATGGCTTTGTCCCTGCAAAGTTGTTAATGGAGGTTACTGGTGCCACTTCTGGTGAGCTGAAGTTCTCGCTGTACTGATGTAACATAAATATTTGAGTGGCTTTGCTTTTTCAGATGAGCTCCCACTGCCCTTCTTCATTTTGGAGGCAGAGGCAGCACATCTGGCATTTGGAAAAACAACAACGTCAACAACCCCCCCCATTATTAATATTTAAAAACTGTCCCCTGCACATGAATAGAGAAAGTTTATTATCATTTCTAATTGCATAGGCCTGTGTAATGGGTTTATGTAACATGTCATCTTTTCTACTGAGCTCACCACTATAGGCTTTGAGAGCCTTGGAAACATTAAATAATTTAGCCTCAAAATACCCCCTGGTGGTGTGGTTCAGTGTCATTTGTCTCCATTTTACAGATGGGGAACCAATGTAAAAAAACTTCCAGTGCTTTCCCTAAGGTCACTCAAGGAGCTTTTGGCAAAGCTTCAATTATTGTGTCTCTACAATTTTTTTTTTTTTTCCCTAAAAAAAAATAATACTCTGGGCCAAAGCAAAGCTCACAAGTACTGCAACTGAGTTTTGGACATATTACAACCTGCAGTCAGATTTCACGTTGCTGCCTAGAGCTACAGAAGATCCATACAGAAGAAGGCTTAGGCTGGGCTAAATTGTGGCTTACATGGCAGAAATGTAACTAGGATTTAGTGCTTTAAAAGTGAAAACCAAAATGACGAACTGATAGTTCACCCTAAAAAAGGAAAATAACATCATGAAGAATGCTAAAATGGCTTTAAAAAGTAAAGACTAGGGAGGGCAGAACACTTTCCTGTTTCATCCTGATGTAGCAGATAGGTTTGACTAAACCACCTTTCTTAGTATTCTACCCTGTCCTTAGGGGAAAATCCTTGCAATAAATAAACAGAAAGCCTGGGTAATGGAGGAGTTCTAATGAGATATTTTCATAAAAAGTTTTTAATACACTGAAATATTTCACTTTGACATTTCCTAAACAAACCTTAACCTTTTCATACTCTTTTAAGAATTGATCAATCCAGCAGAGAAAACAAGAAAATATATGTATATATTTTAAAATGGGATTAAATAACTCAAAACAAAACATGACATTGACATTCAAAAGAAACACAGGACACATAAATTAAATTTCTCAAGCTACAGTGAAATAAACAGCTTATTTCCTGATCCATGCCACATTTTCTGGTTTGAACCAAACCAGATCTTTTTTTCGCCTGCACTTTTGTCTCGACTGGGAAATTAGTTTCTTTTCACTCAGATGACTTCTTCTTTTAAACTTCTTTTTAACCCTTCAAACATTGTCCAGCCATGTCCACCCATTTCATCATAGGTCTCTTTCCTCATGGCGGTTTAAACTACAAGCTTATATTCAACTTGGTGTCCTAAGCTTACACTGACAGTTCAGATCTGGATCTGAAATCTGTGGATTGCTGCACCTCAAAGACAGTGGAGTCACACATTTCAGTCTTGAGGGATCCACTTGTTGCAGCAGTGTGCCAGTCCTATCCTGCAGCTCAATCCCACCCTTTTCTCTTAAAAGAACCACACAACAGTTGCAGCCACACTAATTCAAGGTCCTACAGCAGAAGTGACAGAAGAAGAAACACATAGCTAACAAAAATGGAGTTGCATTAAAAAGGACAAAATATGGCCAAAATGCCAGAAAATAAAGAAGAGTATTCAGCTTGGGAATAACCTATTCCATTTTGTGGAATGCATATCCTTGGTAAGTATCCTATAGGTCTATACCAAAACTCTTGGCAGTATCAGCATGTTCCCAGCCTTCACAGCTCCACCTACAGAGACCCCTTGGAGCAGTTCTCAGTGCACTCCCATCTAACATCTGGTGGAAGGATGTGAACCCAGATGCCTCAGTTTTAGATCTGAGAAATCTGCCTTAATTCCTTGCTTACGCTGAGCCCATTAGATCAGGGTGGCTCATCTCTTGGATGTGATGGGCTTTGTGGATGAAGAACAGATTGTGCAAGCTGAGCCCAAGGAAGATGGAGATTATGCTGGCAGGCAAAAGAAAGCACTATGAATAGTTTATGGACCCTCTGTGGCAGCCTTTGCACACTGTGAACAGCCACAAACCGTCTGTTCAGGCAGTGCTCTAGGAAAGGTCCCAGAGCCCTCTGCCATGGACAGAGCATGCTGAGGCAGAGATCCCTGCCATCCCCATTTGGCTAAAAGTCTCCTCTCCATCCTGGCACAATGTGTCCTGGCCTTGGGCAGCCAGGCTTTTGTCACCTTCTGCTTGGATTACAAGACTGTGATGACCCTTTGGAGAGTTCAGCTGATACAGCTCCCTGCAGCAATATGAATAACTCTGAATGTGTCTTCCTTGTCCTCTGCTGCCTGTGCTGACTCCCCTCAGAGCTTACAGCAAATTTCATGGTCTTGTTCTTTATCCTCATAGACTGGCCCAAGATATCAAAACCACTGCAGAAGGCTCTTGGTTGCAGAGGCTGTTCTTTGCCATGGTGAGAGTCTGTCATTAAGGGAATACTTCACTGGTCAAGTGATGGCATTTTCTTGGTACCAAGTGATGATGATGTGACAAGTATAGATATTTCTAAGGGTGGTTCTTCCACAGATGGTCCCAAGCCTTATGAGTTTTCGTTCCTGGTACCAGGTTTATTTCTTCAAGACTGCTAATCTTTGGTATAAATGTGGATTTGCTGTCTGCATGTATTTTAAAAAAAAGGAAGAAGAACAGAAAAGTGAAAATCATATTTTGTTAAAGAATATTAACGTCCTGAATTTAGATGGAATGTGCTGTTCTGCCCACGGGAACAAGTAAAGCCTTGCTAGTGCCAGTGCATACTCTTCTGGAAAGTGCCTAAATCCCTCAATAAGGATGGAAGCAGAAAGCCAGCACAGAACAGATGCTTGGATATTAGGCTGATATTTGCGTAAGTGCTCAGATGCCCATCTGTGTTTCCACAGTATCTCTTCTTGACTGGTAGCTCACTGCTGCAATGAAAACACATTCTCTCAGTCCACTTTGACAGAGACTTAGGGGCTGGTGCTTTACCTGGCGTGTGTTGTACACCAGAGAACACAGCCAGCTATCGTGATTCAGTTACTGAGCACAACTTGTTAAGCCAATGTCTCCTGATTTCCTTGGGAAGCCAACAGTCAGCTGCAGCTCCACAAACAGCCCCTTCTCATTGGCTTTGCTCAGGCCCAAAGCCACTTTTAGTATACTACACAGAAGATGTTTTTCTCCCACTTTCTCAGTAACATGTCCTGTGCCTCTCTTAAAATTGAAAGAAGTTCCAATTGTGAGGGGGATGAGATACACTTGCTTGAAGGAATTTGTCTTCCTGAGCAGTGTGAAGTATCTCTTTGCCTTAGTCTGCTTTTACCGGTCCTACTTTTTCTGGTCACAGACTGTTTTGAATTTTGTCAGTCTAGTATCACATTTCCAAGTATATCAAGTTGCTCCATCAGAGCACAAACTCTCTGTTTTTGGAACTAGATATAGAACTATGGTAGATGCAACTTAGTCCAAGATGCTGATATTCCRGTCTTAGAGTTTGGAGAACCGGTAGTAAACAACAAACCATCTTTCACTCCTTCCAGTGACAACTCATTCTCTCTTTCCACTGCTGTATTATGAAATGTCTTTCTGCAGAGCTAAAAGATATATATTCTGTGGGTGGGAATAGGTGTTTACAGCAATGCTGGGCATTGAGAAACTCTAAGAGAGATGGATCTTTGCATGGCAGGAAAGGAATATATCCTGACACAATGACCTCGAATAAAAATGACAAGTGAGGTCCCCTGCCAGCACAGTGATGTCCCCAGAACAGGTACGACACAGTTAAACAGATCCTTAAAGCTTGGATAATGCTGCAGAAAAAGATAGCCACTGATAGATACCTGATTCTTTTCTTACAAACTCTGTCTTTCAACATAGGTACTTTTCAAACCCACTTTACAAAAATGCTGGTGTGATCAGTTCTTTGTTGGTATTTTTTTTCCTTTTTTTTGTCTTCTGAACACTTAAAAGACCAAATGTATTTCAATGCCTTTCAAAGTCTCTCACATCACGAGAGACATACCTGTAGATTTGTGCAAACTGAAAATGGATGAAATATCACATGCTTCATTGGAACAACTGCAAACAGTCAGCGCTGAAATGAAACCTAAATATTCTGAAAAGACCATCTTGACCTGTAGTTGTTGTTTAAAATCCCATACAAAAATAATTCCTACAATCCATTCTGAAGAAAAAAGACACTGTAGAAATGTCAAATCTTTCCCCAGATACCTTTAGGTCTTTAGAAGGGATGGACTAAGCAAGGCAAAGATTGTAGGGAAAGGTACCATCTTTTCATAGGCAAACAGAGAAAAATTGTGTGAAAAAGAGACATGAGTCCTTTTTTTTTTCTCAGATTGGAAGCAGAAAATTTCAAGCTATATTGTCTCTTCTAGATCTAAACCCAGTGTAATAAAAGACCTGTTTCAGTCTGTCTGATAAAACTTTGCCTTGCTGATATCCTTAGGCCATCACAGCTGCAACAACATTCTTACTACACTCAAGGTATCAAATTCTTTTGTCTTATTCAGAGCACTGGAAGGGACCATGACAGGTTATCTAGTCCATCTTCCTGACTTCAGATCAGAATTAAATACACCTGTGTCATTACTGAAACTTATTTATCTATTGTGTTCTAAAAGACTTCTAATGACAGAGACTGCACCACCTCCTGAAGCAATCTTTGTTTTACCTGAACCTTTCTTACTGCAATTGAAGCCCATTACTTTGTCCTATCCATCAGGGCCATGGGAATCACTTCCTCTCTTTGCCTTTTCCACAACCTGTTATGTTCTTGAAGACTGTTGCTACCCTCTCAGTATTGCCTTTTTTAAGTTAAACAAAACCCGTTCTTCTACAACTGTCTCACTAGTCTTTTTCTCTAGGCTATTTCTGAGTCTGACTTTTATGTATTCCTAACTCTTTCTTTTGCTGGCCTATAGACTGTGTTTGTTCTGGATTTTTCTGGATATCCCAAAGCATTATTTACTCACTGGTATGGAATATGAAGCATGATCCCAAAACAGAGGGAGCTTAGAGAGTGATCTCACACTTTCAGGAACAAGTGACCTTCCCTGCCTCAAATTAATACCCCTAGAGCACAACAGCCTGTTGGCACCCAAACTTGAGGTGCATATATAGGCTTTCACATTTGAAAAAAATTTTTGATCCCGAGAGAAGGTAGTTAACAGCAAACTAATGCATGGTTCCATTAAGGGAAACAGTTCTGAGGCATCTGGAAGAAAATAAACATTTTGTAGTAATAAGTATTTCAGTTTTGACAGGGACATGTTGCAGGCTCTCAGCATTACACAGAAGGTAGCAGATTATTATTAGCATCAACCCAAGTTATCAGATGGGAAAAGCACAGTACAAAGAAACAACGAGAAGAAGCCCAAAGCCACATAATGAGAAATAAACATGAAGAAGACTTAGAAAAGAAGATTTCATACTTTTGTTTGGGTTTTTTTCACTTTTCTGCCCCCACTGCAGACTGGCACTGAATTTTTCCCTCACCTTAAGGGAAGGTGACTAAGGCCAGGTTCAGGCTGGAATCCATTGATGGAGTGGGGCAGAGAAGTCAGTTGAGCAAAGAATGCAAACTTTCTTTATGTACCATGGCTGGAGTAATACAATTTACTCTTCTGGAGCTGTATCAGATCAATGTGATGTCATTCATCTTCCACCCAGTGCCCAGGTAACGTTTGTAGCTCTTTGCCTTCAACAAAGAGGCAAAAGGATAAACTGAGATTAACTTTCACGGGCAAAACAAGTGTGTAAAAAGCGATTTTAAGTGACCTAGATGATATCTTTTCATCTCAGTGTTTAGCAATATCTGCCTCTGTAGATGATGTAGCAGTTAGTACTGTAAGAATCCCTCAGGACAAACTCTTGTTGTAACATTTTCTCTGCACCAAAGCCTACATAAATGTTAAATGAAGCCACTTTAAACAAATATAGGTAACAGAGGGAGAATAATCCTGTTAACAGGATCAGCATTGCAGTTGCTAAGTCATAATATTTTATTTATTTATTATGTCATAGTACCTATAACAAAAGTAACTAGATGCTATAAAATAATACTTACAGACATAGAAGTTGAAATGACTCACCATAACCAACCCTTCATAAAAGCTCCTCTCATCCACAATATCCAGTGCAAGAAAGAAAAGAAAGTGGAGCACTTTCCCAATCCCAAGTAACGTTTAGTCACGTGCCTGGCTGAGCACTGGAGCTGTAGCACAAGATGCTTTCAAAAGCACAGCCTCCAGAAGAGCCTTAGATCACCACGCAGCACCCAGGGTGCGGACCTTCCAGCTGTAAGGGAGACAAAGGATAGAAACATGCTTTTTCCAGATGTGGCCTTCTGTCAGCTACCGGACTGATCCAAGCCAGACAACAGAAGGGTGATGGACAAAGGGAATGGGAATAAGTTTCTCAGCATGATGGACAGCAAACACAGCAAGGTAAAGGGATCCGAAGAACTGCACCTTGTGCCATGTGAAAACACAAAAGATGTCAAAAGTAAGGAGCAGGGGTATCTGTGCTGCATGAGAAGAGTCAAGTTAAGTTAGGTATTTGTGAGAAGAAGGCTCTCTGGTCAGATATAGAGAAAGAAAACCTGTCCATGCCGTAACTGCTAGCTGTGAGGCAATAAAAGAGGACCTCCTTAGCCAATATCAATCTATACTGGAAAAAGTGACATCGAAGTGCTCTCTGCAGAAAAACAACAAACACACCTTCCCTCTGTTTATCACAGCAAATCACTTGATTTTGCCTCTTCTGGCACTTATGGTCCACCACTCCCAAACTCAGCCTCAGCAATTTCTTTAACACTCAGAGCTTGAACAGATATCAAGGGGGAGTACAGGCAGAGAACAGTGCAGGCAACGAAAAGACAATCAGCACCCTCTTTTAAGCGCCTCTTTCCTCCATGCCACATCTTTTTTTATCTTTTCCTTCCAAAGCAGGACATGAAAGCAGCATAATGCAGAGGCACTCAGATGGCACTGCCAACACGGTGCTTAGGAAAACACAGTCCCTCCCCGACTCTGATAATTTAGCTTTGTTTTAGTTTCAAGCTAATGAACATTTATGCTGCAGCCAATCGTCAATTTATACCCATCTAGTCCAAAGCACAATTATATGCCGAGCAGAAAATGCAGCTTTGACTCATAATAATAAGATTGGCACTGTGTCTGGCAGCTTTTCACTCCTCCTTTTCATGCCTGCAGTCCTATCAGTTGGGCAAGGATTTTGCCATATTTCCTAACAAAAGGTCAGGCTGGCAGACAGAAGGGGAGGACTGGGGGCTATATAATGTTGGAGTAGGACACCTTCCGAGATGCCCAGCATTTTCCAGAAAGAGATGCAGGAGAAGCACTTTCTCAGAGAGCTTTCTATGTTAAAGAAAAGAACAAGACAGGCTTTTTGCTCTGTATTTGCTAATCCAAATTGTTCTGTCTACACTCACAGAAGACTCTGGTTCACATGAGCCCAGTGGTAAGTTAGACCTTTTCCAATGCAGACCTAGTCCTAGGGTGCATTTGAGTGCCTGATGGTGGCAAGTATGCTCACGACATTTTCAACAACTTTTGAAATAGTCTTGTCTATTCAAGACTCTCTGGCAGACTTTCTTTTAGGAAAGGTTGTCTTGTGCTTAATCTGAAAGTCAAGATGTGTCAATAGTATCCTTGGCCTTGCCTTTGACTTGCGTGAGATACCAAAGCCATCACTTAATGTCCTTCTCTCTGCTTCATTTTCTCCATCAGTAAAACAAAGGGAACAATAACCAATTCTCCCAGGCAGCAGACTCCAGACTAGTCAATGTCAGTTGCAAACGTGCTTTGAGATTGCAGAGTGGAAGTTGTTCAAAAAGAGTTGAAGTTGTCCCATAGACATCCTTTGGAGTCCCCTCACAGTTTCAGCCTATACCTCCATTCATGTTCTGTCTGTGTCTTGTACAGAGTCACTGCCCCAAAGCAACGCACCGAAACAGCTCCTGGTAAAGAAATCTGTGGAGCATGATGGTCCTCACTCTGTCTGGAAGGTGGCTATGAACAGGCTTTCCTGTTTGGCATCTTCCTTCTTTTGGCATAATACCAGCCCCTATGACATTTTCACCTGCTTGGCGTGGTGGGACCTCAGCTTGTCCTTCGTGTAAATTCCTTTATTTCTTTATTTTTTCAACAAAGGGAAAGAGTTCTACCTGGCCTCTTTGGGGGGAATATCATGCACAGTTGGTGGTGCCCAGAAGGGAGAAGCAGATGCTGTTGAGATATTCATGGTTTCCAAAATAGAAAGCAATTTATATGGACAATTAAGAAGAGCCACACGGGACTTTGGTGGTTGGAAGCTACAAGTCTCTAAGCAGGCAATTTCTAGGACTTAAAAAAAAAATTGAATTCACCTGAGGCCATGAAAGAGAAGAAAAGGAAAAGTTATATTGAGAGAACAATTCCCAAGTTCATTTGCTAGGGCTTTCAGCTCCTGATTTGCAGTGGAAATGCAGGATGCGGTGTCCTGTCATCAACAGGATTTAGAGGACAGAGAAAGCAGTCGCCACAGAACGGATATGAAATTGTCAGAAAGAGCAGAGGCAAAGCAAGTCAGGATCTTTAAAGAAATACTAAAATAGGATCTCTGAAAGTCTATCTGTTCTGACTCTCACCTGCTCTTATGCATACCCTCCTCTGATTCTCTGTGCCCTAGCTCCTCCAGAATGATTTCTCTTCTCACTCATGACATTACACAGGAAAAAGACCTGATGAAGGCACAGAAATATGGTGGAATGGGTTATATGTTTGACATTTATTTTCTTGTCATTGTTTTTGCTCATTTGGCATTGGGCAGATGGAGAATGTCAGAATTTTCCGTTGACCTGACATTTTTCCTGCTGCTTCGTCAATTTAGAGTTTCAGTTTTAGGCACAAAGGAGTTAAATCAATCTGCTTCAGAACAACCCTAGGAAATCGCTCAATTCTTTAAAGAGTCTCTGGAGGGGTGGTTGCTATAGCCTGAGGGATGTGCAAGCTGAAGGCTCAGCAGCCACGTTGACATTCGAAGGCATAAACGTTTAGGAGAAGGGACAGATATTATGAGGTTTTGTCCCTTCTCTAGCTGACTACTGAGCTAAGTGCATTGTCTGCACTTGCCTTTTCCCTAGACATTGCTTGGGGCTGTCTTGTTAGGTCCAGAGTCCCTCTGAGAATACGCTGCCTCTCAGCAATACAAAGAACTGGAGGACATTTCTCACTCAGCTCTCCACAGCCACAGCTGGCACAGGCTGAGCAGGAGCGCTGAGAAATCACACATTGACTCACTCCTTGCTTATTAGCACATGTGAAGTTGGGCCAGCTCAAAAACCCCCTAACGAACCATCACCCTGCAGGACGGTAGGAGATTCTTCTGCAGTTCTTCGGCTGCTGAATTGAACAGTTTTAGCTCAGTAGCTCCAAGGCTCCTGCTGCATGCAATGTGAGATCTCACAGGGCATTTCTCCTCTGGTTGCTGAAGTCAGATAAAATCTCAGGAAACAGCTTTCCTGAAGCAGCCAGTCTCTCACAAGACTGAAACTATCATTTCAAAATAAAAAAGAAGGGATGGATTGGTGAGACTAGATATAGGACCCAACTTACTTGAGTCTGTATTTTCTCTGTTTTTTTCATTCAGATTTTGCTGATGAAAGGAAGTATTTTCCATCAAGGAATGAAGGCTCTACTTTGTTGCAGCATCTTTTACTCATCTTCCTTCACCATCTCTAGCAGCTGGGTTTCCCATCAAAACCTAATTTTGTATTTTTATGTCCTTTTACTGGATGTTATGCTGCTAAGCCTTGGCATTGTATGAGCTAAAGTGCTTTTTTCTCTTATTTTAATTTTCCCTCTTGTCCAAATAGTATGTATCTCACTCATTCTTTCCTCAGTACTGTTTTTGACGTGACACATACAGACCTATAGGTAAAGTAGATGTCTGTGTTGTACAACATCTTTAAGTTCTTTCTATATGATGTATTTTGTCATTCTAAATATGAACTTAGCTCCTCACAGATAATATTGTAACTGAAGAAATTCTGTGAGATGCAGTTCACAGAGTATTTGAGTCCTAGGTCTGAATCGGGAAGAACAGGGACCTGAAGTTGTCTCTCTGTCTCTTATAAAATGAGCAGTTAGTTAATACATATTCTGCAGCAAGGCTCCTTCCTTTTCTGATAAAATTTTCTAAACAGAAGTTTCATTGAAACCTGTTCTTTACAAGAAAAATACCCAGTGTCTAATAACTCAAAATTTCCCATGGAACATAGTAGAAAGATTTCTGTGAAATAATTCAGAACTGCTTGTACTGATAAGGTCTTTAGCCAAGATAGCCAGCAGGTCCTTTGGATATGTCTTCACTGCTGCTTTCCAGAGAAAGCACTACAGAAGAAGGATTTATTCCCCAGAATAAAAGGCTAGCACAGAAAAGCAGAGTCCACAGGCATCATCAGAAGCTTGGTATATCTAAGCTCACAGCTTCACCACCTTGGCAGGCATGTGAGAGGAATAAATATGATACCAGCCTGCTGCTACTCAGCAGAACTTCTTGGCATCAGAACATCAAGCAGGAGATCCAGAGTCTTCTCCATCTGATGCTTGCCATTAGCCAGGACACATGCACAAAGATTCTTGCTTCCCCACTTCAGAACTGCCCAGACAGATGTGAAGGTCAAAGGAATGATGTGGCAGTGGTGTGGCATGCCTCCACTCAGTGTGCATTAAAAGGCTTATTCCATAGGGATGACGAAAAAAGTGAAATTAAATGTATGCCTTTTTTCTTTCTACCGAGTGCCAGGAGCTGTTTTAGCTGCAACAGAGATGCTCTAGAGAAAGGGGCTGACAGGCAGGAGGGAAGTAGGAACAGTAGAACGAGACAAGATTAACCAGCAGGGGATGGGTGAAGAAATCAAAAGTGGAAGGTCAGCAAAGCAGGAAAAAGAAAGGGGAGAAAGGATAAAAGCATACGGAAATAACTGAAATAATTCAAAGGCAGTTGCAAAAATAAGGAGGAGAGAAAACATTCACTGAGCAGACATTGAACAGAAGGCAACCATATAGGTTATCAATTCCAGCCTCCAAATACTACAGACAACAATGGAATAGACTTTAATTGAGAAACATCCATAACTTCTGCTTCAATCCCCATTCCCATTCTAAGTCAGAAAACACTGCAACCTCACAACACTTGATTCAAAAGAGAAAATGCTGCAGTGATTACAAAATGTCCAGCCAAGACAATGGGAAGGATGAAGGACTTTGAGAAGGTATTAGACTCTTGCAGCTGAATGCAGGTTGGCACATTCTGATATTTTTTGAGAGTGGGTCATGCTTAACGTGGCTGTAGAAGAAGACCAGGGGGGCAATCACTCTAAACAA
This sequence comes from Amblyornis subalaris, assembly GCA_018881555.1. Lineage (NCBI taxonomy): Eukaryota > Metazoa > Chordata > Aves > Passeriformes > Ptilonorhynchidae > Amblyornis > Amblyornis subalaris. The sequence goes on from JACAXG010000058.1 coordinate 2,292,452, forward strand.
TCCTTGCTCTTCAGTCCAGAAGAAAATCTTTCCCAACGCCACATACAATCAGTGCTTTTAATTCAAGACACATCAGTCAGGCAGTACCACTAGGAGAACCAGCATAACCCACCTACTATTCTGTCTTTAGCCTTGGATAATTTCTTGTTTGGGTAATTTAATGCTTCAAAGGAAGATCAATTTGCCCTCTCCCCACTCCTCATTCCTCCCATCGTTACATACACATCTGAGAGAATAAAGAACTGGGAAATGAAGGGACTTCCTTCTTTAACCCAATAGTGGTCAGTGGGAGCTCTGAAGCATGAAATTAATTAATTAAAATATAAATGCAGTGTAATTCCTTCTATGAACTCAGCAAGCTCTACTTTTTAATTATTTAAGTTCCTTGCCCTTGTTATCCTGTATGGAAGACCAGAACTTCATTCCTTTGAAGTTTAGAAACCTTCTCCTGAATTCCCAGCTAATTTATACTCATCTGATCTTTTAGCTCTGCTTTACTTCAGCTGAAACAATTCTCCATCCTGGTATTTACAAAGAGTGTATTTATGAAGAAAAACCACACTCTTTCTCATCTTTCTTTTGCAAGTCTAACTGAGCCTCCCACACACATTTTCTAAAGGTCTGTCACTTCCCCTAATCATCCTCACACCTCTTTTCTATACGTCACTTTCTCTTTTTTGATCAGAATTGACCCAAATTGGCCGCAATATTTTAAGTGAGGCCTCCTCAGTCCCTCATATCAGTGTACTATTAAAATACTTCCCTTTCTGAAAATACTCTTGCCTGATATATCCCAGAATCACATTAATCCTTTTCAAGGCAATGTCATATTCCAGCTAAAAGGCAAAGAAAATGTGAAGCAGAAAAGGGAGATGCTGAACAGAAAAAATGAAAGCATCCTGAGGAACAACAGACAATTCTGGAGGGAGAAAAAAAAAACCCGACTGCCCTGCAAACGTAAAGACATAATCAGCTTTGTAGAAAAGGTAATTCAAAGGAATAATGGAAAGTCAGAAAGCTGAGGCAAGGCACATCTGTACAAAATCACAGCGCGCTAGCTTTACACGACCTCTCAGCTTCACACCAAGTCTCTGACACTGCTTGCTAGTGTCAGCGTTTTGGCAAAAGCAGGACTGACAGTGCCTCGCTGGCGAGGGAGGACTGAGTGCAAGGAAGGCAGGGTGGTTGGACCTGTCTCGTGAGTCCCAGACAGGCCCTTTGCAGCAGAACTCGTAGATTGTCTCTCCAGGGTGCAGTGCTTTTCTGCCCAGTAATTTAAGAATTAGCACTCCCTGCATGCTTGGGTGTGCATTGTGTGTGTTTTGGATATGTATGTGTTTGACATACAAAACCTACAGTGTCTTTTTTGAGCCCTAAAACGTTAAGGCTAATATTTTTTAATAAAAATATTTCACTGTCCCATAGACATGCAAATATTGTCCTTTAACCTGCTAAAGAATATAATGGAAGATCTTGGAGTACTTTAAGAATATTAATGAGATGTTACAATAATCCCCAGGCGGTGTATGCTTATGTATTTTCTGCGTATTCCACAAGGAGACAAAGTAAGTCCTGCACTAAGTTGCCTCAGTACTTTCTGTAGGGAAATGTGATTATGCTTTTTCTTTTCGTCATTATTTTGAAGAAGAGCTTCAACATTGAAGCATTTTGCAGAACTTTAAAACAGAAGGTGGAGGAATAGATAAAGCTCTGCATTTTGCTGCTATACGGTAAAGCTGATGGGTTTTGCCTTGTAAAAAGACAAATATATAAATAAAATCCAACAAATATTCTCATGAGTGGGTTGTAGAGCAGCACCTTTGTTTCTGCCACTGCAGAAGGAAACTTAACTTGCAGCAGACATGCAATATGTCAATTCATTTCCATTGTATTGGCAAGAAGGAACACACATAAGACAGATTTATCAAGCTATCTGATAGTCTAAGAGCCAAGAATTCTTCCAGCTCTCTTCTCTCCTCTCCTCTCTGCTTTCCTCCATACACACACATGCACAAATAAAGGCAAATCTGCCACTCTTGCAAGCATAACATTATGAAGTTCTGCAGCTTTATTGTGGGTGTTTATCATAAAGCATCCTTATCTGTTATCTGCTTATAGAGGAGGCTTTGGCATGTTATTTCAGAGTAATAGCCGAGAGCGAGTTAAATTGCATTAACCTTTAAAGCTGGCATTAATGGGTAACCGTGTCAGGAGACTATATTACTGTACAATTTCTTTTTCCTATTCTTATGCTGACTCTGTGTCTAGAGACGGTGGGGGGTTTTTTTCGCTGTGAGTGCCAGCCTTACATCAGACTTTGAGCTCTGAGCACAGCATTTGTGCTCTAGGAAAGCACTCAGCTGGAAGAAACGTAGGACTGACTTTTCCTCAGCGCCGACAGACAGCAGGAGAGAAGCAGGTTCTTGTGGCAGAGGCTGTACATCTTGTCCTTTGGCACGAGCAACTGGTGATTCGGTGCATGCTCCATACCCATGTCTTCTCGCAATAAGATGAGTCCAGGGCTACACTTCACTCTGAGCCGAAAGCTGGTAGGTAGGTTAGGACTTGCTACTGGACATACCAGTGAGAGGTAAATCCTCTCTTGTTGCTTCAGAAGGTTGTCAGACGATCTTTGGGAAAGAGAGATCTTAGAACTGAGATTTTTAGATGTGGGGGCTAAAATGCATGAGCCGTACTGTGTTCTCTGTTGCTCTGACATGGAAGACTTCTGCAAGGTATTCCAAGTGTGCAAGCCCAATTTAACAGCCGCTTTCCATGAACAGGGACAGCTGGAGCTACTCCAGATCTATTATGGTGTAAATGGAACTGGAACGTGGCCTACCACTTATCAGATATTCTCTTCTATGTATTAATTATACATGTAAAAGTCCTGTATTTAGGAATAATCGCAATAATTTATCACTTTCAGAGAACTGTAATTGCAAACACAACATAACCATTCATCAGCTGTTTCAGATGGAAAGGAGTAGGCTGAGAGAAGGCAGCAGCCTCTTTGATCACATTTTGATTGGGAAGTCTCTTCATTACAGGTTTGGTTTGTGAACCCTCCTCCCCCTCATAACTCTTCAAGTCTTCCTCACAAGCTGTTTATTCGAAGAATACCTGTGCTTGACTCACCTCCCATCAAAATCCCTCGCAGCTGTTGAAGGAGAGCTGGCAGGAGAGTGCTGTGAAAGGACTCAATGTCCCCACACAATGGAGGCCACATTTCTGAAAATACACAATGGACAAAAAAATGCAGTGATCTACAAATCTTTCATAAATTGGGAGCCATCAGATTTGGCATTTGGCAAGCCTATCTTACCAACAAGACCTGTCTTTGAGAAAGGGGTGAAGGTTAAGACTCAGTTTTAATACTTCTCAGAAAAAAGTCCTAGTAAGAAACAACACTCCTACACCCTAGACCTGTACATAAGGGACATGCCTGGGGTGGTGCAGAAGAGGTGTGTGAGAGACTTGGCTGCCATGGAGATGAGTACAACAGAAGAGCCGAAATAGAGGAGAACACATTCTATTTTGAAGCACTGTTGCAATAAAGGTGCATGTTAAATACAGAGCCGCTAGAGTTCCTTGCCAAAAGCTAACATTAATTGTTTAAATTAACACTGCAATTAGCATGCAACTAAAATAAATACTTTCTTTTTTCTTTTCCTTGTTTCTTCAAAGAAAGCCGTAACTGATTGCTTCATGGGCCTTCCCTGGGAGCACACGTGCTGTGCTGCCCTTTAAAACAGAGCCGTGCAGCCTCTTCTCCCCAGCTGATCCACGAGGTTGGGCTCTGCCAACTGGGGAGGCTTCTAGGCCTTCAGATGCACCTAGCTTTGTGCCTTCTCATGAACATTTCTTTTTGATCACCAGGGCTGTGCTCAGTGGCATCTTTCTTGCCATGTCCCCAGAGAGGTCTTTTACAGCCCCTATGTAGGTAATCATTTTCCCTCCTTGGAGCTGTAGGGATTTACCATCATAGAGCAACTCTGCAAGACGGGCATCAGCAAGGTGGGAGCTTGTACATCATTTAGGATTGGTCTGGTATTGTGAAGTTTTGGGCCGCTTCCTAGGTGATGGAACACACACCACCGGCCTGGTTTTGCTGCATGTATCAATACCTGGCCCTAAAAGAGCTGATCAAAAGCCCTTACTTTTCCATTTCAAACAGCAGAAAATCATCCTATTAGTTACAGAAGTGCCAGCTAAAAGCCTCAGGGTGTCAGGCAAAAGCATGTGCACGTGTACTTGCACACCAGTAAGCCCCTGATTTGAGGGGGGAAGATTCTGGGCCTGCAGCTCCACAGAGGGTTTTGAAACAACGTGTTGCGTTTGAAAGAGTAATAAGGATGTCTCTCTCTCCCTACAGAAAATAAAGGAAAAAAATGACAATCATTGGTAGAAATGGTGTTGATTTTTCTTAATGATAGATGAAATGAATATTTCGATGAGAATGATGGATGCCACCATTCAGAGTTCTTCTTGTTACAGCAGCCAGTGCCTCTTTATGTACCCATCTCATGAAAGTGTCAGAGATATTTAAAAAGAAAAAAAAAAAGAAATATGCTAAAATTAAAATGGAGAAGAAAAAGTCATTTCACACATTTAATGGCATAATGAAGTCTTTTTAATGTAATTTTCTTTACTCTTCTGATTACATATTCACAAAGAGGATCTTCACTTCCATCTTTATTAGGCGCTGTGTTTGTCATCATTATGGGTTAAGTATTTTCATAAACATTTGATGAATATTAACCATTTAAAATAAAAAATAACAGTTTATTCTCCCTGCAATGACTACTGCACATGGAGATATTAATATTAGAGCAAGTCATATGAAATTACACACAGCCTCGTCCCTGTGTGCAGGGAAGCAGCGCAGAGGCTGGGAGGGGAGAGACTCTCAACCTAGGGACGCAGAGAGGCTTGCAAAGCTGCATCCTAGCTAGACCTAGTGACAGCAGCTGGCAGGGATCCCAAAAAACTACTGAATCCCCCAAAAGAGACTAGGTATTCCTGGGTCCTTTCTGCTAGTCTCAAAATAACAGGCTGTTTCCTTGCTTCTTTCCTACCATGACTGCACTCTTCCCTCCCCTGTGCTTGCAAGGGGCTAATCCTGCCTAGGCTTTATTGTAACAACCTGGTTAATTCATATGTTGTCTCTAGCTGGTGCAAATGTCGTAACAAACACAATTTTAGACATGGTCTGTTCTCTACAGCAGGGAAATGGCTTCCTAAAACAAACAGTTGCAGAGCCAAGTGCTGCTGAAAGAGGAGGAGGAATAAACACCACAAAAGAAGTCCACCAAAAAGAGGTTGCTGGGAGTTGGGTAAAACCATAATCTGGTTAATCGGGTTTTAAACACAGCAGAAAAACGCAGACATAACATTTTGTGTCAATACAATAACCACACTAGTCATAATGAAATTATAACTATATTTCATTCTGATCCTTTATTTTTATTAAGAAAGTTTATTTCTCAATGACTGAGTAATTTTTCAAAAGGAAAACAATCATGTGTACTGTTTAAATATTGTCTGAGCTCTTTCTTCCATTCTGGTTCTCTTTTGTTTGTTCCATTTTCCTTCCCCCAGTCAATAAAATAAAAACATCACTGATGACATTCTAATTTCAAGGCATCACGTGGAAGCTCATTTCTGACAGAAGGCTACTGTAGCACAGAATACCTGACCTGTTTCATGTGACCTGTTCCTTTGCTTACTCAGAGGAAACAGGAGGCAGCTGATACCCTGGGGCTCTCTTCACCTGTAAACCAATTTTAGACAGCAGGCACTGGCTCACTCTTCCCCAAGAGTGCCAACTTGTCCTGAGAGTAAGAAGCCATACAGCAGTTGTTGGGGTTTCTTTTAAGAAAGAGATATGCAAAAAGGTGGCAGAAAAGGTCCACCTGTGCATCTTAGAGTGCCTCTGCCCGCCTCCTCAAAGTGCAGAGCAATATTGCCAGTGCTGACAAACCTTATTAGAAGGGCCGATGTGGGAAGGAGCAAAGGGTTACTCTTTGTTGCCTTCCCAACCATAAACTGGGTCACTTTAATTAAACCCTGTAGGCAGGGGATCCAGAGCAGAAGTGTAAAGAGCCCAAAGGCCCAATTCAAGAGAAACCAACTCGTGGCTGACTGGAGAGGGTTAACAGAAGAATTACTGGTGGATGTTTAATTAGGATTTGTGGGATGGGGATTGAGCATTAGACTGGGGTTTGTTTAGGGCTCATGTGTGCTCAAGCACCGAGGTAATTTCACATTGTGCACCGCTGCGTCCTTCGCAGAGCTCAGCCAGTGCTGTGCAGGAGCTGGAGTAAAAGCTCCACCTGGAGACAGCAGGAGCTTGTCGGCTTCCCTGCCTGCTTGCAGCGGATGCTACTGGTGAGGATCTTCGGGGAGTTCAGGGGGACCAGGAGCCCTCATCCCCAGAATTAGCTTCTTGCTTGCTCCCAGGCTGCAGCCTTAGCACTTCCCTTCCTTCTGGCACTCAGCGCCTCTCATTCCCTTGTATCATGAGGAGCCAGGCACGTGCTGTGTGGGAACAGAGAGCAATTGCAGGCCTGCAGCACGGAAAGAAGGAAAGCTGGAGTCAAAGCCTCCTGCCACTCCCTGGCCACCATTCGTGGGAGAAGGCTGGTGCTCAGAGCTACATTTGGATCTGGACCACGTGCAGCCTCACTGCCGGTTACCCACTCCCGGGATTAGGCAGCCACCCCCTTGCACAGTGAGCCCTTCCAGCAGCCTGCAACCTGCTAGGAGCTGACAGGATGCTGTCTCCAAGCAGAGGATCTCACCCTTCCCTGCAGTCACATGAGAGGCTTTTCTGAGAAACCTCTTTGGTTTGAGGCTCCTTTTCAAACCCCTCTGTCTAATTTGCATCATCTCACAACTGACAGCTTTCCCAAGAATGCTGCCGAGGTCACTGGCACAGGAGGACAAACAAGGCAAGACGTAGCTCCTGGGAACAACTCACCCATCCGTCTGTGATGGATTTTGAAATCCTGATCTGAACTGGAGTTTGTAGCTTGGTATAATGTCTCAGTGCCAGGAATGAGGTGTAAACTGGTATTAAACCTCAGGGTTCTGGGTGCTATGAAGCAAATGGGTCCTCTTCTTTTCTGGCTAGTGACTTATATAGGCACAGGGAATGCTCCCAGTAACTGGAACTCAGCTGTTTACATTACCAAATTGCTGGTGTGGCCCCTGGCATGGTTTTGGCTCAGGCCAGCCAGCACCATCCCAAAAGACTCCTGGGCACAGCCTGTGACTTAACATAGGCCAGGGATCCTTTCCATAGGCAGTTTGTACACAGTCGCCTTGGCCTGGAGGGAAGGAGGACTTTGTTGCATGGAAGCAGGACACTGCAGGCCAAGCAGCCTCAATAGCAGGGGATGTTTCTGGAGACATATCTAATACCCTGGTACAAAAGTAGGTTTTTTCATCAAAAGTCTCCTCAGAACCACTCAAGAGAGGGAAGGGATATCCCCTTCTGAGGAAAGTTCTCCCCAACTGCGCTGAGCCCCATAAATGTAGGGAACCCTTTCCTGGGCTTGGATAAGGCCTTTCAAGCAGGTAGGGAATAATCAGATCTTGTTCAACTTAGCAGCAGAACAAAGAACCTTAGATATGGGGGGAAAAGTCTTGTATGCTGTTAGAAAGTGGGTGTTGTAGAGCCTGGGTGGCAAGAACAGGGGTAATGAGAGAAGCATTCAGTTCTGGTTTGCATGCCCATTTCTGAGAAGCAAAATTCAGTATTTCTAAATAATCTTAAACTAGACTTGCTTGTTATTAGTGGAAACCAAGCCCTTGCATGTTATTAGCCAGCAGATGGTATACAAATGTGATGTCAAGAACCAGTCTAGTACGACCCATGGCAAGAAGGAGAATGATTAAACAGGGAAATGAAACAGAGGTGAGAAATGCCACAAAAGAGTCAGCACAGAAGGACTCACATCCTCAGCAACACAGGAGAAAAAGACCACAGGAACAAGCTTTGCCAAGAAAAGAAAAAAAATCAAGAAGTGAGTCTGTAAACAGAGCTGATCATGGGGGATAAAGATGAAATGGAAGCAGACTTTTTTACTATCTCAATCAGGGAGAAAAAAGTGACAAGAACTGACTGAGACACTGAAAAGTGAGTGATATGCTATTTCCAAGAATAATGCTCAAAACACTGTAACAGCTGATAGAGGTACTGAGCATCGTGAACCCAGACAGAATAAGACTTCAGAGACATCTCTCGGTTAAAGTGAAAAAACAACCAACAAGCTCACCGAAAGCCTTGAGCAGCAGAAAAAGGAGCAGATGTTCGTGCTGAGAGCACTAGACTCCACAGGCGACTTCGGAGACTGCCATCAGTGATTCCCGGTGAAAAGGCAGGTGAGCCTGCGCCCTGGAATACAAATGCAGGAGAGTCTGTCCTTACCCCAGCATACTTACAGTGAGCCCTTACCTTTTTTTATTCTTATCTGGACAAATTATGTCCCTCAAGGACAAACTCAGAAGAACTAAAAAAATCCCTTTCACATCTTGACCCCTCACATCTGTGACAGAGACAGGGTGTTTTGCCCTCCTCTGCCTTCCTGCTGTTTCTCTGTTCCAGTATCCTCATTTCCAACAATGTTGTTCAGACCCAACCCAACAGGTTCTAGGTTTGTAATTTAAAAAACTGTATTTTTCTCCTCCCAGAGAGAAAAACAGGTAATTTTCCGAGGAACCTGAAGTTCTTTTCTTATCCTCCACTCAACTTCCTGGAGAGGTTCAGCCTCCACCTTTTTTTGGCCCATATCATCTGCTTGTACAGCTGGCTTCAGGCAGAAGCCTTTTAAACTGGTCTGGTAAGGGCATCTTCTGCTTCAGTCCCTTCAGGCATCAGACCTGCACCATGAAATGTGAAGATATCCAAGTTACATCCAAGCAAGCTCAGGTGTCTGTATCCGTGTGCAGCCATGTAGACAGGCACTTTTGGGAAACTGCCCCTGACTAGCTGTGCTTGCAATACAGCACCCAGGAGACTTGTCACCTTCCTGAACTGTCTGGCTCAGCTTTGCCTTGGGTGTCTCGACAGGATTCACACAAACACACGAGCAGTACAAGGGTCTCAGATGAACTACAGTCTCCAGCAACCCAGCACAACGCTTAGCACAGACCTTGGGAGGAGGTTCCTCTGCTGGTGGTGGGTGTATTTTTATTTATTCCTTTATGCATATATACATTGTCGTGCATAATTAATGCTTCCACAGTATATTTTGACCTTGCCTGTGACTTTTATTTTTCCCGCTGCATCTCCGCATCTCTCCCTCCTTAGCATGTGCCAGTTTATTTCTTACATTTCTCCTCACAATCAACCATTCTCTCTCCCCACCTCTCTCCCCCTTCAGTTTAGACCACTTTCCCACCTCTCTACAATACAGGCCATCCTCCCCTATCTCTCTCTTCTCCCTCATTCCATCTCCTTTCCTCCCTCCCTTCTTTCTTCTCTCCCTCCTTCCCTCCTTCCTCAGCAGAGGCCACCCGCCCCACCTCCCTCTCCCTCTGCTGTCAGCAAAGCAGTTTATCGGCAGTTGCAGTCTCATCTATCAGTCCAATTCATCTTTCCCTGCAGCCTTTGGGGGGAGAGCGAGAGGAAAAACCACAAGCTGCCTTCCTAAAGAAACCAGTGGCAGCCACAGGCATTAATATGAGAAGCTTGGGAAGGTGTCGTTTTTCACTCAAGCTGACATTTAAGCTGTTTCATAAATATGAAATCAAACCAAGGGCCCAGATGGGCCTCCACCCCCTCCTCTTTTGACTAAGAGCGGTTGTGATACTCTCTTCACCAGCTTAAAAAAAGGGGATGACAGGAGCAAATCCCTGGGGGATGAAGGATAGAAGGAGCGACTGTTCTCAGTGATGGCACCTGTGCTGTTTACACAAGTTTGAGCAAAGAGCCACCAACCAGTACAGGAGACCCATCAGTCACTATCGGTAGTGGCAGGTGGGATTTCCCTCTGAGTGCACAAGGCAATGGGGTGGATATTTCTCCTGCTATACCCACAAGGGAGGGTAGATCTCTCTCCATCAGCAGCTTTCTTATCACCATAACCGTTTCACACATATGCAGAGCCTGATTTCATGAGAGGATCTCTGTTGCTGGTCCTTTTAGAAATCTGGCCTGCTTATACCACCCCAGTCCCTGTGCAGTGTGTTGTGCCATCACAGGTGTGCAACACCTCAACCACAGCACATCCCAGGGAACCAGTACAGCTTTTAGGAGAATTTACTGGACTACCTGGAAGGGCTGAAACCTCGCCCTTCCTTCCACTTCCATTAGAAAGCAATTCCTTTCACAACTGGAATGAGGAAGGGTGTCAGGGGTACCTGTTAATGATTACAGCTACCAAGAGCAAGAAAAAGAATATAGATCCTGCTGCCTCTTTCTCTTGGTATGATAAAGAGGATCTCTGAGTTTATCTGTGGTGTCTGTTTTGTTTCTCCCACCCTGCTGGTGCTCCTTCAGACCATCATCCACCCCACTGTCCCTGCAAATCTTTACTGTACATGCAGGCAAGCGGAGAGAGCCACAGCCCCAGGAGAGCAGACATGGATTTGACACCTTTATATGTGCTGCTAGATATTACTGGCAGTGATACAGCTCCTTGGGACCCAGGCATTAATTACAGATACCCTGAAATTTCTTGCCAGCCTATATAGGATGTGATAGGAGAAAGTGACCTCCTGAGGCTCTGAGCTCTGCCTCTTGGTTTTGCCGTGTTATGTGGTCTCATCCCTCAACACAGCTGTAACATTAGTGCCCCTAATGTAACTCTTGAAAAACTATGGTCAGTCTACTCTCTTCTGATGAACCAAAGCCATCTAATTCCCAGGACAAGTTTAGCTGACCACTTTTGTGAGAACAGTGAACTTCACTCAAAGCAGCTTTTCTCCTTCCCTTGTGTTTGACCCAATTAAGTGTTTACAGAGAGCAATTGTGTGTCCCCAGTCTCTATTTGACTAGACTGAACAGGGCAGGCTCATTTCCTCTGGCATGGTGGGCTTGCAGTTCCCCACAGGTTTTCCATATTGGCATTTGCTCCAGTTTTAATTCTCTCTTGCAAATGATTGACAAGAACTACTCTGACTGTCTCAGGTGATATCCACACCTCCTTCACACAACCACCATGGTACTCCACTGTGTCTGGCATGTGCCCCTCCCATAGAACACATCCTCACACTCAAGCTGTGAGCTCATAGTTGAGCTGTGATTGACTGCTACAAGCCAGCCTGTCTTCTGTTTTCTTGTTTCAAACTGATAAGCTTTCAGTGTGCAGGTGAAATTCTTGTTCACAGGGCCCAAATCTGTGGCCTCGCATTTCGTGCTGCTGCATTTCCTCACATTCCTGGTAGCCTAATCGCCGCAAAACTTTGTGTGATATTTTGGTGATCTTAAGCATTGTTGATACTGCCTGTTAATCCACTCCTAATTTTAGGCCAAAAGTTATCATTAAAAACAATTTTCCCAAGACCAAGGCTTAAGAACTTGCCTAGCAACCTCCTTCCAGCAGAGCTGCCTCCTTCCCCTTACACCAATTCCTTACTCACCTCACAATTCTTGTACTAATCCTCATCTTCTCTCATTTAACTAATAATTTCCCAGGTGGCACCATACCAAATTTTAATGAAGTACAGATAGAGAAGATCTACTACTTTTCCCTTGTCTAGAACATCAGTTACCTTATCAAAGACAGATATCGAGTTAGTCTGGCACAATCTCTTTTTGATAATGGCATATTGCACTATATCCCATTTTCTATTCCATGTCTTCAATTATTCTTTCTGACATAATTTGCTCTGAATCCATCTATGCCCTTGAGGCCAAAATAACAAGTCCACAGCTGCCTAGATTGCTCTCCCTCACTTTCTTAAATATGGGTACCACATTTGCCATTATCCAGGCAGAGGAACCCCCAGCGATTGGACAGATTTATTAAAAATCCCATCTACCAGGCCTGCAATTTCATGGGCCTGTTTTTTTAGCATCTGGGGAGGGTGGTTTCCTGACCTCCCTGGTCTGAGCACAGTAAGCTCTCTGAATTGCTTCCATCTTGTGTGCAATCATTGCCCTTTCAATACACTTATTCCCATTAGTCCACCTGACTTTGCCCCCATACTCTATATTCCAGCTCTTAGGGGCAAAGTAGCCCTCTAGTTTAGAACTGTGCAAATTTTTCTCACTACACATAGAGGCTCCAGTTCTTTTTTTTTCCATTTATAGTCTTAAGGATCCTTCTGTTGTTTCATTTCCTTTGCAGGAACTAACTCAGTTTGACTTCTAGCATTTCTCACTTCATCCCTGCACTTTCTGACCTCCCAAGACATACCTTTCTTTGTTACTTAATCCCCTTTCCGAGGCTGCCTTGATGTGCAGGTGGACTAGGTGGTTATCAAGTGCAGCAGACTGCTGGGGGGTAATAAAAGGTCCATAGACCTATGGCTTTCTTGGCTTATGCCAAGCTCCGCAGAGCTGGCCATGCTGTGATTGCCAACACAAACAGGGGCAGGGCAGATGCTACTGCTGCAGCAATATGTCCTGTAAACAGTGGGAACTGCTGCTCCGACCCTCTGCTCCTCTGGGTGGTAGTCAGAGAAGAAAGTTAGACCTTTCTCTCAGATTCCCCTCCCAGTCCTGATTCTTCACTTCTTTGCTTCCTCTCCCCGAGGCAGGAATCCCCCTTTCACACTTTCCACCACAAGCAGTGCCCCAAGAGGCACCGATGGGTGTTTGCTTTGTGTTCAGAGTAGACACAGGGCAGTTTTGTAACTCCTTTGGAGATGGGGGGAAATAGACCCAGATCTGCATTTCGAGATTACAGGGATTGAGTGATTGACAGCATTGAATGAGGGAGAGGGGAATGCTCCTTTCTTTAACTACAATTCCCTTAAAATACTCCCAACTCCTTTGCAGCCTCACAGCTCCTCTTGTCTTCACTCACCTCACATCTGCTCTGCACTGCCACCACAAATGATTTCTTTGATCTTTGTATTTAGGGATGGCAGCATTCAGAAATTTGTTAATACTGTAGACAACGTGCTGCTTCTGCCCTCCTCTGTTCCTTCTAGGTTCTCTGCTTGTGTCTGAGACATTTTTAAAGTTAAGGTTTTAAAAATAGTTGCTCATTCATCTCCTCCAGGTTTACTCTCTTTTCCTAGGATGTAAATTACAAATCATGTTGCAGTACCCACTGAAATGTATTATGCTGCTCCTTCTCCTTTAAAGTCTCTAAGTTCCCAAATCCAGCTGACTTACTGATTTTTTTGCTTGCAAAAAAATTTGCCCTTTGGAAGTAAAAGGGAACTCACATTCATGATTCATTCTTATTTTTCCAGCCACTCAGTTTGAACTAGAACATATAGCTGTAGGACTTGAAGGGACCTCGAGAGCTCATATAGTCCATCTCTGCCCCAAGCAATGATCAGCTGTCCAGACCTCCATCACTCCTGACAGGCATGTGTTTAACCTGCTCTTTTAAACCTCCACTGGCAGACTCCATAAACTTCCCAAGCAATCTGTTCCTTGTATTACTTTCCCCTCACCTCAAAAAGTGTTCCCCAATGTCTTATCTGAATCTCTTTTCCTGCAATTTAAGGCCATTATTGCTTGTCCTCTCCACCATGGACGCAAAGAAAAGGTTATTGTCTTCATGGCAGCTTCCTCCTTCCTCATAAACCCTTTGAGACCTCTCCTCCCAGGCAAAGCAGCTCCTAGCTTGTTCAATCTTTCCTCACTATTTGTTTCTAAATCTCTGAGCATTGTTGGTTTTGTTTTCTGGACTAAGTCCAGGAAACCTGCATCTTTCTTAAAATGTAGCATCCAAAACTTGATGCAGTTGAGGCTAAAGGATTACTTCACGTATCTTACACATGATGCTCCTGTTTATATATCCCAGCATGTGTTTGCTTTCTTTGCAACAGGTGATTTACTATTATTGACTCACAGGCAGTCTGTGATCCACTGTAACCCTCTATATCCTTCTCAGCAGAACTATTCCCAGCTGCTCCCATGTTGTGCCGGTACTATTGATTGCTTCTCACCACCTTGTACTCATCTTCATTGATTTGCATCTTCTTTTTTTTTTTCTTCAGATTATTTCTCCAATCTATCTAGATAATTTTGAATTTGAATCCTGTTCCCTCTACAATGTATATGATTTTCAACAGGCTATTTATTCTGTCATTTATTAAGGGCATATCTTATTTCATAACTTAAGTCATTAGAGACCATGGTGCCCACCTTGATGCATCCTTCCAGTCACTCAGTGAATCACAGATAACTGTTTTACAAGTGCAGTTTCCCAAACAGTTTGGAATCCATATCACAGTAATTTTATCCAGGCTGCATTGCTCTAGCCTGCTAATGGAAGTCTCACATGAGACAGTGTCAAAACCTAACAAGTCAAGGTGCTTTGCCGTTATCTACAAGGCTTGTTACCTGTCAGAGTAGGAAATCAGGTTGGCTTTATACAATTTGTTCCTGACAAAATCAAATTGCCTGTTATTTACCATGTTGCTATCCAACTCATGATCAATCTATTGTTAGGTCCCACATAAAGCTCTCCTGTAAAATTCTCTCTGCTAACTGAAATCAAGGCTACAATAGCAGCACTTTTGATGAGGCTCAGTGATTATTTGGTGATGAAGTCTTTTAGCTATCACATTCAAGAATAACCAGGCCTTACTTTTATTAATAGCACTTATTTTACAATCTACATTTTGGAAAATACAGCCTTCTAAACTGACTCAATTCCCAGTTATATTCCTCTTTCTTATGTGTTTTGAAGTGCTTCATCATCCCATGGGCTAGATCAGACATCCAGGGGTAACATTTTTTCAGTTTCTTCCCAACGTGATTTTAACCCAAGCCAATACACCTTTAGCTTTGTTACTACTGATCTGCCCATCACACTCTTAATGGGCATAATTCTAATTAATTTTATCTTTGTTTCTGTCTTTCCTGAAAACTGTATACCCTTCAATACCTGTGTTCCAGTCATGACTGTCACTCTAATACGTTTTTGAAACAACCAGTTAATAACACAGGTGTTTTGCTGTTTCTCATCTTCCTTGGATTAATGTTAATGCACCTTGGCTGTTCCAGTCTAGTTTTGCCCATTTTTCTAGCTAAACTGAGCACAAGTGTTCCCCAAACACTATCACTTGTTTCTCTACTATTCCAGTCAACATTTGTGCTCTTTTTCTTTGCCTTTTTGTTTCCTTCCTTGCTATAAACATCTTTTGCTATATATACTCTTTTACCCATGTTGCTCTTTCTGTGTATTAAACAAAAAAGCAAAAGGACAAGTATTGTACAAGACTTTCCCCAACTCTTAGTCTGTTTCCTAGATTAAGATCTCATTATTAATTGTGCTGCCTTAATGCCAGAAATCGGTCTCTCAGGCATACAGGAATCATCTCTCCCTGGAGGATGTCTCTGCTTTTGGGAATGCCTCTCAGTGGTTAGGCTTTCTGAAAACCTTCCCAATGATATCAGCCCCGTGATTCTTATTGCCTCTGTGCACACAAGAAATCCCACTGTAGCTCACCTGAACTTCACTTACTGATCTGAGCACATTCCTTAGCATGGCACAGGTATTTTTAACCTTCTCTGGTGGGATTCTGACAGTAACACTTGTCCCACCATGAAGGTCAACCATCAGATTTTTTCACAGGATAGTCTTTGGGAGGAATTCATGGAGGAATTCACCACTGGACATAAAAGGGAACAATATACTTGTTAGGACAAAACAAGGCCAGGAGTCCTGGGCTGTGGCTGTGGAAGCACACACAGCACCATACAAAGACCAAATTTTCAAAGGTAAGCAAGTTGTCAAGGTGAGCAACAATCTGTGCCGCAGCCCAGGTGGGTGCCTTGCAGAAGCAGCCTGGACAGGAAGGCACAGCAGTTGCAGGGAAGTGTTCAGGGCAATGACTCAACCCCTTGTGATCCTCACTGTCACGCAGCAAACTGTAGCTTGGATGAAGGGGAAGGAGAGACAGGCATTCTAGAAAGTTCAGAGCAGGGTGAGGGCCTGGAGTGTCTGTGACATATGAGAGGCTCTATGCTATGGATGCTTCTCTATTCTGTTCCTGTAACCTGCTCTGAGAGGTGCATGGACTGAGAAATTTATGCTGGTTCAGACAGCACTTGGAAAACAAACCAAGCCTTTGGGACTCATGGCAGTGTCCTGTTCTTATCTGCTGATTCTTCTGCTGTGGGTCCTCTTGTCTCCCTCATTTTCTTCTGTGAATGACCCTTATTTTTCCTCTGTATCCCCAAGTATGTCCATCTTCTCTTCTCTTCTCTTCTCTTCTCTTCTCTTCTCTTCTCTTCTCTTCTCTTCTCTTCTCTTCTCTTCTCTTCTCTTCTTCCCTTCTCCAGATGGACTGATTCTCTTGCTATTCCATCCTCTGCCCCTTTCTCTGTTACAACCTCTAGTGCAGAAAGCTTGTTCTCCACTCCATTTCTCCTCCATCTGCCACAACCAGTCTGTGTTCTTCTGCACATATCCTCACCAAGCCTACACTCAAGATCCTTCCATTCAACTGGGATCATGGATCTGGAACGCTGCCATGTCATCACGTCTAGCCCTTGTGGAGAAATCTTCACTGAAGAGAAGTTAAACCCAATGGCAGCAGGGAAACTGGTCTGGAGAGGACTGTGATCATGTGGAGAGCAAAGTATGGAGTTGTCTGAAGAGCTTTGCCAAAAGCCTGGAGATTTAGGACATCAAAAAGCTTTCTTGAGAGAAAATTAAAGGAGAACTTTTTTTATCAAAATTCTTAGTCTCACAGATTATTAGAAGAAAATATTATTGCAAGTGAGGGAAAAGTGACACAAGATCTCTTGAAATCTAGTTTCACCTATAGCACTCGGAACATTATATCCATAATAAAAAAATAAAAAAATGAAGAAGAAGAACAGAGTGAGAGTAGGAGAAATAACAGAGCAAGATAGGGCCCCAGAGACATGCTGTTAAAAAAATTATATTTAGAATCTCTGAGTCTCCAAGGTACAGCAGATGCAGAAGTCAATTATGCTACCTCAAAGGGAGATTTCTGAATACCATACCCAGTGGGAAATTAAACAGACTTGACTTCCTACATCCTTGCATCTCCCATGATCTTTTCCATTTCACAAGGCAATTGTGAATCTCTGCCACTCGGAGTCGGCAGTTTTTTCATGGAAGGTGGGAGTATAAAAAATATTATCTGTGTATATGTCTAATCCAGTGATTTAACAGACCTGAACAAAATTTGGGATCTCTACGCCAAAGGAAGTTCTGCAATTTCATCTTTGTCTTTGTAAAGGAAAAGCAAAACAAACCAAACCTAGAAAGTCTCAGAGGAAAATGGATCATTTTAGGTCAATCAGAATGTTTTATATGTATCTTAACTTTAATGTTACATTATACTGTAGTTCCAAAGAGAAAATAGGAATCCAAGCAAGACGTTATAAAAAAGCCTAAATGAAACACTTCAACCTCCTGGAAGTGTTGATGTGTTTTCTGAGTGAAATTTCATCAAATGGGGCACATTTCTGCAGACCCTGAAGCTTTCATAAAATCAGCCTTTACAAATGGAAAATCCTTTTACTCAAAAAAAAAAAAAAGTCAAATACATCTCCTATTGAGTTTCTAACCTTCATCGCTGGAAGTACAATCATTGTCACTTGTGTCACTAAACAGCCTTCTAGGTGTGAGTGGTAACAATCTCAGCAGTTCCTCTGGCCAGACACTCGAGAGAGCACACTCGAATTCATGTGGTCTCTCACTTGTGACCTGCAGACTGCTGCAGGTCCACAGCCTGTGTAAATTACCTACGATGAAGCACAGTGCCTTTTGCTAGGTTTGAAGTTGCTATGTGAGGTGAAATTTCCACTGGAAATGTTTGGTTGTTTCTGATTTTTAAGAGAGTGGCTGTTCCCAGCATTTGACAGGAGAGGATGAAGAGTCACCGCACCGAGACTTGGCCTGCCCCAGGAGCAGAGGAAAATGTACTGGCCAGCCACTCAACAGCCCCAGGGAAAATCCCCTCCTCTGAGGAAGAAGGGAGATGATAGCTTCATCTTCCTTTGAAAGACGTTGTCTTTTGTCTCCAGGACAAGCACGGGTCTGAGGCAATTCCTCTATTTGGCTTTCCCAGGTATTCTCCACTGCATAATGATGTTACTCTTCCCTTGTATTTCTGAAACGAGTCTTTTCTCTTGTGCAATTACTCTCGCCTACATTTCTGGAAAGTGATAAACATGTTAATAAATGCAGCTCACTGCCTATCAAACCTTAAAATCAGGAAAGCTGCAAGTTCAGAAGACCAAACTACAAATCCTTGCTGCTGCGATGCAGCAGATGAAGGACTTTGAAATACAGCTTTTGTATTAGATAGCTATCACCTGGGTGAAACATTTGGGATGTTCGTGCATCAGATCTATCCTCCCTGCTCAGCAGAAAATGTACAACCTAGTAAATGTTCCTGAGGGATATAATCCACTGCCTTTGTCATGGAGACCTTTCCTGCTTCATTCACTGGCAACGAAGTCACACCCCTTATCTTCAAAGAGAAGTGTTTCACTGCAGGTCAGAAGTGGTCTAGTATCAGTGAAGAGTGAGTAGGCAAAGAATTGGTCACTACCTAGGAACTAATGAATGGACCAACAGAGAAATCACTACAGTTGCACTTCACTGACCGTTTTGGACTAGCAGAAGAATTAATTACAGTATGGACAGTGGGATTTGCCCAAGTAAATACAGGGACATGAGCTGTAGAAATTTGCATCTGGGGAAGCCATTCTAAGCTTCCCTTGTAAGTCAGTAAAGCTCTAATCAATATAACTAATGCTGTTTAGGGTGCAGTTCATCTCATCCTAAAATAAACACCTATGTTTTATCTGCTCAGGCACTCTCCTCAGTATCCATTAACAATAATGGCATGCAGATGTCTAGCGGGGGTAAATCTAGGACACAGACACCTGCGCTGTAGATACCCATCGCTAAGAGAGACGAGTCTTCCCCTGCATCCCTTTCCAAGCTATAAATGGGGCCCTGGTAGGCAGCGAGGAACAGGCTTGCATTATCTGTGCACAATTTGTTGGGGACTTTGCTTCTATATCCTCTTGTAGCTAATGGTCTGTTCCATTAATTCTTAAGGTTAAGGTGACCTTGCAAAGCTAAAAAAGTGCATTTCTCAAAKAGCACACAGCAAATATATGTATGCACACATTTAGATAGTCGTGAAAGAAATTAACCCTACCTCCCTAACTCATTTCCCACTTTCCTTTCAGTGGCAAGATAATCCACTTAAATAGAGTTCTCAACCTTTTTACAGGCATAAAATAGCATGAAAAAGATGGAAAAACCCAATTGGTTGGTTCCTTTCCTGTTCATGGAATTAAAAGTATAATTATTTCCTTATTAAAACAAAAATTAAATATTTTTTGAGCTTTCATCCTTTCTTTCTCTTCATTATACCACCTCTTAAAATAAAAAGAAACATGAAACTTAATAAAAATAAACCAAAATTGATGCAAACAGAATAATTGGCAAGGCGTGAAAATACTGCTTGTATCCTGGAGACAGACTACATTGTCAGTCGTTTCTTAATTTTCACTCTATTAAGGTAATTTCCTGTGACTGTGGCTTTTTTCCCGGCAGCCATTCTCACACACTGTCATCTTCGCATGCTGGGCAGGGGGCTATAGTTTTGGGGTTTTTTTCTTGGTCCGGAAAGAAAGATATGTGTCAGGTCCATTTCCAAAAACTCTAGAGGCAGAGTCTCTGAGTCCCAGTGCATGGAAGGCAGCAGGGAAAGTAAATTTCCAAATGCAACTTTCACATCCCTGTAATATCTGCTCAACAGCACCTTTATTGGATGTCTCCTACAAGAAGACAAGGTTTAGGGCAACACTGCACACTAAAAAACATTCTACCCAGAGAAATATTTCCACCACCAATGCACCCTAACTTGGATCCAAGTCTGGTTCTGAACTTGCAGCAGACTGATAGCAATTTGGAACCAGTCTAAATCTGGATGTGTATGAGTTTCTGCGGCCACTGTGACTGACAGCCACAAGTTGGTTTCCTTCATTGCTTAGTTTCTTCCCTTGCTGGTGACACTTCTCCCACGGTCCTCCTTATGAGCAGGAGATGTTGGTGTTACCCAGCAAGGCTACCAGATGTGCCTGCCTTAAGACATAAGTACCCCGAGGAAGTTTATAACTAAACCGAGATTTTGCAGAGAGCTGTCCCAGCTTGAAATGAACAGCATGTCTTCAAACGTGTCAGGAGCGACATAAGGCCAAATTCAACTGATTTTAGAACCACAATGAAATTCTCATATTAAATAAGACTAAAACCTTTGTCTAAAACTCTGACTTCCTCCCCTGAAATAATTTTAGAAAGCTTTGGAAGTCTGGGAGTGAAAATGTCTTTCACCTTTTCCATTTTTCTCTTTGCTGCCAGCCAGAACCAAATATGGTAGTGTGGAAAAATTTTATCTGGAAACAAGAATTATATGTTCTCAAATTAAAATTTGCTGTCTGTGATCAGAACCTGGCATAGTTGAGCAGGCAAACTGCTCTTCTGTTCATCTCTCCACCTTGATACTTACTATTCCTCTGCGTGCCTGTTTGCATGTGTGTATAACTTTCCAATGACTTTGAAAATCCAAATTAATTTTATTACTATTATGTAGATATCTCGTGTATATTTCACAAAGATATGTTGGAGGTTGTACACAAACTTCCCTGGAAATGACATTTTTCGCAATACTTCTCTTGTGTTCACCTTCACCTGTGTGCAGAACTGAATCACAACCTGATATTAAGGTATAAACCTTTGGCCATCAAGTAAATCGTACTCACTTTCTTTACTAACTTTGTTCCTCAGGAATCTCTCTGCCTTTGAGTCTTGTATCAGCTCATGTTCTTGTCTGGCAAGGCATAAAATAGCCAGGCTGGCATTGCCAAATCTGATTTCCTTTTCAGATGCATTTGACAATATGAGATAATTGTCTTACTCTTTGCTGCATGTTATTAGGAGCAGGTGTGGTCTGGATGATGGCCCCAAATGAACTGGGGGTTCAGCAAGCAGCTCTTGCCATGGGAGATGAGATCCAGCCTTGCTGAAGGTAGTTCATCTCTGCCTCCTTTCTGTCCAGCATGGCAGTCCCAAGTAAAAGCTCACTGGTTTCTACTGCATTTTCAGTTTTGTAGTTCAGAAATACTAAATAAATAGCATATTTCTGCTTACAATATTGCTCAGTTCTCTCTGTTCTTGATTTTCTAAGGAGTCAAATCTCTTGCACACTCACGATTATACACAAATGAGAGATTAATAGCCTAGTTAAGTCTACAACATACAGCAACACAGACCTACACAGAGCAGCTTGAAAGGAATTGGTATAGGTTAGAGAAGCAAGTTTAACCATGATGGTGAGTGGAATAAATGAACCAGTGAGGGGGCAGGTTCTTTCCATTCCCCAAGGTCTTAGAGGTAGCACAGAGGATACCTCATTGTGGTCTTCAGCATCCTCATGAGGGAAAGCAGAAGGGCAGGTACAGATCTCTTCATTCTTTTGACAAGTGACAGGACTCGAGGAAACAGCATGAAGCTGAGTCAGGGGAAGTTTAGGCTAGATATCAGGAAAATGTTCTTCACCCAGAGGGTGGTCAGGCACTGAAATGGGCTCCCCAGGGAGCACCAAGCCTGACAGAGTTCAAGAAGTGTTTGAACAATGCTCTCAGGCACACGGTGTGATTCTTGGGGTGTCCTGTGTAGGGCCAGGAGTTGGACTCAATGACCCTTATGGGCCCCTTCCAACTCAGCATATTCTATGATTCTATGATTCTATGATTCTATGATTCTATGATTCTATGACGTCTTTTACTGTACTGCATTATGGTCTATCACTTACCTGCAGCCATTCCTCCAGCTTCCTACTCTCTGTGAGGTCCCATGTTTTTATTCCTTTTTAGCAGCAAGGACTAAAGCCATTGAAGGAAGGAAACAAGGCTTTAGTAGGAGGACTTGTGTTAGCATCTTAATGAAGTGCAGAAGATAGAGCAAAGGCAGAAAAAGGAGGTGAAAGGAGAAGACAAGGTAGAAGGGCAGAAAAATGGCAAGCAAAGTGAAGGCTAGAAATATACCTCAGATGGGCTGGGGCAGACTTCCATACAGCACTAAGTTTTTCAAATCTCCTACAGCGGGAATAAGCAGATAGGCACAGAAGAGTGAAAGGCTGGACCTAAACCATTGACAAAGCTACTACATTCACTGCAAAGCCTGTGACAAGTGGCAAGTGTGGGAGGCCCCAGAGAATGTATACTCCAGTCTCATGTCCTTCTACTGCATTTCCACTCCTCAGCACCAAGAATATCAATCAAAGACCAAAATACACCAACTACAGTTACAGGTCAAGAGATGAAAAGGCTGAGAGCATTACCCAAGTGTTAAATCCCAGAGGAAGCTTAGCAGAGAAGTCAGGAGACACTCAGATGGTTACCAGACTGATCCCCTGCCTCCTCATGCTATAGGAGAACACGAAATACATCCATGGGTAACTAATAAAACCTGTCTTCTTACGTATAGGTTGCCATAGGTCCCTAACTTTCTGTAGGTATATTGCCTATAGTCTGTTGATGCATTGTCTATTTTTCTTTTTTATTTTCCCTCCCCCATTTCTGTCCCATATTCCACATTCACTCTAGCTTATTTCCAACTGCCTTTTCACCTCATTTTTTTTAATAGCTGTTTTCTCTTTCTCACCAGTCTCTCTGCTCTTCTCTTTCCTAAGGGGAGCATGGACTGGGAAACATCTGAATTAAAAAGTGTGCACGTATGATGCATGCAAGAGCTTGATATGAGGCATGAGAAGTTTGCCGTATCCCCAGCAATTAGCTCTTTCACTGCCATCTTCCTAGCAACAGAGTTGTCTTCAAGAGGAAGTACATGGTACAATCAGCTCAGTTAAGGGAAATTAAATTAATTTGGGATTGATAAAAAACACACACAATCGAATTCTGAAAGAGTGAAAGGAGACGTGTCTTTGGTACCAATGCTGACTCAAATTGCTTTTCAGCAGTGAAAGTAAAACATATCCTGTTTACAAAACACAGGGGGAAAAAAACCCAGAGCATGATGTGTCCTGACAACCAGCGTTTTAAGGCACAAACATGTAACTAATGCAAATTCGAAAGAGTTCTCTTATTTCATACAAAGAGTTAATTGGCACTTTTAGGGAGTAGACCAAACAGCACAGAAATTGTCTATTTATCGAAATTAACTGAAGTGGAAAGAAAACAAAGAGTGGGAGAGAAAGAGACCAATTTTTTATTTTTTTTTAATTCCTGATAATGGATAGAATGCTGTAAATCAGAGACAAAGAGTCCTGTTCTGCCAAAAATCACACCAATGTGTAACAAGGGACATAGCTGGGCCCAACTCATGCTGCAGGGATTTTTGTTGACCCCTTGTAAAGAGGAATCGCTGGCCTCACCTTGTATTCATTTTGTTTTCCCCTCCCTTGCCCTCCCCTAAAGCAAAAATCCCTGAATCAGCTGCATGTGATCAAGGCATTTTGCCACTGCACCAGCAAAATGGGGAGCTCTTGAACACTCTCATGGCAGACATCCCGCATCCTGCTAACATATTTTATCTGTCAGGTGGATTAAATACCTCCCTTTAAACAAACTCATGAAAATGTAAGAGCCTCACCATTTTGTCTTTCTCAAGATGAGTTTGCTGACACAGACTAAAGGCGGGCCAAGAGCAGAGTTTAAGAGCAAACTGCTCATTAAA
The DNA here is from genome assembly GCA_018881555.1 of Amblyornis subalaris. NCBI lineage: Eukaryota > Metazoa > Chordata > Aves > Passeriformes > Ptilonorhynchidae > Amblyornis > Amblyornis subalaris. The sequence goes on from JACAXG010000058.1 coordinate 2,316,286, forward strand.
CTCCAGTGGTCTAGAGGCCAGATATTCAGGAGTTCAGCATCCAGTGTGAGGGTCTTTCCACAGGATTCAGCCCCTACTAGTCCTTGCTAGGAAGCAGCCAGGTTTTCGAATGCTGCCTAACTTCAGCACATGAGAACTGCAAGTGCTGAGGGCTTCTGAGGACCTTGCATAGCTCAACAATGTTTGGACAAACATTTGTGCCAGAAAGCTGACAATGACCGGTAATCATGTGTCTTTCTTTAGCCAAAAATACCATAAAACTGGATTGTTTAGTGTTGTTCTGCAGATCCCACAGTCAGACACTGACAGCTCAAATGCAGCTGTCACTGATTTCGGGCTCAATTTAAGTCATTTAGATGTGCTGCCCAGACAAGTCTCTCCATGCCTGGAGATGCTGGGGACTACTTTAAAAAATTGCCTTGGTACTGTCTCCAACTCAACATCCGGCCATGAGCCTGACACTCTCCCCTGAGCCGGGAGAAGTCCTTAAGGACATCACGTTCACCACTGCTGGAGAGCCCATGAATGTGACAGCTTCCTGCCTCCTGCCACAGGCCTGCCTGACCAAATCAGACTTTGATGTTAGTCTGTGGTGAAATGGGGTTTTCTGTGTCCCGAAGGAAAGCGAAACTTACTTGAAGTTACAGGCTTATGGTCTCGGAATCTTTTTGCTTCAGCTGATATATTGTCTAAATCTAAAACTTATTTAAAAACCTGTCTGGATGCGACGGCTTTTAATTAATCTTCTCTTAGTTTTTATACTATATAGTACCTTGAAGACGCAAGATCAATCACTGCTGTATTGTAATGTAGAGTTGGAAGACAGAAAGATAAATGAGCTATCAAGTTTAGCATTTTGATAGCTAAGTTTAATTTTAACTAGCTCGGGAACATACTGTGGATAGGTGGATAAAGTCATGAAATGGAGCTTTCATCTTTAAGACCCAATCTAGAGTCCATCAGAAAGGAACAGAAAGAGTTCCCTAATGTCTGATCGGTCTCACAGGGACTTTTCAAAAAAAATAAACAATTGTTGAAAATGAGAAACATCATCAAACAGAAAAATAAGAATCACACATATCTGACAGTATGTGCCTATATTTGGCATCTTTCATCTGCATTTTCTACAGCTTCCACCCTCCAAAGACTCATTCATAAGGGCACTGGGACCATTTCCAATGCATAATATTAGACATACATGAGAGCCGTGGCAGAAATAGGTCTCAGTACTTTACAAGGAAGGGTAAATACACTGTCATGCACATGATGGGGAAGACAGAGGGAAGTTTATCACTCAAGGGTACAAAATGAGTCAGCAGCAGAGCTGACAGCAGAACCAAGGAATCCTGACTCATCATTTATTCCATCCATGAGGCTTTCCACAGCACTGCAAGTAATTGATATAACAGCCAGCCAAGTCATTCATCCTTTAGAAATTGCCCGTTCAGGATGAGGCACATTCAGGTCCTTGTGCCTTTTATGGCTCACAGTCACTCAAATTCTGATGTGTTTCACAGAGTCCATCAGACAAACTTGAATTCCTGTGTTTTCTGCTTGGTCCATTGCAGTGATTTTCATTTTAATGCGTGCCATGCATCCATCACAGTGACGACTTCTAACGTGCTCCACCCAGTCCTACTGCAATGACTAATGCTAATGCAGTGCAACAGGCTGTGAGGAATGTCCATCATGCATCATTTTAAGATCATACTGTATTCAACAGGATGTTTAAATTAAGGCAGTTCTTGTACATACGGTTGCTCTGAATCTTAACTCTGGCCTTTTTCCATTAGATCAGTAAAAAGGTTGAGCAGGGGAGCTAAATAAAAAGAAGCTCTCTTTCTGCCTGCATTTCCAAAGAATTTATAAACACCCATCACTCACGTTATCCACAGGCTGGATGAAAGTGTCTTTTTCCCAGAAGAATATCCTGATACACTGGGGTGAGAATTACCGAAATTCACAAAAGCTAAAAGAAATGCTGAAATCATTGCTTCTTGCTCCATCAGGCCTAGAGTAACAGTTGGATTTGTGGTATTTTTTGGTTAGGGGGAAGAACATATCTGTGCTTTCTCACATAGTAAAGAAAGTAGAAGCAACTCACATGACTGATAATTAAAGCTCACCCAAATAATTAAGTTTCCAGTTACTTCCTGTTATGATACTGAGGGTCTGAGCACACAATTAATAACACAGAGCATCCATTATTCTACCAATGGGTTGAAAATGTTGTGGTTACGTAACACAAAGAAACAACTCAGTATTAATTCATTCAACTGGTTGAAAATTTTACCAGAATATTTTGATGATTTAGCTTTGCTCCAAACGACTCTGTATGGTGTAAGATACCATCTGTCCTCCACTATGTGGCATTAAGCCAGCATTAAAAAAAAAAACAACCCTCTGTAGCTTCTGTTTTTCCTAATTCAACCAACAGGTACATTTTTGCCCACACCCAATCCAGATCAAAAATGTAACAAGGCTGATGTAACAGGGCACGTGGCCTCAGAGTTGAGATGCTGTTTTCTTCCCAGCTCACTCCATATGCTTGTCAGTGCAAGATTATGTGCTGTTGATGCATTGGTACAGGGATTTTAGCCAGTCTGTTCCACGCTGTGGTGTGTGATATGGCTTTGGGACTGCAGACATCCTGGGAGGACCTGTGCCAAAAGAGGGCTTGTGTTCTGCAAGGACAGGCTCTCATTACTAGAGCCAAATGCATAGCAAAGACACGCAGGTCAACCATTTTTATTGGGTTAGAAATAGAATACGACTCTGGCCATTTTTATGCTCTGTTTATGCATGCTTCAGACAGCCCTCACATGTGCAAAGTCCCATTGGAACAAGAGTTCACAGGGAGTAAATCTCAAGCCTGTAGCTTAGAACCACTTAATCACACAACAGACTTCATTTCTGGCAGAAGTAATTAACAAAGGTTCAGTCATCTAATCAGGGAACAAAGGCATGGCTCTGTCACCTCATTGACCAATCCCACCAGCCGAATATCGAATCTTGGATATTGACTACTCCCAGCAGAGGGTTTGCCGGCGGCTCCCACACCGAGGCACGCACAAACGGCGGCTGCAGGTCAGGCGGTGCAACCCCACCGTGTAAAACCACTGCTGCTCAGCACAGACAGCTGAGAACAGCGGAGCAGGGGCTGGGGGGGCAAAACAAAGCTGCAGCTAAATTTGCCATGCACTGCAGATTCTGCCCAGCCAAGTGTAAAACAGACAGCAAGAAGAAGGGAGTGGAAAGAAGGGCTGGAAAAGAGGATGTTCCCTACAGTGTCCTCTTGATAAATGCTGTCCCGAGGAAAGTACAGAAGTGTGGGAGCACTCAGGTTTCCACAGGGCATGTCAAACAGCAGTGAACTCCTGTCTAAAAGCCCGTCTTGCAGGACTCCACACCATGTACCAATCATCCCAGACAGAGCATTCCTCATTCACTTCCCTTTTCCATATGCTTGTTTTGACCAGTGCCAAGCAAGGGCATTCTGCCAAAGCTGATTTCTTCTGCCCTGCTTGGAAGCTTGCTCCTCTGCACTGTGTTCAGACTTCCTTCTTTGTACTGAGGTGAGCTCTTCTGCAGTATGAGAAAAGAAAATTGTGGGACAGGGAGGGGGCTGGGGCTCAGTCCTAGGTTGCTCTGGTAATGGCTAGGGCAAAACTGAGAGGCTGCTATTCAAATTCAATAACTGGGAGCAGCTATTCAAATCATAGCATCACACCATGCTCCTGCCTCCACAGTATAATGAGTAATAGCCCCTTCATCCAGACACCTTTTTTATCGGGGATCCATCAAAAATGAAACCAAACTGAAGAGCTCAGGCTCATTGCAATTTATCATGTAAGCCTGACTCCCAGACAAACTGTCTTCCCAAAGGGTTCACACCTTTGGAAAACAGCCCCAACCCTGTTCATGAACTTTAAAAACAAAACCCAATCTAAGGAAACCCTGAAAGAGTTGGAGTGCAATAGCTTGTTCATTTCAAAGGGATGTCATTTAAGCAATATCTTCCACCACCACGATGCCAACAGAAAACTGATGTGAAAGAGGGCAAATGGAATGTATGGAGCTAAATAGCGAACTTAAGTTCGTACATCCAAATATAGCAGGGCAGGCAATGAGAAATTCTAAGGCTAACCCAGTCGTGCAGTCAAAACACAATGCAGAGAAGCTGGAGGGCTGGGATTTATTTTCAGACCTGGCACCATTTTTATTAATGACTTGGGCACCATCGGTACACCTTGTTCTAAATCTTTATTTCCTTAATTGTAAGAGAGAGCAATAATGGCAATAAACTACTTCAGAAGAAGCAGGAAGGGCACAGGAACATTTACATGGTGTTCAGACACTAGTTTGACTGAGGAGACAAGAAAAGGCAGGAAAGCAGGGGCTACCTGGAGGATCTGTGAGGATACAGTCAGACATGGTGGAAGGAGTCCAGCTGCCCACACAGAGACAGACAATGCTGGGTCCAGCCTGGCTGCTGTTGGTCATGCAGGGTAAAAGCTGTGGGGAAGTCTATATGCCAGTCTTGGTTTGCCAAATTGCTTAGTGATTCAGCCTGGGTCTAGGAGTTTATCTGACTGAGGCTGTAACATGCTGGGTTAYGTTCAAGGTCAGGAAGGCTTCAGCAAGAAGAATGAACTGAATGCACAAATGAACGTGCAAAGCCAAGAGACCAGGCCAAACTGAAAGCGGAACCACGGAATCAATGCATTGCTTACAAACAAAAAACACCCTCCACTTCTTTTCTACCCCCACCCTGAATGTCATATAGGAAGACACAAGCAGAATCTGATGTGGAGATGATTGTGGTGGCGGCTGGTGGGCCTGTGCACCCCTCCAGCCCTTCCCAGCAATGACCAATATCATACTGTGATAGTAAAGAAATAAGTCAAGAACTAAGAGTTTCACAATAAATAGGTCTGAAGAGTAAATTAACTCACCAGAGTAACCCACCGGCCTCCTGTAGGATCATGGAATGGTTTGGATCCAAAGAACCCTTAAAGATCATCCAGTTCCAAACCCCTTTCATGGGCAGAGACACCTTCCACTACATCAGGTTGCTCAGAGTCCCATCCAACCTGGCCTCAAACACTTCCAGGCATGAGACATCCACAGCTTCTCTGAGCAACCTGTTCCATTGCTCACCACCCTCACAGTAAGGAACTTCTGCCTAATTTCTAACCTAAACCTACTCTTTTTCAGTTTAAATCCATTCCCCCTTGATCAGTCCTTCTGAGTGAGGGTGTCTGCATGAGTATGTGTATGTAGGAAAACAGTACTCCCACGAGACTGTGAAATCAGGCAATTAAAGGGATGTAACAGAATTCACCTTTAGGGAGAGAATAATTTCCTATTTTCTACCTCCCAAGAATCTCTTCCCTTTTTACCTCTTCCAATGTTTCTACTTATAGGAACGAACAGTGTACTTTATTTACCACTTCTCCTCCCAGGCCCATCACTTCAGCTGCTGAGGGCAGAGAGTGGCAATTCAGTGCAGCAATGCAGCTGGCACATGTCAGTCTCTGAATTAGTGCAAAGAGATGGCCAAGAGGTGAGAATGTTTCCCAGACCAGTTGCAGCTGACCAATTGCAAAAGACACACTGAGCCATTCACATGAAGACTTCACCATTCACTTAAGAGTTGGACTTGATGATCTTTGTGGGTCCCTTCCAACTCAGAATATTCTGTGATTCTTGGTATACCAGTCACAACTGTTCCCTGAGGTCAAAGACTACATAGCACCTTCCTTCCAGAGTGAGAAGTTGCAATTACTTCTCACAAGTGATTACTCTAACCAGGTCACTTCTAAAAAGCTTTAATTGCTGACAGCAGCTCAGCTTCTGCAGCACAGGGCAGTGAGCATTGACAGAGTGGTTATAACCAGTTTGCACTCCTCTGCCTTGAAGCAACAGAGCTATCTCCATTCGAGGTATAACAGGAAGAGAAATGAGGTAAATGAGAAGGGGCACCGTTCGCAAAAGAAAATGAGAAAGATTGGGATAGATGAACAATAGCAGAAAAGTCACACTGATTATCTTAAATTGCCTGGAAGAGGAGATTAGACAAAGAACAAATTTAAGCAGGCAGGGAGAAGAGAAAGCAAGAGGGGTACTCTGCTTTGCATGTCCTGCTTGCTTGCTGTAGCACGAGTGCTGCCACACTGCTGTGGACCAGAGAAATCCCAGTGCTGCACTGAGAAGACAGGCAATGCCAAGGATGCAGCGAAGGAGCTGCAAATGGGTACCAGTGGGAGCTGTAGGTTCTCTTCGGGGTCAGAGAGGTGGGACAGCTCTTGCAGCAGCAGTGCTGTGTCAGCCAGGTCTCTGCCAGGGCACTTTGGTACCAGCCTGCTGCAGCCAGGATGGCAGTGGGGAGCCTGGCCTCCAGCTGTGCTGGTCTCCCACGTCCACAACAGGATGGTGTCAGCCCGGGGTTACCCACACATCAGAGTACCCAGAAAGCAGAGGAGAAGCCCTGTCTCCTTGTCAGCCAAGGAAAGGTGGTGCAGAGGCACAGCTGGAGATGGTGAGGAAGGACAGAGCTGCAATGTTTTTCAAGGATATAGCAACCTTCATAGCAAATCAAACCAATTGTCCAACTCTTGTAACACCTCCTCTCAGGCAGTGGCTAGCATCAAGGATAGATGTAAAACACTTAAAATGGGAAATAACTAACTAATATGTCCATTGGGGAAGTTTCTTTATAACCCCAGGCAGTTAGTGGTTGGATTTATGCCCTGAATCTCAAGGGCTGATATTTCTTATAAATTTTTTATTTTCTCTAATGTAACTGTGAATGTTCTCACTGTCCACAAAAATAGCTTTCTTTTTTTTTTCTCTTTTTTTTTTTCCACTAAGGCCGTGAGCTTAGTGGGTGACACCCTGCAGCAGGGAGTTCCAGTTTAATGGGGTACCGTAAAAAAAACCTCTCAACACTTCCAAATCTGCATTGCCTTTTGATTCAAAGGATACCCTTTTGTCCCAGTACTGAGAACCTTTTTAAATATTATAATTTATATACTTCTGACATACCCCTTCTTATTCATCTCTACTCTGAACAATATCTTCCTTCATCTTTTTCAGTTTCTCCTTATCTGAAAATCCTTCCAAGCCTACAGACCATTTTCACTGCCTATCTCCAAGTTCTGCTATATTCTTTTTTTTTACAAAAAAAAAGCTGATGAGAAATTAGCTAAGTATGAAAGGTGAGAGTTTATCAGTAATTCTATAATAGTATTATATCTTTAATGTTAATTTCTGTCCTACGCTGTAGATATTTATTCTGTGCATCTAGTTATGCAAGGTTCAAGGAAAGATGGGGGGTTTCTAACTGCTCTGAATAAGCATCAGCATAAGCTTTGTACAACAGCTATCTCCTGCAGTTCCTCATGCCTGTGAATGCAGCTCCCATCTTGTGTCTTAGTGCACATTATCAGGCTGTGTTTCTTGTTGGGGATTGTCATCAGAATGGCAGCCTGGTAGGGTTATATAGCTGCCCAACTCGTATCAAAGGAGAACTTGAAACATTTTCTGTTATTTTTAAATATAGCCTCATGTCACCTCGTTTAACTTTAATGTTCTGTTTGAATGCATCTCTCTGTAGTCATCTAAGGGAATGCTCCACAAGGAAAAAAACACTGAAAAAACTTGCTGTTTTTTTTCTCTGTTAAATTCTGCTCTGAAGTGACGTTCAGAGAGGAAGAATTGCCTGGGTGATAGAACTAGCACAAAGCCTACGGTAGAAAGAGTCAAATCCCTGCACTGCTCTGCCTTCTGCTCCCTCATGAGATCTTGTSACTAGCAGAGGTTATGGGTAGGCAATCACAAGTGATCGAGTTTCTGATGCTTAACCAGTTACTGTTCAAGAGCTGAACCACAGAAGCAAAGATGTCCATATTTCATGTCCACAGAGACAGGAAAAAGAAATCTCTTCGCTTAAACTACCTTCTAGGACCACACCAAAGGGCAATTAAAGCTGGCCAGCTGTCACTCACTTGGCTATGAAAGCACATTCATTCTCTCAAGCTTTCCACACCTGCAATGATTCCTTAACTCACATGAGAGGAGGGAGGAAGCAGCAGGAAAACTGTGAGGTACATGTATGGAACAATCTGTCACAGTACTGCAGCCACTTGGCTACGTGAGTATTGCACACCTGAGAGTACAAAACAGCAGTGGCACCACACAGAAACGTGGCCTCTTTCATCTCAGGTCCTCCTTCTCTATTCCCCTCAGTAAACTTCATCTGAGTTCAGTGGAAAGGTGAGTCCAGCCACATGGGCCAAAAGGAGAAGTTGGAGTGGGGGAGGTCTTGGAGTCAGGGCAGTGTTCCTGACACTGCCACAGGAGGGATGGCAGCAAGCACGTGTACTAGGATAGACCAGCACCACAGCACCCACTTGTGTTGGGCAGTGATAGCTGAAGTAGAGGGTGCTGAGAGAGGCAAGCCCCACATCCTCCAGGAAAACCCTCAGGCAAAACAAGCAGCATGACTAAGGTCAATGCTTGGTTAAGGTAGTGCACCAGCTCCAGGAACAGCCAGTTCTGGCTATACTTGAAGCCAGCTCTGAGCTGTCATGACACAAAAGTGCTGTTTTGGTGTAAAAAAGAAATCGAGTTGACAAACATGGCTAATAGGAGGAAGAAATAAAAAGAACCTTCTCCTTATTGAGACACATTGCTGTATTATTTTCAGGGTTGTTTTTTTGCAGGTTTGGAAATAAACTCTGAGCTGTTTTGCAAACCCTTCATATTCAGTGCAAACATCTTATTTTATTATCTGCCTTTTTGTTGTTGGTCTTCTTTCTTCTTACTCCTTTTTTTTTTTTTAATCCATTCAACCATTTATTGGAACTTCTATTCTCCAGTGTGCATTTCTTCTTTGCTACACTATCTCCTGCTTTTCACAGATAAACACCTCACACCTGGGAGACTGGCTCCTCTAATTAGTATTAAAACCTGGAGTTTTTTTCCACCCCTCTTTGAAGCTTTCTAGGATGCCTTTTCATGAATAATAATGTTCTCAATTCAACATAATGCAACACTCAATCAAAAGATGCTGTAGCAATCACTTTCCAACAAGGAACACTGGCCTTCCCTCTTCCTCTGTACAGCTGATGGTGAGGCAATAAAAAGTCCAGCCTGGAAGATGTGCTCAGAAGTTGCAGTTTCCACTTGTGGCAGCCTGTGGCCCTCAGCACGCTCTGTGCAGAAGGCTCAGTGTCTTTTGTCATCTCTCTAGCCTCCCACTGCCATTCTCCAGCACAACAGGAGTGCTGGCTGCCTGGTCTCCTGTCAAATAAATCCCTTCGAACAGCAGTTCCCTCTCAGTCAGCCAGCCCCCCTGCACAGCATGGGACACCCACAAATCTCTTCATTCTTCCCTGCAGATCACTTGTGGTTTAAGTCGCAGACTGCTGCCTAAGGGATGCCAACTGTGCTGCTGCCTGCAGAAGACACCAAGGTCCCAGGCACTCTGAAAGCACATGCTATAGACCATTTCCAGTAGAGACTTCCTTCAGAAATGCACAGAATCTGCTGTCTTCCCACAGAGCATCTAGGTTTCTATGGATCGAAAAATCAGCGTTCTTCAACAAGAAGCTGTTTCCTGCCAGTTTTACTGATCACTTCTATTCAGAAACTGGCTAGGGTCACACCTCTGCTCCCTGAAGCCAGAAAAGTAATACCACAGACTTCATAAATGGCACTGCCAACAACAGAGAACCACTGTAGCGATGGCTAGATAATATCTGCCACAACAGGAGCCATCTAGTCCTACAATCATTAAGATTATTGTTTCTTGTATTAATATTTTAACAGTGAATTTCTTTGCTTGGTGTTTGTATGCATATGCAAATACACAGAGAAATGTTTGCAGGTAAATGCTAAAATGTTGAGAGTGGAACCTGAATGCTGCTGTAGCAACATCTACAACTTGTCACCCTTGCACAGGGATCAGTCCTACTACCCTTGCTCTTGTGTGAAGTTCAAAAGAACTTAGGTGGTTTAGGATCTTCAGCCTTCACCTTTCAATTCACCATTACAACTGTTTTTCCAGTTCCACTCAGCTGCTTCCAAAAATCCCACATCATGAATAAGACTTTACTCTGCTGTACATAGCACCACTGAGCTCTGTGGGGCAAGCTGGAAAGTGCTGCTAAGAATGATAACAGTTAACCAATAGGTATGTTTCAGAATAAAATAGCTAATTAAAGAAAGTGTTCCAATGTCAGTCCCAAGCAGGATGGAGGGACAGTTTTTATGTCCACAACAGCTTTTGAAGGCTCTCTTAGTTTGCTACTGCAGCTGATCTCAACTAGCCATATTGAGGGAATGCCATAAACATGAGGGACTGAAGTAAAAAATACCTTCCCAGTGTCAGATCCCAGCTCTTGCAAGTCAAGTAAAACTTCTGGACTCTAGGATCTGTCCTTCCTTTTTTAGTCAGTCCATAAGCATGTTCCTACTGATTCCAACAGATTTTGTCTAAGAGATGACGAAATAACTTGAGACCTTGGCGTTCTTCATGGATGGGTCCCTCAGGACTACACAGACAGGTGGGAATTGATGCCTGAGCAGTGCCACCCTTGTGGGTGCATTGTGACAAGTCAGGATTCACAAGGGGACACTGTATTGAGGAGAAGCAACCAGCTAGGGAGAAGGCTTGGGAAGACATGGCACTTGGGACATTTGTTCCCTATCAGCTCAATCCTAGAAAGCCTTGAGGAGCTAAATTAGTCTAAGGGTAGCTAGGAACTAAACAGAGTAGAGGGACTAGGTATTTTTTTGGACCTGGAAGAAGAGGAATGAATCCTGCATACATCTGGGGAATGATTTGAGTGTCTAAACATCAGACTGTAGTACTATCTGAGGTGTCCAAGGATTGCTAAATTGCCACCTCTAGGTGGATGTAGAAGACAAAAAAAATCCACAGGAGAGTCCTGCCCTTCTGGAGAGGCAGCTGGAGTGACTAGAGAACTGCTCACCTGTCTGTGGGTGTCTTTAGGAAGTCAGTAGAGAACATCTGAATTTAGGTAGATGGACCTGTGTTTCTATGGGGTTTCTTGTACTTCCTCAGGGATCTGACACTGGATTGTGAAACAAGCCAAGATGCCAGCCTAGACACACTGACGGTCTGATGCACAAAGACAGTGCTGGCTGACACATATTCCCACCCCTGATTCAGAATGTCAGGGGAAACATAAGAATGCAGCATTGCAATTACTAGTTAGCTTTTCATTAAATATTTCTTGCCAGTCTCCCCCTATCCCATCCCCCTCCTCCTCCCCAAATAAAGAGTTAGCTAGGCTCACTGCAGTTCTTAAAATTATCTAAATGCCCACTGGGCTGAGAGGTCAGCTAGTTCACCAGCCATAACAATTAAATTCTGGTTATTACTCTTTCATTACTATACAAACTAATCCCATACATCTCATGAGCTGGTGTTGAGGTGACTTCACGCTCTTTAAAACTCATGCTATTAATTAGAGTGCAGTCAGCTCTTCCGTGATTTGCAGCCCCCCTTCTCCCCACCACCTCTGCAGACGTCTGTCCCTGTACCCACCGTGCTCCTGATACCCCTCACTCCTGCCTCACAGCTCCCCCCCATTAACATCCCTACCTGTCTTCCTTGCTTTTTCCCTGTTATTCTAGCCCTCAACTCCTCTCACAATTTTGCCTCTTATCTTGAATTTGAAGCCTCTCTCTCTTTTCTGAGACCCTTGCCTATTAAACCAGCTTCTGCTTCAACAGAATCAGCTAATCATATTGAATTATGCCAGATTTTAATGTGGCTTCCTACACAGACACATGCCCATAGGGATCCAGGCTGAGAACACCAAGCCCACATCATCTTTGATCTAAGACACTACGAGATATAAACCCTTGATCATATTCCTAATGCTAATTAGTCATCACCTTCCCCTTTTCAAAAGATATATGTGTCTAAGAACATTGTTGCTGATTTGGTCACAAATTAATGGTTGTATGTGCAGTATGTAGTGGCGTTTCTATAAGAAAGTTAATCCTAGTGAAGTGGTTGCATTGAACCAAAAATTATAAACTTTTGCAGCTCTCCTGTAATTGCTATTCAGGGAGCCATTGTAATAGCAAGACTCCAAAAGGAAATGAGCAGCAGCACTTTTGTAACGAAAGCAAAATGTCTTCCATGAAAACCACAGTCCCCCCGTCCTTGGAAGAACGCTGCATTATAACCTCAGAAATGCAGACTCTGATCTAAAACCGAGACTCCAGCCCTAAAATATCTTATTACTTTTTGTAATTTCTACACTCGAACTGTTATCATGTAAACCAACAATTACAAAAACAATAATGGTGCAGGTTTCCCCACTGCCATTATTTTCTCTGAATAGTAGCGGCAACATATCCCCCAGCCACTATTAGGAATCACACTACAGTTCATGCTCTTATGCTACTGCAAAATGATCTCACATAATGAACCACGTACAGTGTAATAGATGGAAGCCATATAACTCATGCAAACAAATGGATGCCTAACAAATAAACATTTCCAAAATGAACAAGCACTATTTGTGTGTTCAGCTGAGATATGAGCTGCATCTGCTGCAGGTGACAGACAGAAAGTGACAGAGACTGACAAAATAAAATTAAAACCTAAATATTTACTAATTTAATCAGTTCTTTCCTCCTTCTTTATGTCTGGGGGAATGTACTTTCTAGCAGTCTTAATTTTAGTCCTAAATCTTAATTGCAGTCCCATGGTTTTGTGGGATCTAGTACACAGGCATCAGAATTGCTCCATAGATAAGGTTACGTATGGAGATTTACACTGGCTGATGTATAATTACTGAATTCAATTTTCAAATTTGGCATCAAGGAAAAATGGATTTATTAAATAATGCCTTCAGCTGAAGATTTAGAAACTCTCACAAAGTAGACATTTAAAGATGCCCATTGAAATTCAGACCTGTTTTTCTTATATTTCTTTGGGTTTCACTATCTTAAATCACATATGCTGTGCACACATCACATTTCACCCAGTATCTCATCTTTACAATCTTTCAGACATAGGGTGGGTATGGGGACTTGAAACGAAGACCTTTAAAAGTTATTTCTATCATTTTTTGCTACTGGATTTAGCCTGGCAGAGAAAACCAATAGATGTGAGGGCTGTCATCAACACCATGCTCTACTATGCATCAAGGTGAGAAAGAGACCTTTGTGCACAATGTAGTTTATGGACATTGCATTTCACCTAATGAAAGGGAGTAAAATACAGATGCTGTTTCCAAAGAGCAGGGTCTCTCCTCTTGCTTCCCTTTCAAGCATGTTGTCAGTGTAAATGGAAGCAAGCAAATCCCAACCCCAAGTGGACCATGTCTTTGTTAGGAAAAAGAACAGTCAGGCTCTTAATTCCTCATAACCTAATAGGTGTAAAAGGCTTGTAAAGTGCAAACTAAGACTGGATCCCAGCTCCTTAACTCATCTGAAAACAACACCTGCTTTGGTCCTCCTAAGATTTTCTCTCAGGTCAGCTGCTTTCTTTCCTTGCCAGGATAAAACACTGCTGGGATGTCTGTAGGCCAACAGCAGGAAGTGCTGTGGGAACCTGGCTCGGGTGCACGTAAGCAAACAGCTGTGGTGGTCTCAGAAGTCACCTCTCTCTGGCTGCCTGCTCCCAAGTCACTCTGCTTGCCACAGCTGCTGGCAGAACTTGCCTGGTCTTTAGCAGCTGCCATACACAGCAGCAGCCCAAAGCCACCTTTACGAGAAGCTTCTGTTGGTTTTTTGGGCTGTCAGCTGCAGTGGCTGGACAGCAAATAGGTCATGCCTCTGTTGTTTTGGTTCCAGAGTGAGATACACCCAACAGAAGAGCGGGGTAGGCACCAAGGGGTGGCAGTAGTAGCAGTAAAGCTGCCAAACACTGAACACCAGAGCTGCCAGCAACATTATGTTACCCACATAGAAACAAAAGCCCAAAGTGTCATCTGAGGTCTCGCTTGCAAGAGAGAGCTCCAGCAGTCGTATCAGTAGGGATGCAAATACAGAGTTTAGCAGAATGTATCCCAGCATGAACACCATTATCCCCAGATGAGAAAAGGGGGCTTAGGGGCAGAGGGCTGGGGTATTGCAAACATTTTCCCAAATAATATCAGCTAACTTGAAATAGGCTCCTGTAATAGCCAAAAAATTGCACCCTGTACAAGGATTATACCTGTAAACCTTATCAGTTTAAATCTACCTCTGCACTCACATTAGAAGGATGTTCCCACACAGGCAGAGTCTAAGGAAGGGATAAGGCACACGCCAGGAGGACCTGCTGGTTATACAGGGTCAAGGGGAGAAGGACTGAAGCACAGCTTGAGGGGAAAGCTGGGGGGCAGGTCTGACAAACCAGTGTTTAGGAGTGTGAGGAAAGATAAAATGCCCTTCAGGAGGAGGTTCTTGGGGATTATAGCTCTACACCCTTGAGCACACTGCTGTACAGCAGTCATGGTAATAATTAATAACAAGGAAATGATTCTCGCCCTGTTCTGGTCACCTTATTAAAGTAAGGATATTGTGGAAATGGAAAAATCCCAGCAGGACAGCACCTGGGATGATAGATGGATGGGATGCATTTTTAACAGAGCTCACTACATTTCAGGAAACATATTTCTGAAGGGAAAGTGGCTTGGCTGCAAAGCTTTTATCCTTGCCTACTCTGCTGCTGCCAGAGGCTTTCAGAGAAAGGACAAGACACAGCGAGGTGGACCCTTGATCTGACTGGCTGGTGGCCAATTATGTTGTGGTCTGTGGTCCTGAAATGCTTGGTTAAACCAGTAACCCTGTCTCTATATCTTTGTTGCCATTCTCCTTTGCCCTTTGGGTTTTTGCCAAGATAAGTTGTAGAAGCTGTCCTTTCTTAATGGCCAGAGTGGCACACAAAATCTAGAAAGAGATGCTGTTTGCCCTGAAGGACTCCTAGAATCCAATTTTCAAGTGTTGAGCCAAGCTGTAATTTCTGCTTTAATAAAGGATGTTCTTAAGTAGTCCCAATGCACAAGAAGTCAAAACAGGCTTTGGGTGGATATTCTGCTATGGCAAAGCCAACTTGAACATAAACAGCAGATTCTGACTTACACAAATGCACAGGAGGAAACAGATTTTGGCAAAGCTGCACTAGGGTTTTAGCCACAAGCAATCCCCCCACATGGGCCCTGCAAAGCCCAGAGGTCACCTCCCTTGCATGAAAGCAAATCGGCAACCCAGCAAGGAAAAATTTCCATAAGGTCTTTCAGTGCTTTTTTCTCTGCCCCTACAAATTCAGTCCCAGACTGTAGCTTCTCTTGCCAAGGCTTTTAGGTGACATGGTGAGCTAACAGAATGGGCCATTCACCCTACTCTCACTGAGACACAAAGCACAGACCTTTTCCAAGGATCTGTGTTACAGCTGAAAGGGGTCAGGAAAAAAAGAAAGAAACAAAAGAAAACCTTAGCCCTCCAAAACAATTGAACAAATATTTCCCCGGTTAATAAATAACAGGCTCAGCTGGGGAATTGTAATTGTGTGTATAATGCATCTCAGATCTACAGTATAATTACACTGTGGAAACCATTGACTAATAAAAGGCACCAGCCAGGGGAAAGGATGCCTTCTTGCCACGGGTTGACAGGCAAGCAACAAACAAGGTGCACTTTTTCACCTTCTATTCAATAAAACCAGGGTATTAAATATGCAGGCAGAGCACCTCCATTAAGCAATTCACTTCCTTCCTTTTCGTTCTCTTTTTTTTTTTTTCCTCTTCTTCTCCTTTTGTTTCCATCAAGACAGGGAAGGTTAAAAAAAAAAAAAAGCTATATATGAAACCCCTGGCTATACGTGAGCTGTACTTTAATGAGGCTGCATCTTAGTCCCTCCGCTATACTAAGTAAACATGTTTCTCCCCCTGCAAAGAAAGGCTTTGCTTGTCTGGGCCAAAGGGAAAAGAGCTTTGGGAATACTAGGAGGCTTCTTCTCTGCCCACACCCCTTCCTCCATTCCCACTAAAATAAAACCCTTCCTTACACTACAGAATTAATGCTTTTCACAAACTTACGGCAATATAAGCTGTTTCCATATCACTCACAATGCATTTGAACCTTTATAGGAAATCAGAGACCAGAGGACTCACCTGAATATCATGTTCCAGCTTCTAAAACTTACGGAATCACACCTGGATTTAAACAAAACAGCCAGGTCCTTTTCTGTAGACCGTTCTGAACTGAAGCACTGAAGTCAGTGCACACCTGCCAGCGACTCTCAGCCATTTCCGATTTCAACCCTGGACAGAGACTTGAAAAACAGGAATATTACATGACTACATAAGAGGACCATACAAGAGTATTTCATGACTATTTTGAGGCTCTGGGAAACATCTGGTGTGGTGCTTTGCTATGGGACCCCCAGCATGATACAGAAGGGTAACAGGTTCAATACACAACGTAAGTCCCTTTTCCACCCTTCCCTGCAGCACTGGGCAGGACTGAAGGACTGGAGCATGCCTGTGCCTTTGCCTCCTCTGCCTGGAAGCTGAACACTCAACTGCTGCTGCCATGTCTTTGCAAAGGAGGAGGCAGTGTGAGCCCTCACACTTCCAGCTGCCCTGGCACTCAGGAAGGAGAGCACTAGTATGAATCCTTGCTTTCTTTGTCCCTGACCTACCCATCACAAGCCCCTAGCACAATGACCACTTGGGTCAGAGATGGGTGAGCACAGGCTGCTTCAGCCTTCTGGAGCACCGCCTCCGCTTGTGACTATGGTGAGGTGTCCGTAGGTTTTTGCTTCTCAACTCCTGAGGAAGGAAGCAGCCGAGACACGCTTCCCTCAAACTGAGGAGTCAGGTATTAAACTGGAAACCTGCATCCACATGCACCAAGTGGGTGAGCTGCTAATTGAGAAACCCCACCGCTGATTAGCAAGCGCTTCTGGTTTCAGGCGCTTCCAGCCGCTGCCCCTCATTTCCCAGCCGTGCATGCAGGAGTGCGAGTCCACTAACGACCCCGCTGAGTTCCCCGGGATGTGGAGCCTGCCCTTGAAACACGCCAGGGAGAGCAATTGAGCTGCGCTCGCTGTCACTGCCTCCCTCCCGGGGCCTGGGGAGGGAGGGAGCAGGGAGAGGAGTCGAGTTGGGAATGTTTCCTGACTCAGCAGCGGTGCGTTCATTCGCGGAGGCGCTGCCACTGCTAATAGGTTGTGGTAATGGAGGAGCGTCTCGCAGGCAGGACGGTGGGAGGCTGATCAGCTCCAGCAGAAGAAGTGAGGTCAGTGGTAATGAGCGACAGCGATGAGGAATGCAAATTGCAGGAGGATTTATGGAGCAGTTTCTGCTCAGCGAGCAGATTCCAGATAAGTGGACTGTTAATAAGGCAGGCAAGCTCTTCGGCAGTGCCAGCTGTTGGTGGGGCACTGGCTTTTTTGACTGGCTTTCACACCAGAGGAGCTGCAACGGTGCCGGCAGCACAGACACCATTGCACGTTTGTTCCCTCACTGCAAACACACGCGGGGATAGCACATGGGATAAGCTGAAAGCAAGCAGGGATGGGTGGCAGAAGACTGCTTACCAGCACACAAGGGAAAGCCAAAAAGAGCACAACATAACAGGCTCAAGCCCTAAGGAAAGTCTATCTCCTCTTCTTCTTTCAGTCCCTTCCTTCTTCCTCAGAATAAACTATGGTGTTAGATGAGTATCTCTCCCTAACCCCCCAGAGATTAAGGGACCTGAAGCACGCAGATAAAACCCCAGCAGAACCGGGAAGGGCAAGCTCACTTTGCCCACCTCTTGCCTGCTCGGGCTCGAGTCTCTCAGGATTATTGCTGCTGTGAATTACAAATGGTAGGTGTCACAGACTCTGCTGAGGAATGCCACTATCGGGGCAGTCTGCAGGATGTTGGTGACGTACCAGAAATCCCTTTTCTTTTGGTCTTATTCCTTCTGAAAGCTGTGGGATTTTGTCACAGTAAGCTTCTCAGCATCAGGGGAGTAGCCAGTTTCTCAGCCATAGCTCTGCCACCTTCAGCTGCTGGGCTGGGTGTGGTGACGCACCCGAATCTGCAAAGCTTCCCTTCCCAGCACTGGCCTTGAAATTTCCTCCGAGTAATCTGCCTGCCAGAAAGTTGTTAGATTCTAGTCTTCAGGTTAAGGAGGCCTCACAGACGAGCTGCCATTGAGCCCTTGTTGGTAAGAACATGTCCACCCGATTTAGAGGAAGTGAGCTGGGAAGCCCCACTCAAAGTGCTTGTTGTAAATCCTGAGCTGGGGCTGCCCCACCAGACTGTGCTGGGAAGGTCCTGCCTCAAGAAAGAGAGGTGGTGGGAACGCTCTCTTCTGGAGAGACCATCCTGAAGACAGAGGAATGATAATGGATCCTTTCTGTCACTGCACGAAGCAGAGCAAGTTCCCAGGCTGAGGGGCCTCCCCTCCCGTTCATGTTCCAATCCAGCGGGCAGGGCTTCCACAAACAGCAGGTGACATGGCAAGGGAGAATGGGTGACATGGACAAGGGAATGTGGATTCTGCAGCAGTCACTGAACAGACTGTGTTATTTGCAGGACCCCAGCAGCCATGTGTGCTCCTTGGCTTCCTGGCAGCATCAGATCTCCTGGCAGCATTTGGCCACGTCCTTCTGGAGCAGCAGAGGGTCAGGGCAGTACACATCTGCATCTTAGCTGCACCACAACAGGGGAGTGAGAGACAGAAACCAAATGAGCTAATTTCGTCCTGAATACATGAGACTTGACAAGTCTATTAAAGGGCTGTAGCCTACTGTGTTTCATTATGAAAAATTAGTGCTGTCCTATAAAAATACTGAAGACAGTGTGTCACTTAAGGAAAGAATGTCTTGAGGATATGGTCTTTTCTTAATAGGCCCTACATCATCGGGGACGTGCATACATCAGGAGAGAGCCAAGGGGATTTGGACCTGGGAGCTAGTACCACTCAAGTCTGACACCTTTAGGATGCACTAGTTTACCCGTCTCTTTTTGCTTGAATGAGGAGAAGCTGCAGTAGCCAGGGGTCAAATGGACCGAAGTCGAATTTTGCTTGTTTTTTGCAGTGTCTCACTGAAAAACACAGTAAGAAAAACAATAGTTTGGATTCAAACAGAAACAAAACTGTGTAAAAGTTTTCAGCAAAATGAAAGTAAACCACAACCATTTCATCTTGGGCCAAACCCAAACTAGGTCAATTTACAGTGTTTTATTTCTTCTCTGGCTTATTCAAACTGCTTCCTAATCTTTCCTTTTTAGTGTAGATCAGTGTTAATGCCATTTCAAAAAACAAAGATATTTCTGTGAAAACAATGTCAAAATTTAATATTTGAGTGTTTCAAAAGTTAAATACTGTAATCCAAGATCTTTTGCCATTTACAATAATTCTTATCTCTCTTTTCCCCCTGGGTTTTGGGGGGGGTTGGTGGTTTGGATTTTTTGCTACAAGTCTTCGCCAGGCTTGGACTAAGCATATCCACAATTTTGGTTCTCTACTTCTCATTCTCTCCCACCCCAGACCCTGCCACACCTCTTTTAGTGCTTATTAAGAGGTTTTGTTATCTCTGTTTTCCAGGTTGAACCTTCTCATGGCTCTGAGGACTGATAACACTGTAAAGGCAAGAATAGAAATGTGTTTCAGTCTGTCTCTTCCCCAATATTTGGGAAGGACCCCAGGAACTCAAACATCTCTGTGGCATCCAGCACCTTGCTACCTTTGCCATGACCATGGGCAAACAAGCACATCAGCTACATGTAAACGAATGATCAGTGGCAAGGCAGAGATGAGTCCTACTAAGCTGTGCTTCTTTACTGGAGGAATGCATGAGCCTCATGGGCAAAATGGAACTGGCTGTCCCTGCTGGAGCACAGTACAGCCCTAACAAGAAAATTATGGCTATAATAGGGCAAAGGGCAGCAGCATCTCGTGCAGTAAGAGACGTGCTGTACTGGTCAGCACCCTCAGACACCAGACCTTCACATCTCAGGGATGTTCAAACAAAGGTTAACTCAGTGCGTTTTTCTGGCCTCTATTCTTATAATTAAAGTGAAAAGATTTCTCCTGCCAGTTACGTCTCTAGGAATGTTGCCTTCCAGACTGGCAGAGGAAAGAACACACATATGACAGCTGGAAGAGAAACCAAAGCGCTTTGCCTCACAAAAGAAAATACAAATGAGCAATCTGAGTGCCATCTAACCTGCTGTGAGAGAGAAAGAGAGAGAGAGGGGTAGGATCAAATCCCTTGTTAGACCTTAAGCTCTCTGGAATTAGGCCACTTTAAGAAGCAAAAGGACTAGAGTTTAAAGGATTCCGAGAATTTCCCATTTCTTGAGATAACTATGACCTTTACAAAGAAAACTACAAAGAACCCAGAGCATAAAGGAATGAGACTTCTGTGTCTTTCCCTTTCTTTTTCTTTCCTTCTTTTTCTTTCCTTTTTTTCCCCTCTCTTAGCTTTCTTTGTAGAAACAGGTAATTGTGCTGCCCTTCCTTGGAAGATGCAGTTCTCCCTCAGCTAGAGCTTCCTAATAAAAGTGCCAGTACTGCTGCCCTTGGCCTGATGGAAAATCTGCATGGAGAATACAGCTGTGTGAGGCTCATCATTAAAAAAAACCTGCCTTCACAGTATGGCCTGGAGCAGAGGTAGAAAAGATCCAACAGCTGGGGTCAGCTCTAGCCTAAATCCGTTGAAGTCTTAGCCTAAATCCACTGCTGTCTAAGTCGAATGCCCTAAAGAAGACGGACGATTGCCAGCACAGGTTACTGACTCCATTCAAATACTTCACAGCTACACAGGCATGAAGTGGTCAGCGGTGCCCCTTCCAGTTCTCCTGGGAGCTGGTACCTTGTCTCCACTGATGCTCCACTCAGAGATGAACCTGGGCAAGGCAAATCCACCTGTTCATATGTACATTGTGCTCTTCTGTCGGTCTACCACAAAGGTTTACATGTCTCCAAGAAAATGCTTGGAAGAAATTTCCTATAGCTGCAACTAGCTACAGAGAAGTAACTACAAGCTACTAGTATGTGAACCACAGAAAGCAGGAAGACAATGAGAAGGAAAAGGGAATTTAAGGAGTTTGTTTGTTATGGAGAGAAAGAACATATCTCTTCCGCACACAGAGATACAGAGAGCACTGTGCAGACGCAGGAGTACTGAGCACAACACGCCCATCATGTGTACAACGAAGGTACACCCTGTGGCACCCCTGCACACAAAGCTTTCACGGGCACACAAGGGACAAGAGACACTCAGAAGGACACACTAAACGGGGGCAGTCAAAGCACAGACTCACACAGACAGCTGTTATCAGAAACTCAAGTGTGAATAAGAACTCCTACGAACATGCAGTCATTTCCACAGGCACAGACAATTCCAGGCATGCAGGTCTGCAGCCACACACACAAAACAAGGTACCCACACTCAGAGTGACAGACTTCATGCACTGCCACATGCTCTCAGGAACATGCACATGTTCCGATTCCCAGGGATTCCCAGCAAACTTATGTGTAGTGACTGATTCATACAGCAGCACAAATGTAAACCTCTTCCAAATAGGTTTCCACACAGACTCAGTAATAAACATCCATGCACATCAGGGAACAATTACTCTACATCTGCAGGTATTCCTGGCCACAACCCATGCAGCCACAGACAAATGGGACACTTGCCCAGCCAGATGCAAATCAGTTGTAGGCATAGGAGTACCTGCTTACCAGACTGCTACCAGGAGTCACAACCTCACTGGGCAAGGTCTGCCTGGCTCTTAAGGAACTCACCCCTTCTCTTTGAGGTTCAGCTTGTAATTCCACTTAGTGTTCTTTGTCTGCAAAAGCTCTTTCCATTCCTCCATCCCTCTTTCCCTCTGAAGCTCTCTTCAAAGAATAACACAGCTGAACTAATAGCCTAACACATAGCTGTCTGATGGCCTTCCTTCCATGCTTGCCACTTGGCCACGTGGCCAAATGCATATTTAGCTGCCGGTTGCAGCACTATCAAAAAAAAAAACATTAGAAGGTAAATGAAAGGGAGAGAAACTTCAGGAGTAAATCCCTCATTGGGTGCCAGGCAGCTAAAATCAACATCATAACACCAGGGCTGAACTTGGCCCAGCATGGTGTTTTGATGAACTAAACAATTAATTAAGAAATATCTCCCCAGCAGATCTATTCTTGCGGCAGAGTATGTGAGGAACACACAGATCCATGTAAGAGTTCTGTTGCCACCATTACATGCTGGAGAATAGCATATAATTAATTATAATGATGGCAAAGATTAGATCCAAATTCCTTTACACAGTGTATACACAGCCCAAACAGACAAAATAAATCAGAGCGCCCGTACCCTAATCCAGCAGCTTCAGGGGATTAAATAGGTGCATTCTAATCACAGGCTCAGAGCAGCCCCACTCAGTATGCACAGAGCTGCCCTCGTGTCTAAGGGATCCCAGGAAAAGTATCTCACTTCAGATGAAAAACATAATTTAGGCTTTGCTCACGTGCCGTCATTTATGATGTCCTGGCTTGCTTTCCCTCCCTAGACTTTGGCCTACACATCCCAGGCAAATTCCATGGGTAATTCATCTCTCTTTAAGCCTCTCCTGCAATGTCAGCTGGGGAAGACAGATTTTCATTGCTCTACTAACATTCTGTGTGCTCTGCTTTGTTACTTAACAGTAGGTGCACCAATCTTGAGGTGGCAGCATTGAAGACAGAAGGTGGGGAAGGATGGGATTTTCCCCCCTAAGACATTTTGTTGAAAGTAAGATGCTTTCTTTTTCTTAATGTTGTTAATATAAACTATACAAGAAGGCTGAGGTTACACTGCTTATAAAGCAAGTAGGTGTGTTCTCTGTCCATCATGAAGAATTTTCAAATTACAATGAAAAAAATTATTTCTCAGAATGAAAAAAAAACTAATAAACAAATAAAACTATAAAGAAACACATCTTTTCATGCAACGAGGGTAAAATTCAGTAATAGTGTCACTAATCATTGGGTTAGCTCCACCCCTGGAGTGGCTGAGACTGAATCAATTCTATTGCACCTACTGTGAAACCGAGCTTTTATGTTAGCTAAGAATAGAGCTGGGTAGTCCAGCCCATGAAAACATCACAATTTGTTGAAATGAAAAGCTTAATTAATACATACTTTTCCAAAGGAATAAATTTTAAAAAGAAAAAAAAAAAAACACCACAAAAATAAAAAAACAACACAACAAACACATAACTAGAAATACAGTAATTTTTCCACTTCTCCTATCAAAAAAATGTCTTTTGGCTCTCCTTGAAACCAAACATATCATTTTGAGATGTTATACTGAATGTTTCACAGCCTTGTTTTCCCCTGTGCTGGAGCTGATCCCTCACAATATCTGGCTGCTCTCTGACTTTCACCCTGCGCTGTTCAGCTCAGTCAGTGCAGATCTGCAGTACATTATTGGAAATGTGTCTCAGATGAGCAGACAGGTCCGTGAGAGCCATATGTACAATGCATCCAAACTACAACTCCCAGGAGGCACCGCAGCCCCATGGGCAGGCACCACTTGATTTCAAGTAAATGTACAGCAAAATGCTTTAATTCATCTCAGCAAGTGCAAATGTTTGAACCAATCCAAGTCAAAACATTCTATTCCCAGTCTAACATCTTCAGGCTGTCAAAACTTGCTGTATTTTATTTATGATAATAATGAAAATGGTGTTTTCCCTTGGAGAAGCATTTCCATGGGAAATCTCATGCCCAGGGAAGTTCTGGAAGATAAAAGACTTGGTAGTCTCCTCTGGTCTTTCGCATGGGCAACGTCTTCACTGCAATTATATGGCAGAGTAAATTGCAGGAAGCATGGACATACATGAGCTAGCTTGACCTCACATGTTGTTGATATGAGTAGCAATAAAGTTACGAGAGGCCTGTACAAGTTCATCTGAGAAGCTATGTAAATAAAGTGTTGGCCCACATCAGCATTCATGAAGTTCATCACTGCTTTAATTCAGCTAGAGTGCGTATTTCTGTTCCTCCTGAAATCACACACCTGGCTCCAACGTGGACATATCATCCAGGGGCTGGCTCTGTGTCTAATGAAAACCAAGGCACAGTACCTAGGAATATCCCAAATAGGAAAAATGAGATCTTCCAGAGCACTTTTCCTGAGAATAGTTACCTTACACATGGCCTTAAAGGAAAGGTAGTGGGATATTAAGATAGGGTGAAAAGAGTGTATGCATCCTTAGGGCTCCATAACACACCTGAAGAACTCCATCCACCTCTAAATAAAAAAAAAAAATTAAAAAGGGAGACTAAATCCACATATTCTTGCCTCCCTCCCCTTCTCTTTTTGTCTTTCCAAGATAAAAGGTGCAATATAACCTTCCATCATTTCATCACAGCCTCATGCTGTGAACTAGTCAATACTTTTTATTATCACTTATTATCACAAAAGCTAGATCCCTCTCTGATCCATCGAGTATGGATCAAGGTCCCATTCCACCTGGTGCTGAACAAGCAGAGAACAAAAAGACAGTCTTTGTCTGAAGGAAAATCTAACTATAAGGCAGAAGAGTGGCTGGCTAGAGACAGATAGGGAAGAAGGAGTTAATGAGATCATTCACAAAATCATAGAATCACAGAATGGTTTGGGTTGGAAGGGACCTCAGTGATAATTTAGTTCCAAACCTTGCTGCCATGGGCAGGATTAGAGGGCAGAACACAGAGGTGCCTTTGGAGTAGGGAGCAGGGAAGAAGACAGAAAAATGCTCTTCTGCAAACCTGACAAGTGTGTGACTGGTGCCAGAATGAAGAATTGGCCAGGAGACAGACCTGACCTGCCACGGCTGAGCAGGGAGGCCATAATGGGCCTTGAATCAAAAGCAATTCATGTGTTAGAGAGGGGATAGGGAAAGCTGGACAGAGGGTTGTCAAAGCAGAGCAGCTGAGGATGGACTTTGCCACAGTGTCTTGCAAAACCTTCATAGAGGTCCAAGCAAAATGTGCTGTAACACCCAGTGTAAGAAAGGGCTTAGCTCTGAGCTGAGGCCCTGGCTTAGAAAGGCTGTTCTTGAGAAACTCCCTGCAGCTGTAGAGTTTGGGAAGGATGTTGGGGAGTTGTTAAATTTTGCCCTTCAACCATTACGCTGGGCCTGAGTACTCCTAATTGCCAGTTGGAGGCAAGGAGAGAAAGGCTGAAAATTCAGAGGACCCCTGATCCCAGCCTAGCCCTGGGTTTTAATGATGTTGTGTGAATCAAGCCAAAACTTGTGGCACAGAGGATTGTATTCTGAAACTGGGAATGCATTTTAAACAGCAGCTTTCTCAGAGCTTTCTCCTAAAGAGAAATGTTTGGTCTGCCTCCTTTTCCATTCAATCCCTTTTCCTCTCTAATTTTTCCTTTGTAAGGAAACACTGAAACCAGAAGGATCTCTGAGACACCGGACCTGATCAAGCGTGGGGCAGAATCTGCTCATTCCAATTATCTGCCAGCCTAATCATAAAAATATCACGGTGCACACTCCATATGTCATTTTTATTGAATTCATTCAGGAGTTTCTCGATTAATCTTTTATTATTCCTTTCCAAATCCCAGGGTTCCCATAACAGGGGCTGATCAGCTAAAGCAATTCTCACACAGCGAGGAAACAGTGAGAATTATTTTGGCTCTTGCATCCTTCTGTCACGTCACCAGAATTCCCTGTGGCCTTTTCTTCGAGTGCCTCCTGCCTGAAGAAGACTCTATGCCCTCAGTGCCTCAGCCCCTTGGCCCTCATCCCTCCAGGCAGGACAGCTTGAACCCCTCTAAGGACAGTGCTGGGGTACAATCTTAGCAACACCCCATCTGAGGGAGGAGAAATGGACATTCTCACACTGAATAATCCCAGACATAAGAGGTCTACTCCCAACACCTCTGGGAAGATGCCTGGCCCAGACCAGCAGCATTTTCGTGCTTGTACTAAAGGTAGCATCAGTGGCACCGAGTAGATCCAATTAAGGAAAACACAGGACCCTTTTTCAACATGAAACCTCTCCCTTGCTTTCCCTTCCCTTGTCTGAGAAATCTGATCTTTCATGGATCTAGCAATGGCATGCCTACCTACATGATTTTTCATGCCACCTCTGTTTATCTCTACGTTAGCAATTCCTCTGCTGCTGCATGCAGCAGAGAGG
This sequence comes from Amblyornis subalaris, assembly GCA_018881555.1. Taxonomy (NCBI): domain Eukaryota; kingdom Metazoa; phylum Chordata; class Aves; order Passeriformes; family Ptilonorhynchidae; genus Amblyornis; species Amblyornis subalaris. The sequence continues at coordinate 2,342,449 of JACAXG010000058.1, forward strand.
CTTTAGCACTCCTGTTCTTCCCAGCCAAAGCTTCTTCATCTATTCCAGCTCAATAAAAGAGGCAATAAAGGAGCTTTCCATCCCACATCTGGGATGCATCCCACCTGTGCAATTCCCTTCAACTAGGCAGAATGAGACCTAAAGGTACCGGGAGCTTCCCCAGGCAGTTGTGGTGCCAATGAAAAAAGTACTACTGGGAGAAGAGTAGCTAACTGTTTCTTATCTCTAGGGTAGCATATTCCTGTCCCAGTATCTTGTTTGGCATCTTCATCACCACCTCATTAAAGCTTCAGTTCATTAATTAAATATTTAATACATTAAATGAGGTTCCTTTTGTACGGAGGAGCTGAGATCTTGTTTCTGGTGAGCGTGATGCTGTGTATCCTCCTGGGAGGCTCCAATTTGCCGTACTAATTGCACGGAGACTCTTCAAAAGGCCCTGTGCTGAATCTTCGGCTGCTGAGCAAATTGTACGCCCCGTCTCAGCAGGACAGAAGCCTGAGCTGGAAAAGACACAGAGCAGCAACTTGCTCTTCTCCACAGTCCCTGGCAGTCTGGAGAGATCACTCGTGTGACAGGGCACAGTGCAAGGCAGCAAACCCAAGACTGAAAATAACTCCCAGCCCTCATCTACATTGGTGTGCAGGGCGAGATGCAGCAGACCCCAGCTTTGCTAAATCGAGGAGGAGCTTTATTATTAGGGCTGTTAGCTGGGAACCAGTTAAAAGCTTTCTGTTAGCATTTTAAAAGGTCCCACTACTGCACCAGGGGTTTCTGCTCTCTTGGTTGTATATATTGCAGCTGTACTTCCAGTTGACTCAGTACAGCAAAGATAGACTCTGGTAAGAGCAGAGGTGCAGAAAGGGGAAGCTGGAAGAAAGGAAAGGGGGCAAAAATCTCCCAAAGCAGATGGGCTGCTGGTGAAACAGAACCTTGGGCCAGCTGTAAAACCATATTGCTGCCTTGCCCTGCCCTCATCTACACTTTTTTGTCCCCAGCCTTCTGTTTGCTTCCACCTCTGTCATTGTGGTGAGAAATCAGCTATTCACTTGGCTGAGCTGTGATAGAGAGGGTTGACACCTCTGGCAAGAGAGGGCGGAAAAGCTAATTATTTCTTTAAACCTTTGTTCAGTCCCTTCCCCTGCCTTTCTCACACACACCCATCCCTGATACCTAAACAGAAAAATTATTAGCCTTACTTCTGTTGATATCCACATAAAGCTAAAGATCCAGTTTCCCAGTGGAGACTGCAATAGCCTAAACACACGGTTTACCTGATAGGCACATTTCCTAGGATGAAGGAGGGACACACCATTAGTGTATCATTGAGAACAACGTTATGTTGTAGTACTGTTTGAAATCCAGTAGCTAAACTTTAAAGTCTGTAGACAGTAGAGATTGGGACCCCAGACTTCCAGCACCAGAAATGTGGCTTTTGTAAGATAAATCCTCTAGGAACAGGTGGCAGAAGGAAGGGGCTTGGCTCCCCATGGTAAAAGATGGTGTCTATGCACATGAGCCTTCTAAGAGGAACATCTAACTTGGAGGGTTAGGTAAGGAGGCTTAAAAAGGAGCTTAAAATGGTTATTGGGCATGAGTTTTGGGGTGGGAGGGCTTTCCAGGAAGGTGAAAACATAGGTGGATTAAGGCTTTACTCTGGGAAGGTGAGGGGAGGAGGAGGGGTGGCAGAGAGAGCACAAATTATGGAAACAGGCTGAAGTACTGGACACTGTTTAAGAAACAAGCAGGAGGCTTTAGGTTGTCTGTGTGTGGTTAAGATGTTCTTTAAAGAATTAAATCAGGCTGCTAAACAGGGCCAGCCCTGTCTTACACAGTGTTAAGAGGCGTCTTCCTTCCTATGATGACCTGCAACCTCAGAGTTGATTTTTCTTGGCTACAAGGCACTTGACCCAGGCTGCTTCTACTGCCCCTGCTCCTCAGTTGCCTTTTCCAAGCGTGGTCCTCCACAGCTTGAGTGTGAGAGGTCCTCAAGTGCCTGGATCTTGAATAGATCCAGCAACATCAACCCCTTCTATCCTGTTGCGTTGACCAGGGGACCAAGCTAATGGAGAAGAGAAGCAAATCACAGGGCATAGGTGTCTGGGCAGGCCTCCACGGGTCACCCTAAGGGACTGGCTGTCAAGAAATCAACTTCTCAGAGCACAGGAAAGGGAGAGGACGTGTTTCTGCCCTGATGCATTTTCTGTTATTTTTTTATCCTTCCTTCTACTGCTCTGTTAAGAAAAGGAGGCTCTATAAAAATAGGAAAAAAAGCTGAGAGAAAGGGAAAATATTAAAAACTGATCACAGATTTGAGAAAAGACAGACATGATCATCCTTTGGGATGGGGAACTACCAGGTGGAATAGCAGTCTGAGACACCCTCTGCAGCAGCAGTGGGTTGCTCTGCTCAGGGGTGAGGCTGAAGGAGTTGCTGGGATCTTCTTTCTGGGCACCAGAGTGGGAGCAGATTGCTCGGATGCTGAGCAGCACACAGGAACCACCGTGATGAACACAACAGGTGAACAAATTCATCCACAGCCAATAAAACACCTCCATGGGGTTAGGTACCACTTGGTGCTTAATAAATAAGATTTAGTACACTGGTGGTGGACAACACTTCAAGGGCTATTTGGCCATGGTAAGGGCCATTAACTACAGATGTAGGAAGTAAATAATGTAGACAACATAGTCCTAATCCAAGATCATGTTGCAGTTCAGTGATGAAATCGGGGATCCAGCCCAAGTCTGTTGACATTTGATCCCCTGCGCTGCTCAGGAGATCTATATCACCTCTTGCTAAAGCCACATGCCAGATCTGAGCAACCCTATTGAAGTCAGTGCTCTTACACTGTCGTATGTTTTGCACAACTGAGAAGGAGCTGAAAGGACAGAAGGTCTTCCTTAGCACAAAAACCAAGAAAAGAGGGGAAGAAAAACCTCTTGGTAGGGCTAGGTCTGGATAAAGGAAAGTTTGCTCATATAAAACTTAGAAGGAGATTATATGAGACCATCAGTTTTCACAGTCCTCCGTTTGGCCCTTTCCACAACACTAAATTCACCCGAAACCGTGCACACCTGAAAAATCTCAGTGATGTCCAGTCAAGCATCTGTCTTTCTCCAGCTTACTTCAGAGAACATGATTTCCCATGACAGTCAGAGATAAATTTTCTTCATGGAGAACATTTTTCTCTTAATTATTCTAGAGGGAACAGTTTTGATGGTGCAGATCTTCCTCAAGTAAAATCCCTGGTGTAGCAGAGTACAAATACTTGATCACATACCCTGGCCCGATCCATCTCTCTTGGATATAAATTGCAAGGCAATCTGTAGTGGACTAGAACAAGGTCTGAATGTCCAGGATCACAGAATGAGATGAGTTTGAAAGCAATGTCAAAATACTCCCATTACATGGAAATTAGCATGTACCCAGATTTCTGTTTGTCAAAGCTTCTGTGACGTACTGTCCAAAGCCATGGTTTACTGGGGAAGGGGGCAAGGGTTTACCAAAAATATATATTTTCTCCTGTGCTAGTTCTTAAAAAAAAAAAAGGAAAAAAAATAGATAAGGTTGATGGTTCTTACCTCTTTGGACTGACACATTCTATTTGCCTGGATCTAATGTTTTTCATGCCGTTGCTGCTGATACTGCTGCTGTGCACTAAAGCTGCAATAAGTTAGGTAAATCCCAGATTACTCTTAAACAAACACAAGCTCTGGGTTATGAACGCTTCCTTCTCAGACTTTTCGGGTCTGGGGAGCAGGCTGGCAGTCTCTTTTGTTCCAGCTCTTCTTTTCTGTTATACTGAATTGTTTTGAATGACATCCATCTGTTTTTTATACCTCAAATCCCAATTCCGCCTTCCCCCCCCATAAGACTCTTTCTTTTAGGGGTGTTTTTTCATTAAGAACAGGAGACAAAATATTCCCATTGTGCAATCCCGTGATACTAGTGGAGAATTTGGTCATTCAGGATTTGAAGCCCATTATATTCTCAGCTCAAAGTCTTGGCTGGGGTGAAAAGCTGTGCGGGTGCTGAAACGACAGCCATGATCCTTTCCCATCACCAGTCCATGCTAGCAATTTATGGAGTTTGGATGCAATTGCTGGCAATGACTTAACTGCCAGCATGGACACAACAAATCACTTTCAGCATCGTGTCAGCTCTCTGTGATTAAATTGTGGATCTGAGAAGGCCCAGCCTCATGGGATTTGTGTATAAGGACAGACAAAGGCAGACATGAGTGTTGCCAGAGCCACATCCAGGCGAGAAATGGATAGGGACACAGCTCTGCACAGCCACACAACCATTCCTGTGCCCCATGACTTGGAGCGTGATGTCAGACAAACCTAATGAGGGGGAACAGACCTGTCTGAGCCCTCTCCTTCAGCCTGAACGAGAAATTCGTGCCTGAATGTTACATAGGGAGATGCCATCTGTTTTGCCTGGGTCAAGGATATGCTGCCCTTCAACTAGGGCAAATCTAAGAAAGGAAACCGAGGCAGGTGAAGGCTAAAGCCAGAAGCAGGGAGCTAGAAGAGAATGATTTTTTTATGCCAGTGAGTCTAGTCCATTTGGGATCAGGTGGAAGGATGAAGAGGACCTGCCAGCTGAAGTAAGCATGGAGATGGAGGCTCACAGCACAGGAGTGAGGAGGGGTAGGAAGCTCCTGCCGAGTAGGGCTATGGCACAAGAAGAAAGATTAACTAACAGCTGAGGAAATGACTGTAACAGCAACAGCCAGTTCCATCAAATAACTTCCAGCATACAGCAACAGCATTTATCAGGTGCTTACAGGCTACCCAAAACCATAGTACCTAAATGCTTTCCACAGATGGTAGCATGTCAATAAAGTTAGCCCTGTGCTTGTTTGCCCAATGTACTATCCACAGCACACTAGCTACCCCACTCTACTAGGCACCTAAAGAAAAGGCAGAGCTGTATGAAACAGCTAGAATACACTCTGAAGCACAAGACTTGTTTAAATAAGTTTAACTGCCCTTTTGTGTCCATAAACACCTGCTGCGATGCTCCTGCATGTGTGCATGCAACATCTTGCAGATCCAGAGTGGGATATATTTTGCAAATGAACAGAAGATTTACATTGAAGACTAAGCAAAGGTAGTGGAAGTAGTCAAGAGTGATCTGTCCTTCTCCCTTCCACAGATAAGATGCAGCAGTCAGACAGGGGATGATTCTCATCTCAGTTACACAGGCACAACTCTGAAGACAGTCCACAATCCTTCAGAGGGCATTGGCATGATCATGACCAAAACCTGCCCAAAGGCTGCTAAAGGTGAAACTAGCTTCTGTTCCTTAAATATTCCAAACCTCAAATAATATTTGCAGTAACAGCAGGACCATGGTCTCAGGTACAGGGTGCAGGAATACTCAGATTCTTGTGTCAAATCTACACTTAGCGGTAACTCTAACACTGGGTATTAAGCTAACGAGATAAGTTGCATGAATAATTTGCCCAAGGTCTTTTTTGCCCCTTGAACTAAAAATAACAAATCCCACACACTCCTCTTGATTTCATTTTCATTGCATATAACATGAGCATTTCTCCCAAGGTCTACAAAAGACAGAGGCTGCATTCTTCATGACTCACTGAGCTATCATCTGGTGACTGAAGGTGTAAGACAGACCAGATGTCTACTGGGGTTACTTGAAAATGCTACGGTCTGCAGGGCCTGCAGAGCTGCCTGTTGCCAAATCACAGGGGAAGGTGCCACCCTCTCAGACCTGCCAGGGAAATTGCTTGTGTGATCATTCCCTAGGCCACAGCAGTTAAAATAAAGCAGATTAGAGCTGAGTGGGGTCATTTTGATGGGCATTGCATTGGCAAACTGCTCACATTAACATCTGTGTGGCATAGCTGGCTGTAAAAGGGTAGGCAACCTCTTCCACTGCTCCAGCTGGATCCAGAAAGGGATATGCACTCTGAATCAGACTAGGGTTAATCATCTTATTTCTAAAAAGAATCAGAAGCTTCCTTTTGGCATAATCCCTTAAATCTTTCTAGCTATTTTTCTGTCTCCCAGGGCACACTACTTCCAGTTTTCAGAAGAATGCTGATGCACTCTTGCAGTGAAGAGGGAGGCTTGCAAGAGAGGCCACCAGATTGCCACAGTGCTGAAAGGCACAGAAGTCTTTCTTTCACAGTCTGTCTTTCCCTAGAGTGTAGTGGGCTAAGTTCAGTTGTTTAAACGCAGTCATCTAGAGCCATGGGACAATTCCCACATAACCTAAAGCTACCACTCTGGAAGGGCACAAGTGTCCTACCAGTCTTTGGTAATCTGCAGCAGTTTCAGATACCCATGAGCATCTTTAGCAGGGGAAAAGGCAGCTAAATTTACACAACTGAACTGAGCTATTAGCTCAGCAATTCAGAGGTTTTTTCAGACGATGGCTACAGCAAGGGTCAGCCAGTAGCAAAAGTTTCCAGACCATATTCAATAAATGCACTTGAAAATGTTATGTGAAACAATGTGGGCTTGCATCTGAAAAGGTAAAAGGTGCAGCTAAACACATATGATGATTTTCAAAAATATTTTGGTAGCCAGCAAGCAGGACCCTAACTTCTACTCAAAACATCACCAACCCAAATTAAAGCATCCTCTCAGATACCTTTGGTGACTTTCAAAACTGCAGCCCCTTACACCGATGAGCAACACAGAGCTCCAAGCAGCAGCAGAGTTTACAACCCCCAGATGGAGGTGTGGCACAAATGCAGTCAGATGCAAGAAATAAGAGCATGCAACTACATCCTCTGCCTCTGGTGCTGCACAACACTCTTCTAAAGGCAGCTATGCAAGCCAGGCAAGGATGGAGCCACAGCTTTGCTACTGATACCATGGAATCAGCTCTGTCATAGATTCATAGAACGGTTTGTGTTGGAAAGGACCTTAAAGATCATCTAGTTCCCACCCCCCTGCCACCTTCCACTAAACCAGGTTGCTCAAGGCCTCATCCAACCTGGCCTTGAACACTTCCGGGGATGGGGCATGGAACTTTCTGTGAACGTGATGGGAAAAAATTATTTCAACTCTTACCCCAGCATGTAACTTAATTTTTTTCCTAATAGTGGGGCCTCAAATTTAAAACCCATTCCCAAGAAAGAAAAACCAGCCCTAATTTCACTCCTCCTCGCTCCTCAAATTATTCATTCCCTCTTCCAAAGTGCAATAACTTACATGTGCCTGCTTCGTTTTGTTACTTACTCTTACCCAGTCAGAGGTAGGGAAGGAGGAGACAAGTGCTATGTGAACGGATCTGACCCATCACCTTTTACCACAGCAATACAAAACGACAAACACACTTAGGAGATCCAATTAGTGGGGAATCCACAGGATGCAATTTGTTCATAAACAGCACTCATTGAATAGGTTGGCAAATACACGTGTAAAATGAACGTTTGTTCAAGAGTGGATAAACACGCTGCATTGATTAGACAGGCAGCTGTTAAAAGTTTGTTTGTCTCTCTCAGATTAGTCAAATGAGAGAATAGATAGACAAGAAGATAGGCTGACAGACAAACAGATAGATAGAATTGTTCCTGCAAAAGTGCAGGTTGCATTTTCAGGGAGGTGGTTTGGGTAAAATCAATAAACCAATTTCTGGAAGCTGGAGTGCTGCCCATCATTAGAAAAAGGCCTCTGAAACCACCCCATGCTCGGCTGTGAGATCTCTCTTCGTGGGTTTCAATAAGAGTGAAATTGAGTGACTTCAATAATTTCATGCCGGGTTATGGGAGGGAGGTGAGGAAGGGTGAGTTCCCAACCATCTAATAGGTCTCTAACAGCTCGATAATTGGCCCATCCTGTGGGTGATTAAGGATGAAAATAACTAATTTCCGCTCATCTTACAGACTAATCAGATCACCTCACCCCTATCATTTTCTCCTCTATTTAAAGACACAGTCGCCTCCTTTCTGGCATCAAAGGCTATCAGGATGCAATTATTTAAGTTAGTAAAGGAAGTGGTTCAGGCCAGGCTGGTGTTAGTGAGTTTAAGGCACCAGTTGGTTGCTTAGTAATAAACCTTTTACTTCTGGTTTCTGCTGTAGTGCTCCAGCCTCGTGTGCAGCATAGGAATCCTGCTACAGGACCCCAGAGCTGCATGCTGGAAAGAGAGGGGGTTGGGCTCAGACCTTGAACCCAAATCTGAATATCGCAACACTTAGGCATCATCTCCAGCTTTGGCTCCCTAGCCATGCTTTCAAGAGTTTGTATGGCAGGCGATTCCTTGTTAGAAAGGCCAACTTTCAGCACTATTCCTAGTCCAAAAATTCCATATACAGTAGATTAAATACAAGGTGCACATCCTGTGCAGCTCCACTGAGGCTTCTTGGCCACCAGGAACAGGCAAGAGGCTACAAAGATGAAATTAAGGGCTGGACAAATCCCACCTTGGACGGGGGATCTCATTTTACTCCTTGCTTCAAAGCCCTGCTCCAACCCAGGTTGTGTTGTTTCCTACCTGGCTCGATGCAGCACTAAACGCTTTGTCACAATTCGGGCAGTCCTCGTCTGGATTCGTGGTTGTGCCTTTACAGACCCTCTCTTAGGGAGGTTCACAGGCATTAGTTCTTCAGGCCTCACCTGTACACATCAGTCTTTATATGGGCACTAGGTACCTCCTGGTTTAGCGCTAAACTGAGTACTGGCAGGAGAGGCAGGAATGATGGGAAGATTGGTGTGACAACTGTCCTTGACTAGTTCACACTGTAAAAGAAGCAGTGAGATCTTTCTTCAGTAGAAAGATTTGGACCTGCTTTCACCAGAGACTCCTGTGAAGAGCTCATGGAGACCTTAGAGAAACACAGGGAAAGCCCTCAAGCTCATGTCTCTCTCCCCATGTGAGAAGCTTGCAGTATGGTGTAACCCATGCCACTAAGGAAGAAGAAAGCAAAATTTTTCCTGAGAGAAGAGAGACGCTTGACAAGGATGGGAAAAAAAAAAAGCTAGTCAGCAGAGATTTCTTCTATCATGCTTGCCATTCTGGGTACCAAACACACTCTTCTAAAAGTCTGCAAAGAGCAGACTATGGTTTATGTAGAAAACTCAAGCACAGCTGTTTCAATACCATGAGTGTCTGTCAGGAGACCAGAGATCAAGACGATGGAATTGAGACTGAGACCTTAGTGGTGGCCTTGGCACTGCTGTTCCTTTGCATTGAGCAATTAAGCAGTATTCACAGATGGAGAACTCTAGTCCTGGAGTTGAATTGGGTCAGTTCACTGGCATAATCCTGATTATTTGCAAAGAATGCTAGTGTCAAGCCCTATTTCCCTGAATGTAGCAGAAACCATAATGAACAGCAGTTTTGTCCCTCATTATTTTCAGGGCTGCTTCTCCAGTTAGTTCTGTGTCCAACACATCTTATCTACCTGCTTGCATTCAGTGACACATGCACAACTGCTTCCTTCACTTCATTTTATCCCTGCTTTTGCTGCTATTATCCTGGAAACCTCTTGGCCCTCATAATTTTTGCCTCATGCCTTAAGCAGTAGCCTTTTCTTCACCTCCAGAAAGGACAGCTTCATTTTGCCTGGAAGGAAACATCCAAATCGCAGCCACTGGCTTTCATCATATCTCTGCCAAGAAGGATGTCACTGTTGTGGCTTCTTGATAGGACTTCTTTTTCAAGCACATCCTTCATGGCTTCTGCTATGGAACTAAAAAGTCATCCTCTCCCCAGAAGAAAGCCATTAACGCACGCTTAGCACTACACACGCTCATTCAAAAGAGATGAACAAAGCTGTAGGTGTGACAAGCCAAAACATCCTACCACTCATCCCACTCTCATCAAAAGCACATCTTTGTTCGGGACATAACGATCTCATAGCAGAAGTTGCTGCTATTATTCCCTATCATCACAGCTTCCCTATTTCTCACCAAATGTACCCCATCTCCAGCCACCATATGCAGCTCGGGCAGGCTGCCAGCTCGTTTTGTGTGTGCTGCTCTGCAATGCTAAGATTTGCAATCAGGAGCAGGCCTGGTAGCTAATGGCAAACAGGCCCATGCAAGGACGTCTCCCACTGTCTTGAGTTTCAGTCTGGGCTCCTGTGTGTTTGCTAACACCCTCAGACAGCCCATCTACAAAGATGATGGAACACCACTCATTTGCAAGGCAGGGTTGGAGGCCGGATTCAGCTTTACCAAGGCTTCGGTGCCCATTACAGTGTGCAAGAACATTCCTGGGTGCTCTCTGGGCAATTGTTTCAGAGGTTCAGGGAAGCATAGCTGCAGGGCTGTGGAGCTGTCACAATCTGAATGAGTGAGATTTTAAGCTTCTCAGCTGAAACGCGTGGCAAAAGTAAAGCTCAAAACTACAGCTCAGGGAAGTGAAGTCTCCTGCCCCTCTCCAGGGCTCCCATGTCTCCCTGGCAGTAGAAAGGCCACTACCATTAACTGCTTCACTGCTGGCTTATAGAAGGAGAAAGCCAAAGCACCTTATTGTGAACTACAGCGAGGATTTCATCTTGGCACCTCAGTGTTTGCGGCGTATTGGTGAAGCTTGGAAAAACATCCCCATTTTCATTCCTTTTGGTTCTATCCTGCCTGCAACATTCGCATGAGTTTGAAAGGAGACCATAAGCAAGACGGAGTCCCACAAAATAATATGAGGGCAACTGTTTGACAAACTAAGGCAAAAGGGCAAATTGTAATAGCAAATATTTTGCTTCATGAAATGTGAGTCTTTTTTTCCCCTCCATTCCAGCTTGTGGAATATCCCTGTGCAAATGGCAATTTCTTTACACCTATAATCTATTAGAATTTGTGTGAGAAATATATTATTTTGTCACATGTTTTGGTGGTAGAGTGACTCCAAATATTCAGTTTTTGAGCTGCAGTGCTTAGTCCCAGCTGGCCACACTTGCTAACTTCCTGCTTACCCATTATCCTGCTGAGAAGCATTTCCAGTGTGACAACCTACTTGTGGGGTTCTCAACTAAATTCTCTTGATTTCAAACTCTTTCTCAAAGTCCTCAAGTTAAGTGAGTTAGCAATTCGGTTCTATATATCAGTAATCCCTAACCTCCCTTGTGTTCCCAGTCACTACACAGGCAAGAAGACGGTGTGGAGGAAGGGAAAGAAGCCATATACTCAATGAAAGCATTATGAGAAGTTTACACAGTTGTGAAATTACATTTTTTCTTAATGGTTTGCCAAGCTCCAGGATGGAGTCAGCAGCAAGATAAGAAGTGCAGAGACTGTTACATACTTTCAGGTTTCCTTGCAAGTATCTCATATGGCTCCGGTCATCCGTTCAGTATGCATTCGAGTATGTGCTTAGAATTAATTATTCCTAATGCCCAGAAGGCTATTCCAGCTTTTCCAGAGAGACCTATTGTAACAGTTTTCAGCATATACATAAAGAAACACAGGCTTACACACATGACTGAATAAAGGCAGAGTGCTGATTGAGGTCTTCAGTACTAATTACGTGTGTGTGGGCACACACAAATATGCAGGATGCATGGCTCAACACACCCGGTCTGCTGCACTTTCCCCTGCCAGTTGTCACTGCAGCTGGGCTTGCATCCCTTCTCCAGCACAACAYGCCACGTCCGCTCACAGAATTGATCTGCCCTGAAAACCACTTCTCTCACATTTCTAAATCTCTTGGCGCAAAACCTGTTATTCTCTTGACATTAGGCTATTCAATACCTGTCACTTCCCCCCCTTAAAAAAAATTGACTTCCGAGTGACATTATATGATAAGCAGTTATATACTGAGACTTCTAACCAGATGGAGCCCTTCCATCACTGGAGGCAACACGGAGCACGTGGGATAAATGCTCGCCGTCACAGAGTCCCTCTGCTTGCTGCCTCGCATAAGGAGCTGCTCCTTGCCTCACAAAGCCCTGCTGTTTGAACCTGCTCTGAGGAACAGACTCTCTGCAGGAATATGTGCAGCAGTCCCAGTGCCAGAAAGGCTGGTGCTCTCTAGGCTTGATTCACAAACAGATTCAAACCTTCTTTTTTTTCTCTGCTATCCCATTTTACCAATTCATACCTCATATGTCAGCATTACTGTTGGACATAAATCTGGCCCAGCAGCTTTTGGGACTGGAGCAGGACCTCACAAACTGTTCCAAACCTGGAACTGTATCCATGGTATATCTTGCTCTGAGGAAATCCTAATTTCTCTTCAAACAAAGGGGATGTAGGTCTTTCAACACAACTGAAAAACACATATGTCTCCAGACTGCAAAGCAATACAGAACCATGGTACACATGAGTTTGGACTGAAAGCAAAGAAGAGCTAATAATTCACTGAAAGCAAAGAGCAAACTGCAGAGGGAGACTGGGTATGGCCAAGACACCAGAACTCCATACCTAGTTTTCTGGTTGGTAGGTCCAAGAGGCCCCAGGTTGTCAGTCATGCTTTGCAGATGGTTGCAGGCATTTCTGTGAGCCCAGTGCCCTGTCCTCTTGTGCCAGTACAAAGCATTTCTGGTTAGGACTCTCCTGAGTCACCCAAACTCCTTCATCATCTTGTGTTTTCATGGGAGTTGCAAGACCCCTCAAAGGTCAATAATGACTAATATTATTATTAATGTAACAGCACTCAAAATAAGGAAAAGGAACTCATACTTTCAGCATCTTAAAGCAGAGTTTTCTGGGTTGTAAAAACAGCCCACCCAGCCAGCAGTTTGTCATGGAGCTTAGTTCTGCCATAAAATGCTAATCAGCCTGAACAGTCACGTCCCCCCTGCACCATATCTTTTTATGAGCACATTAACATGGTCGTTAGGAAGAGGGGACTCATATGGACACAAACACGCACCACAATCATTTATTTCGCCCTCAGACTCCATCCTGAGTGACTCTAATTCATTAGCAGGAAGCAGTTTTCCTTCCTCTCCTTTGAGGTGGTTTCTGGTTTCCAGAAACCCAGACATGCCCAGACTGCCAAGTTGTTGTGTCCCCATAGTGCAGCATTTATTCCCTATGACAGATGTCACAGGAGCAGGTAGAGCCATCTCCTCTGTAAGGAAGAACACTCATGCTCTCTGGGATCTTCATGAGGAGTCGTGTTGTTGAAATAAAATACCAACGAGAAGGTTGAAAGTTAGAAATTCGCTGAATCGCTGGAGTACAGCACAGGACAAACAAAAGAATTTATGAAGAATGAGAGAATAACAAAACTTGTAGGAACCAAGAGCCATGACCTGAGAAGTAAAAACAGGAGGATGCTATAAATCAAACTACAAAGCCAAAGAACTTCTTAGCTTGAACTTTGTGCTCATTAACATAGTAAAATGCCATCCATAGGCTATGATCACCCCTTACTCATATAAGCTCCTTCCTCATAGAGCATGGATAGTAAAATAAATGTGCACTGTACCTTTAAATGGAGAGGAGAGAGTGAAAAGCCAATTACTATAGCTTTAGGTTGTTAGGCATACAGGAAATGGCAATTTTTTATTGTTCAAAGTGTATAAAAATGAGCACCTGGCATACTGAAGGGGTGCTAGCTATGTGGATTTAACACCTATCACCCATCTCTGCACAGGTATGAAATAAAATCAAATATCTCTACTCTGTGTGTGGATCAGCTTCATGCATACAGGGTTAAAGAACCCTGTTTTAGGGACAACAGKGTCATGTGGATCACTAGATGCAGCTACCTTTTGTTTGGAGTAAGGGCCTGTCAAAGATTTGATAAAAGTCACCTTTTTCCTTCAGATACCAAAAACGATCCCTCTGTATGTGATACAGAGATAGAGCCGGGAATAAAGTTTGGTGATTCAGATAGAGAGATACAGGTCACTGCCACTCAAGCTAAGAGAGAGCTAAAGCCAATTTTAGGAGTAGATAGCCAATCTCCAGAGGGCACCTTCAAACACACAGGCACTGTGATGCAGAGTAAAGGACAGCAAGTTACTGACAGCAAAGAACACAAGGACATTGGTCTTGTGGGTGTAACCCCGTGACCGGCAGGGAAGAGGATGCCCCCCACCGCTGCATTCATGGCACCCAGAACCAAGGCATTGCTAGCAGGCCCGGGGTGTCACTGCATCCTGCCTGCTTAGTCCCCTTCTTACCAGATCCCATCCGCTTGGGCGAAACAAGAATAAGGCAGTAGGAGCTTTAGTGCAAATTATTTCTCTTTTCCCAATTCTTTCTTTTTCCCCTATCAGTGAATTGTCCCCTCCTTCCATCTCCTATTCATTCCCTATCTCACTGTATGCAAACCACAATCCCCCTTTTCTTCTTTCTGCTTTATTTTCCTGAACACTCATTAACTACTCACAAAGGACCGTGCCTGGCAGATCGGAGCTGCAATTATCTCCTGGTTCTGACCCGTGTTCAGCGGTCAGAGATTAGCATCAGCAATAATAATGGAGTGCGAGATGCAGGCAGCTGCATGCTGGGGATTTGACAAGTGTCCAGACCGCTGGAGCCAACGTGACGGGAAGGGAATCCACGCAGGGGACTCTGTCCTCAGAAAGGTGGATGTGGACATTTCGATTTTTCCAACACATCCCTCATGCCTACTCAGGGAAGATGATCAACTTGTCCTCCAGTATTCCAATTGTAAGTCCTATTCTACTCCCACTCATTCTGGTGCACCCGTGAACCTAAGGGAGGCAGGAGGTCATTTCTGATACAGTTACCCTCCTGACCTCAAACTTCACTTATTTTTTTTTTTTCATTTGCCAAGTGCAAAAACCACCGAGAAAATAGAACTCCAAATCATGCACATTAGAAAGGAAGTACCTCCCAGACTGCTAAAATAAACAGTCCTGCCTTTTCCCACCCCCAGTAAAGGATAGGAAAAATATTAGACTGTTTCCTGACTTTCTGAGTGCCTTCCCAGTGAGGGTTCCCATGCAGCTTTCATGCTTTCTGTCCACGCACTCGCCTGTTTAAGGCATCCATCCATCTCAGTCCACCATACTGCAATTAAGATTCCACAGCAGGCTTCAGTGTGGGTCTCCTTGTCATTTCTCTTAGCTTTTCAACAGCTTTGTTTTCTAAAATCTGTGGCTTTGTTTGTATATGGGTTTATGATTCTTTGTTTTCAGTTACTGCAACCAGACTCCAACAAACAGGTAAGTCCTGTAATAAGCTTGGGGAAATAGTTGATCTTTGGCTCAGTCTTATCTCCTCTATCCATCAAAAGTATTAGGGCTGTCTCTATGTCACATCTTTGGCTGAACCTTCATCTCAGCAAGTCCAGGCTGTCAAAACTTTCCAGGTAATGTTGGAATTTGCTTGTCATTTAACACCTTCTGGATACCACTTTTGTTTCTCCCTCCCTCAAAGGGGAAAAACTGTAGACAAGACTCCCAAGTTTGGGGTTGTATGAGTCCAGGATAAAACTTAATCTGTTTAGCTATTTGGCAATAAGACTATAAGCCAAGCTGATAGGCAACAAAAAAACACCACCAACCAACCAAAAATCCCCACAAACACAACAAAAAGTGATAGATGCAAATACAGCTATGAGGAGAATGGCTATGAACTTTGCTCATACCTGTTTCCTGTTAAGGTGCTTGATCCACTCCTGGCCTCATTTGAAATATCCAGTCTTCTAGAAAACAGGAACAGAATTCTCAGCAGCACAAACTTTTTCAAAAGATGACTTCAAATTCATCCTGCTTCTGGTTATCTTAGAAATAACATGAGAACAGACCCTATCAGAGCATATCACTGCTCCCTGAATCTGGTATCTGCTGACACCTGGACATTTGGAAGTGCAGTGATAATGAAAAAGAAAGAGGAAAATTTTAATTGAAACTTTCTGAGCCTCAAAAGCTGTTCAGCTTGAGATTTGGAGAAAGTTCAAATTTGATTTGCATTGTAGCTGATTAACCCTGTTCATCCTAAAAATATCCCTAAGTATATTTTCTCAGTTATAAGACATCTGAAAAATGACAGAAAGAAAATGCTAGGAAACAATTGCTTAAGTGTTTGCAGGTCAGGTGGCCTCACACCCACTTTTGTGGTTTAAATATAGATTTATTTTTTTTTACTGGCACAAAAACTTTCAGCAATTAACTTTAGATTTTTGTAGGCAAGTATTTACACCAGGAGCTGCTACCTGCTTGCTTCCCTTAAGTAGGAAGCAACAGTATGTGTTAGATGACCAATCACAACCACAGATTGAGTGAAGATAGAAAAAGCTATGCAAGGAAAAAAAGGGAGGGGGAGAGAGGTAAAGCAGCAGCATTCCACTTTTCTAAACACAGAATATGAGTTGAACAATGTCAAGTTTGCAATCAATTCCAATCTGCCCATTTCAAAGGCAGAACAGGTTCAAGAAGATTAGCAGCAACATCCACAGTTTTCACCTGGAGGACACCTGTTTCAGGCCAGCCACACATACAGTTTATCACATAAAGCCTTTTTAGTTGCTATAGTGAAATCATTAATTGATCATTTATCACCTCCCTTGAAATGAATGAATTGCCACATCTGCTCTCACCCTTGCTGTTCTGATGAGCACAGGATTTTGCCCCTGAATGGACCAGGGAGATAACCCCAGCCCTTCACATATGTGCAACCTTCTAGTTATATTAAGTTCAAGGCATGCTGCTACTGCTGAGTGAAAGTCTGAACTCCCACGCATTAGTTATTCCCATTTAGTATGTGAACAGAAGATGCTGCTTTGCAGGGCTGTCGATCCAGCATGAAACTCACTTTGGAAAACTGTTTTTAAAGAAGAGAATATCTGCATGAGGGAGGGGAGAAGGTGGAAGAAATAAATCTCCTGGCGCTTTTGTTCATTATTTAAAGCAACGATTATTTTCTCTCTCATTTTTGCTTTCAAATTTGATAACTAAGAGACAAGATTTCTTTTACTAGGGATCACTGGGGGAAACAGACCATGCAATCAGAGTTTCAGAGAATGCTTTATTCCAGCGTTTCAGGCAGGAGAAAGGTCCAGAGGAGATGAAAGAAGCAGCAAACAGGAATCTGAAGAGACTTTGAAATGCAGCTCTGATCTTTGGTTCAAACCTCACATGAGCCACTTCTTTGGATTCCTGTGTATGGCATAATAATGGCATCGTGGTTGTATCTAAAATAGTGTGTCCAGCAGGACCAGGGCAGTGACTGTCCCTCTGTACTTGGCACTGGTGAGGCCACACCTCGACTCCTGTGTCCAGTTCTGAGCCCCTCACTGCAAGAAGGACACTGAGGTGCTGGAGCGAGTCCAGAGAAGGGAAACAGAACTACTGAAGGGTCTGGAGCACAAGTCTGATGAGGAGCAGCTGAGGGATCTGGCAGTGTTTAGCCTGGAGGAAAGGAGGCTCAGGGGAGACCTTATCACTCTCTACAACTGCCTGAAAGGAGATTGCAGCCAGGTGGGGGTCACCCTCTTCTCCCAGGCAACCAGTGACATGAGRTAAGAGAAGGTGTTCAGGAAATGCCTGAATGTGGCACAAAGTGCCATGGTCTGGTTGACAAGGTGGTGGTCGGTCAAAGATTGGACTCAATGATCTTGCAGATCTTTTCCAACGTAAATGATTCTGGGCATCTACCTTGTCTAACACTACCAAATATAGAATGCGAGGAAGGGAAAACTAGGAAGTGGGGTCTGTTAATCTATCAGGAGTCTATCAGGGCTCCTCCTGCCAAGCCCCACTACAAAAAGCCACTGCAATGAGCATCTGGCCAATGCACTCAGGTCCTCACATCTCTGAAATGGTCTTGTGGTTCATTGCTAACTCTGTTCAGGTTAGGACTCACCAGGCTGCAAAACACAAACATTAAAGAAGCTGCAATGCCTGACTGTATCCATCAGTTTCTTCCGGAAGCTAACAGCCCTGTTCCTCAGATGACTTCAGGTGATGCTGGATGCAACTGTCTTTACTGAGAAAACAGTCTTGGCTCAGATCTGCGCTCAAGACTCCAGAGTAAGCCCTTATGATASCTGGTGCACTGTCATAACTGAACTTTGCAACTGCTTCTGTCCCTAATGTCCTAACAATGAACCAAATACCTGGATCAACATGCTACTTGGTGCATTTACTTTTTTAAGACCAGCAGTTTGCCAAGTGTAACTCATGCACTATAGAGAAGGCCACCAGATAAATAGAGAGTGCATAATAACCTGGCACACATTTATGAGACAGGGAAAAACCAGTATATCATGGGGTTTCAGGCAGGGAGTACAGCATCAGCAAGCTGGAGGGGAGAACATTATTAACAAAGCACTTTCTCTGAGCTCCTTGATAACTTGGATGAGGTAAGCTGAGTCTGGAGGATATGTTAACTTTGTGCATACACAGAATGGGCAAGCCTTGTGACTGTTAATGGCTTTGTTAAATCATTTCTCTCAGCGAGTCTGTCTGTAATAAAGGATTGCTGCAGCTACCCTCATTTTTTAAGCTGCTTTGAGTTTTGCACATGGAAAGTATTAAGTGCTGGCATTACATCTGTAAAATTAAGGCCCTAAAAAGGTCAAAGTCATCAGCTTAATTTTTGCAAAGAGGATTGAACAACACTGGGATCTCAGGGTATCTGATTAGTTATACCTTACAGTTTTTTCTGTTGTCTACTCTACCATACTTTGACTATATTTTCTCTCCCAAAGGTCTGTGGAGGCTTTAAGTTAATTTTGTGGTAGCATAAGGTACCAGACTGCCAAACTGCAAGATTAAAAGAATCCTACGTGTTTAGATCTGCAAGAAATATCAGCACCAGTTTCTTTATCCATTATCCCATCTCTGTTTCCCTCACTCCCTTCCTACCCTAAAATAACCTCAGCAATTAAACTGAAAAGGGACTCACAGAAGGAAGAAAAACTGCAATCTCTGTGTCCCATTCTGCCCAGCCCCCTCTGGCTAACTGCCCAACAGGAAGGCTATTTATACGGAATTTTTTTTCAGGAGGTGGGTGAAGGGCTCTGCTATATCGCATCCATCCATATGATAGGCAACTAATCAGCCACCAAATCATGATGACTTTCAGATGTGGAGCAGGGTCAGAAGCCAGAGGTGAGAAGTATTAAGCATCCTGCCAATTTGCATACATGTAGTCACATGAACTGGAGCTCTGGAGTAACAAGTAACAAGTAACAAGTAACATCCACCAAAGCGAGCACAAACAATGAAAAATGTGACCTGAACAGTTTCTGTTTTGAACATCAGCTCTCTTTCTCAAAGTCATAGAATGCTTTGGATTGGAAAGGACCTTAAAGACCACTTACTTCCAATGCCCCTGCCATGGCATGCCCAGGTTGCTCAAACTTTATTTGAAGGCAGCAGAGATGTTCTGGTTGACAAAGAAAGGAGACAACACCCACTCCAGCACACGGCCACTGAGCCACAACCACCCCAGCCTAAGAGGCAAAAGCAAACAGTCAGCCAAGCCCTTTTGGTGTGCTGTAATTACAATACCAATATTTTTCCAGAGCTTGTTAATCCTAAACTTTTCAAGAATTCTATGGACTCTGTCACCTTGGAAATCCCAACTTCATTTGATCAGTACAGAAAGTCCTTCTGTTATTTGTCACACAGAAAAACATTGCTGTGCAGAACCATCAATCCAGCCTGAAATTCAGTGTGCTGAAAGAAAAGAAAATCTGCATGGTGAAAAACAAAGGCAAAACCAAAAACCTCCCAAAGGTGGTTGAGACCAGGGGAAACAAAGATGTGGTTGTTCTCCCTCAAGGCAAGGGAAAGGGGTTATTTATAGTGGGCAGAGAAGGGGAGAAATAAACATGCTGGGGAACTGGTTCTACCAAAAGTATTCAAAGGTAGGTTTCCAAGCAAAATGAAAAAAGTCAAGGAAGATGAGGAATGGCTCTGTACAACCATTCGGAGATGTTTCAGGCTGTCTCCAAATGCAGGTGGAAAACACTACTCAGAGTTGATTTACATGGGTTTAGATTTCCCTTCCCCTGCCAGTAGGAGGACTAGAAATGGACTGAGCTCTCTTATTTCAGTACCAAAATTTGTCACAAAACATGTTTTCAACAACCGGGGGGCCATGTAACCAGTCCATCCACCTTCACGCTCCTCTTAGCAACATAGAACTTCTCTCCTGAGGCCCACTGACTCTCTTTCTTCAAATCCAGTTTCAGAGTACACTTCTTCTTTAAGTTTCCCGAGAAGTTAGCGTAAAAGTCTTTTCTCTTAAGCAATTGTGACAAAAACATCCTGATATGAAAAAAGCCCACCCACACAAACATCTAAGAGCTAATGTATATCACCACATTTGTCAGACAGAAGGAAGAGCAGTCATTTGCTCCCTCCACCTATTACAGCTGGCTCCACAGGCCTCTGGAGAAAGGCTTTTCTGTCCATGGCTGATGGAGTTTGTATCTCTCTCAAAGACAGGAACAGAAGGCCTTCGAGATCCTGCCATCAAGGACCCTGATAGAAGAGGACTGTCCTTTGGCAAGGGCGGTTACAGCAACGCTTCACAGGGTGGTTTAGGGTGAGGAGTTCAGACCTAGACATCTGAACTGAAGGTGTTTAAAGTCACGGTAGATGAAGATCAGCCTCTGTCTCCCCAACAAAAAAAAAAAAACCAAAACAACCCCATGGTCTCAGGGACAGAGTTCATTTGAGGAACCCAACTTCATTGACACCCAGACTACAACTTTCTTGATACTGCAGCAGCACTGCAGCAACAAACTATCTCGAGTTAGACTAAAAGCTTGATTTTCCTCCTCAGGAAACTGTACTTTTAACACTGACACACACACCAAAAAAAAAAAAAAAAGAGAGAGAGAGAAATCCCTAATTTTACAATCAGCTCTTGGAGAAAAACTGGTCTGAGAGAAGTTATTAGGCCTAAGGATTACTTTGTACGTCTTTACCCAGCATGTAAAGTGCTGCAGATACTAGCAACTGCCACAGAGCAAACAACTGAAAATTAAGGGAAATTAAAGTAACAAGATGGATCTTGTGGAAAGTTGAAGAATCTCAGCAATTTCTAATACATTCTGAGAGCTTCAGGAGGAAAAGAAATCAGTGACCTGCAACTCATCTATACTTGTCTCTCCTCTTGCTGTGACTTCAGCTTGATAATACAGTGGAATTCTATTTTACTGATCTTCCCTTGAAGGGATCATTTGACTCAACAGATCAAACCTGCTTCCTCACCAAAAAATAGTCTCTGTGTGGGGACAGATGTCTTTGCCCTGTTGATTAGAGAACCATCAGATGGATCAGATTGGAGGTGACTTATTTTAATACTTTTGGAAAACAGGAAAGAATTTGATATCTCACATATGAAAGTCGCTAATTAAAGAAAGCTGCTAATTAAAGCCAATTAGAACCTGACTGACCCATAATCATATTAAAATACTTACAGCAGAACCAAATTGCCCCTGCAAAAAGGGAATTTTGCATTTCTGCATACTATTCATGGGGAGGACAAAGAAGAGCTAGAGGGAAGCTCCCCACTGTGCAGATCTGTTCCTGAAATGATCCAAACAGGTACAGCTGGGTGGCATAAAACCTGACAAGGGAATTCAGCTTTACAGGGACTTCACCTGTCTGCATATTCCACTGCTTGGATTGGGGATTTCACATGGTGAGCATCCCTCTCACCACATCACAAAATGACAGTCTAATGGGGAACTAAGATCTGTTTCCTAATACCCATCTATTGTTGGTAGAATTATCTACTTTTCAATTATTGACCTAGCCTCCACAGCTTCACACCACTCATCCTTCTGGACAAAAGTCCCTTCACAGCAGTTCTGGACATGCACTGAGCCCTGTCTTTCAGAAGCAGTAGGGCCCCAAAAAGCCATGCCCTGTGCTAATGCCATCTGTACACTTAGGCAGGAGACACCAGGCTGTAGCTTCTGTTTTAGTACTGGCCAGAATGGCACACATGCTTTGAGCTACATGTCAAACTGTGCTTAAATCGAGACTCTAAAGAGAAAGGGCAGGATGCCTCTTCTTTTTCAAGGCAGCTAAACACCAGTTTACAGGAGAGCTGGGCTCTCCTAAACCCTAAGCTGATGTACTAACTGCAGGGCTGCTTTCTTCCTCTAGTGCTTACTTCAGTTGCTCCTTGTGTTGTTGCTATCCTAGTAACAGAGGAGAAAAAACAGTACAAAACAGTACCTGAAAACTTGCATCTGCATTAAGATCAACCCAGCCTCCTTCTAGTGATCCATGTGCCCATATTCTTCATTTATCTTCATTTCACACTGTCGTTCATGCCAGCTACGTTGTCTCTGCCAAAAAGCTTTTGGAAAGAGGAAGTGTCATGAGAACCACTGCAATTATAGATCCAAACCCACACCAGCTGGGTCAGTGCAGCAACTTCAGAAACTTTTTTTGTGGCTAGGACCACGTGTTCATATACATATATCTCTATTTTCATGCGTGTCTGCTTTTTAAATTTTCTTTGTTAAGCAAAAGCTACCACGCTCTGCAAATTCACAGCAGTTTGTGCCGCCAGACTCTAGATGTTTGCAGCAATATGATGTTTGCAGCAGACTGAAAAACAAGCTTGCTGTGCAAATGCTGACTTCATGGCATGGGTGCATTTTGGAGCAGTGTTCCCTGACCCCTGTGCAGGGAGGCCCTACAAAGCAGTCCCCAGTAAGCCTGTGAAATTGCACTGATGGGTAACAAACATAAATGTGGTGGATAAGGTAAAGGGCATCTTGGTGAGCTATAGGAGGAGCGGAGCATTGCCAGAGCATTGTCATGGGAATGGCTGTAAGCAGCCACTTAAACATAGGGTTTCAGCTGTTCCTTTCTAGGAGGCCCAGCTTAAAAAATAAACCTATCCCAAAACTGTGTGTGTTTGTCACCATTAACTACACAGGATGAACCATATAGTCTAACTTTCGATCTACCACCCTGTTCCTGTCCATATGATCCCACTAACAGCTGCTCCAGGGTGGCAGAAAGGGCAGCACCCTCACAACTGGTCCATATACAAGGACAGCCAAACAGCCCTGGAAAGGCACTGCTCTATTTTCTCATTTGCCTAATGCCTACACATGCCTCACTGTGACGACAGGGGGTACAACAGGAGATGTAATAGGGACAGTTCACAACCTGAGCAGAAGCCAAATGGAGGCAGCAAGGCAGAAGCAAAGGGTAGAGGAAGCAGACCACAGCTACTCCAGGGTAGGTCTGTTCCCCAAACCACTTCACGTCACCTAAGCAGTGAACAAACCTGGAGCCAGTTCTGGTCTGCTGACCTGGAACATCTCAGGGGCATTCTTCTGGAGCTTGCTCTTGACTGTATCCTGGCTTTCCACAGCATTATGCAGGTTTGCCGTGCAAAACTCTCCTGAATTCTATCATAAAATAGAAATTCAGGGATGAAAAAAACCTCCCATGATTTCAAAAGGAGCCAGAGCCTGATTTATGGCTTTGTGTCTCACCAATGCTAGCTCAGTTGGGAGATTCAGGATTTCTGCAAGGAGAAGGTTGTTTTGAAACCTCCTGAACTTTTCTGAGCTAGAAGGTGGTCTGAAAGTAAAGCTTCTTTTATTTTCTCTTTTTTCTCTCTCTTTTATTTAGTACTCTGTGCGACAATCCCCCAGTGAGACATTTGCTAGCCAGCAGAAACAGAGATTCAGTCTCTCTGCATCAGTGCAGGATACAAACAGCAGTGTGTACTTGCTTGGGGGGCTAGGTCAGGGCAGGCTGGATGGACCCGTCACAGCAAAAGCAATTTGTCAGGCATGCAATGGCTTAAGGGTGCAGCAGCCTCACCTTTGCAATAACCTGTCCACCCCTAAGTGTGCCCTAGGAGGTGAGCTGTGCAGAATCCACGGCTGCACCCAGACCTGGGCTGCACAGACAGGGCACAGACACTCCAAGGCAGGTAAAGCAGGACTAGAGCTCTGGCACAGCACAAGCACTTCTTGGAGGCTGGTTTGCCCACCCATGCCAACCACTGCACTCTCCTGCTGTGTGAAAGGCTGGACTGAGTCCTGAGAGCACCTGAAAACATCCATATCCTTCCTCCCACATATTAAACACAGTGGGTTATTTTCACATCTGCCTTTTTTTTCTATTAGTCCTCCACCTGTCACATCTGCCTTCTTTGTTCCATTTCTCCAAGATCTCATGCTGCACACTTAGAGGAGAAAGGCTGCTGTGCTCAGTCTTGCCTTCCCTTCCAACACAGCTCCCTCCCTCATACCCTGCTAACCATGAGGAATCCTCCCACACAAGAAGCTCTCCTCAGGATACCCAGGCATTGCAGTAGGAGGTACCTTGCACAGAGTACATACTGAGACAGCAATGGCTGTCCTTGTGAGCGTGTTGTCCTTACACTTCCCAGCCCCCCCTCAGCCACTGTGCAAAACCCACACAGGTGGTCCAGTCATTCCCATAATTCTACTCGAAACTTTGACTTATGGGACAACAGGCAGAACGTGTCTGTGATTGTCCCCTAATTCCCACAACCCTCCCTTTCTCTCTCCCTGCCAGGCATGGATGATGTGTGGTGGTGTCAGATGACTACTTTATATCCTCATGAGTCAAACCCTAGTATCCCTTTATATTTGCTCCCAGTATGGAAGTGGTGCCTCACGTTGTTTCCTTCTGTGACCTCAACATCCAATTCCTGTTGCCCTTGGTTGCTTTACCTACAGGAATAATACCATCTGTGGCAAAGATAATACCGTGTAGCAGCTCCTCAGTACATGTGGTCGTTCTGATTCCTTCCACCAAACCCCCGCGAATGCAGAGCAAGGTGCCACGTGTAACCCACAYGTTCAGCTAACACGAAACCCTTTAACAGCAGCTCTTTTAAAACCTCAGGCTAATCCTATGAACTCCCAGCTGCAGGTGCAAAGGGGTTGATGCCTCCAGTGCTGTGCCTCCCACAGGTACAGAGATGCTCCTGGGGCGCTCATGCCCACACAGGCAAGCACGCAAATGTTCTCCCACACGCAGACCTGTTCACACGCTCACCCCACGCTGCACTCACCCGCAGTTCTGCGCAGGGTTTTACTGGGAGAGATAAGCTGCATGCACGTTGTGGTGGCGCAAAGAGAAAGCAGAGCTCCGGGTCTCCATCAGAGGCAGGCACAGGCTTTTCAGAGGAAGGCTTCAATGTGTGACTGTGATTTTATCTCCCATGTCCGTTTGTCATTAGCATCAATTGCCGATTTGGTGGCATACCGATAGCATGATGTGATCTCTGTTGTCTCTCTCTTTTCCTCTGGGGTTAGGCACTGCTTTTTCTCATTACCTTTTTGCTGAAAAGTGTTTATCGTGGCAGATAATCTGAGAGAAAGATGCTTCTTGAAATAATTTGTCTTTTAGCCATACGAGTAGGAAGTGTCTCACAGTTTCAGTCTCTCCTGTCATTTAACCRAGTCATTCTTCTTTCTTGTACTGCTGTACTTCGGCATTGGCTGTCCAGCTCTAAGTTGTGGACTGTATTTTTCCATGTGTAGACAAAAAAAAAAAAGCCCAATCAGACTTGGCATAAAAATTTGGGATGTAAGAGAACCAGTAGAGGGGGTCACATTCCTTTGTTCAGGCTCTCCACCTGCTTGTTGCACTAAATC
The DNA here is from genome assembly GCA_018881555.1 of Amblyornis subalaris. Taxonomy (NCBI): domain Eukaryota; kingdom Metazoa; phylum Chordata; class Aves; order Passeriformes; family Ptilonorhynchidae; genus Amblyornis; species Amblyornis subalaris. The sequence continues at coordinate 2,367,928 of JACAXG010000058.1, forward strand.
TATCCGTCTTCACCAGGAAAGTTTGGTATTGGCAGCCACAGGGGCCCTCATCCCCAGCAGTGAGACACCCATCTGCTCCACCAGTAACGTGGTTAAGGGAGCAAGCAGGGATTTACAGAAGACAACACTGCTTTCACTCAGATTTCAGGTTTGAACCTCCAGTGCTTCAAGAGCAMAAAGCTGACTGGCTCAAATCAAGTGGCATGAAGTACAGCAGCTTTTTCTGCATGTTGGTTAGAAGTAGGGAAGGAAAACAAGTCTGTTCTATAGGTAATTTCATGGGCATCACTTTGTGATGSAGAGAAAAACAGTGAGATTGAGATTTTTTTTTTTTTTAATCTGTTGTGAAACCTGAATATATTTTTCATTGTAAACTGCTGGTGAAAAATTGAAACTTTTGCTCTTCCCCATTGACTGGAAATTCCAATTCAGAGTAGCGACATTTTTGATCAAAACAAAGCTTTTGGATTATCTCAAAATCGAAGTATTAGTTTTACAGAAGCAGCATGGAATAATCTATTTGAAATTGTATCAACAAACCAGATGTCCCCTTAACACAGCTACTTACAGGAATTGCTTCCTGGCCTGATTATGGCTCCAGGAACACGGTGAGACACAGGACTCACACAGGGTGCTTCAAGTTGACCAGACAAAACTCTTTGCATTGCCACTGCCTTGTGGGTTTACAGGTCTTCAGTTGTACTTAGTGCACAGTGGAAAGGGGGGTGTTGGAAAGGCAATCTGTGAAAGCGACGTGCCCTGTGGAAACACAGTCAGAAATCTGTTCAGAACAAATCTGCATTTTATCCTGGAGAAAAAAGAGGGGTTTAGGAGGCACATTTTCACACAGGGCTGGTATGGATGGCACTGTGGAGGGAAGAGGAACAGGAGGGGTGTCTCATGTAAATACACCATCACACAATTTTGCTGTTGCTGTAGTGACACATGTACTTTGTTACCTTTCCAAATCAGCCCCACTCTATCCTCATGCGTGGCAGAGTGGACACATATAACACCTCTTGTGCAGGGATCCACAGACAGCAGCCTGCTTCTACATGCACACATCAGTCAAAGCTCACATTGTGATAGCACAAACCACACACAGAAGCCTCCAGGACTCTGACAGAGCAGTCAAGAACAGGAGTAACATATTCTGTTATCCTAATATTCACACACATAGTCTTACATGCACCCATGCTAAGGTGCATGCAGAACTTGCAACACATTTTCCAATATTTTCTCAAAATTTCCCTAGGACCAGACATGCTTACTCATTGGTTTAATCCCAAATACACAGAGCGTTCAGTCCTGCCACTCACAAATCATCCCATCTCCCTTGGGAGAGTGGATCTGGCAGCCCTGTCTCCCCTGAGACAGAGGCTGCAGTTTGTGCCAACAAGAAGAGAAATCCCGCCAAAACCTTGAGAACAGCCCTGGGCTCATTCACATTTTCTCCTGTTCCTGAGGGAAAAGAATAATAATAATAAAAAAACCCAAACCAGCTGTGAATTTATTGACTCTCCCTTAAGAATCTCTGGTGCAGTAAATTCCACCTTCATGGCGCTGGCTAATTATGCATTTATTTAACTCTGTTGCTGTGGTTTTTTTAATGATTCTCTGCTGTTGTTTGAAGTTCACCGTCTATTATTTGCAATAAAAACCCCTGTCATATTTTTGCCTCATTATTCCTAACAAATAGCGCATTTTCTGCCCCCTCCCCGCCTCTCTTCCCTGCTCTGCGTTGCTCCCTGCCACCCTCACCTCTCCGACTAGCACTCCCCGAGTTTCAAAGACCAGCTGTTAGCATTTTGTCAACGGAGTGCTTTTGAGAAACTTCTGTCACGGGCTCCAGCACAGCAGGGGCTGCTGAATAAAATATCAGCCCTTCAAAAGGGAATTAAGGCAGAGAACAGAAGCAGCAGGGAGAACAAGGAGCGGAGAGGCCGGCTCTGCGGTCCCCTCCCGCCCGGCAGTTTGAAAGAGGGAGCCCTTCGGTGTCGCTCCGAGACACATGCCCGGGACAGATGTGGTGTCCAGCTACTCGATGAGAATTGCCTTTGGCACGAGAAAGAGAAGCGGTGAAATACTCTTCCTAGGGAAGAAGTAGAGCAACACTTAGTTCAGTGACATTGAACTCGAGTGCAATTTTATCCACTCCCGACTTCAACTTGCAGGATCTGACTTCACTCCCTCACTTCCTTACACTTGCCCAAGCTTCGCTGTTGAAGTGTTTCTTACAGCCCAAAAAATGACGTTAAAGTCTTGTTAATAAATTTTTCCAGGTAAAACACAATTTTTCGCAAACCAAGTAAAAAAAGGGAAGCGGATTAATGCACTTGGTTTGCACTGACAATTTCTAAATCAGCAAACACCACTCATTCCCATCTTCAAAAAGGAGATTTGGGCAATTACAGGCCTATCAGCCTTATCTTGATTCCTGGGAAGGCGACAGAACAAATGCTTCTGGAAACCATTTCCAAATATACTAAGGATAAAAAAGAGAGTTATTTGGAGTAGTCAGCATGGATTTATGAAACAGAAATCATGCCTGGCCAACCTGTCAACCTTCACAATGAAATGACCAGTTTAGAAAAGGAGGAAAGGAACGTGGTGATTCTGTGATTCATGATTGACCTGAATGATGGGGAAGAGAGCACTCGGCAAATTTACAGAAGATACAGCACTGGAGGAATGGCTGCAAAAGCAACCAAAGGGCTGCAAAATGCACCAAAAAGTTGTGCTGCCACTCAGAGGGACTTTGCCAGGCTTAGGAATTGAGATGACAGGAATCTCAAGAAGTTTGAAGGGAAGCACAAAGTGCTGCACCCAGGGAAGAAAACCTCATGCACCACCATGTGCTGGGGTTCAACTGGTCAGAAAGCCACTCTGCGTAAGAGGCTTTCAGTGTTCTATTGCATAAGTAATCGACAAGGAGCCATCAGTGTGTGTGGCAGTCTGCAGCCTCTTGTGAAGAACAACACTGACAGCAGGTCAAGGGAGGTGATCCTTCCCCTCTCCCCAGCACTGAAGATGCAGAGTTTGGGGTGCTGTGCCCTGATCTGGCTCCCCAATACGATAATGACATGGACATACTGGAGTAAGTCCAGCAGTGAGTAACTAAGATTATCAAGGACCTGGAGCATATGAGAGGCTGGCAGAGTTGGGATTGTCTAGCCTCAAGAAAAAAAGGTGTAGGGTAAATCTCACCACTATAAATACCTGATGGCAGGCAGCAAAGGCACAGAGTCAGACTCCAGTTAATGGTGTCAGTGAAAGAGCAAGAGGCAGAGGGGGCAAGCTGAAATACAGGAAATTCCTTTAAAACATAAGAAAAACAAAGCCTTTTTTTTTTTTTTACGGTGAAGGTGGTCATACACTAGAACAAGTTGCCCGGAGACCAGTGGGGTCTCTAGCCTGGCTGCAATTCAAATCCCATCCGGACACAGCAGTAAGCAATGCGCTACACTTGACCTTACATTCAGTAGAGGAGTTAGACTAGACAAGCTCCTATAGCCTGAATAATTCTGTGACTGGATGTTCTTGAATAATTCTGTGACTGGAGGTTCTCTGGTCACTGAACACACTTAAGATAGATTTCAGAACAGTCTGACAGGAACCAGGAATCCAGAGATGTTCATTTCACCTAAAAACGAGGTGTCTCAACAAATTCAGAATGACTCCAAGTAGAAGAAATCATCAAAACTCATCCCCTTAACCACAGTTTGCCTTTGAACATTTTGTAACAGATAAATGACTCAGCTCACTCTACTTATGTTCTACTGTTATGCAGCATGTTTGTCTGGAAGAAGAAATGTTGGCTCACTTGGAACCCTTGGCCAGTGCAGGAGAGTTTGCACAGGGAGGGATGTGTACCTACATTTGCTCCTTCTCTTTTTCAGGCACGTTGCAAAAGCCCCACAATACAGGATGCCTGCTTCCTAATCAAGGAAACCAGTCGGCAAATTAAGATATCTCATCATCGTGCAGTTTTCTGCCATCCATTTTGAAGTTTTAGCTTAGGTGGTTATTAAGATAACTTAATGAGGCCTGTGGTTTCCAGTTCTCCAAATATTTAGACTATTAGTGCAAATCCTTTCTTCATAACTTGACCAAGCTATACATATTTAAATTTGTCCTTGTAAATCAAGTCCACTCCAGCCCTGGATTACGTTCTTTCTCTGCACTTCATCCAACTTGCCAAATATTCTGGAAGTCAGGTGTCCAAACTGCAGTGCTGCATTTTAAAAGTGGTTGCACTGGAGCTTTGTGAAGAGGATGTTCCTCCCACCTCCATGCCATGACACTTGCACACTTGAAGTTTTAAACTGGAGTACTCTTGGATTTATCCTTTGTTTAGCAGCTGCCGTAGTTGCTCACAGCATCACCAGCTGCTGCTTTTATTTCTTTGGTCACAATAAGTAGTTGTTTTGGATGGGATAAGTAAACTTTATATATATAAACCTTTTCCATATGCAAGCATACATACATATATTCCTCCTGTCTTTGAAAGCAAGTCACTTGGAGCAGGGCATTTCTGGAACTTATGTCCAGCTCAACCAAGTGTACTAGTTAAAAAGCACTTTCAAATTTCACCTTACGTCATTTTGATGTATTAAAAGCAGAATTACATACTTTGAAACAACATGTTACTTAGAACTCCACTAAATTTTCTCAGAACTTTAAATGCAAACCAAATCATTTCACAAAGAACCAAAGAATGTGATCCCCCCTAAAACCACTGAAATTTTTGTCCATTTCTCTCAAAAGACCAATATATTTTTTATTTTAAAGAGAAAAAGCATAGACCTTTTTGCAGACGTGTTTCTGCATTCAGCCTAAATCAATTACGATGACTTGTGTTTACCCGTTAAATGTCATCTCACTAGTTTCTGTTTTCTCTAATGATCTGGCTCCTCATTAGTGAGTTTATACTAACTTTTCCACCATATTCAGTGCTCTCAAATTGTTATTTGAGGTACCATGCCTAGTTTGGCAACATTCTGTCTTAAGACAGACACACATTAGTTACAGCTCTTCCAGTGGAGAACAGACATGACTGGAGAGGTCTACAAAACATAACAATGAATAAAGATCAAGGGTGAGGCTCATTCAACAGAAGAGAATGGGCAGGGCAAGATATCAATAAAACTTCATTAAACAGTTGAAATATTGAATGTTCTGTATGTCTGTGGGAAACCAAGCAAGAACCTCCAGGGTATAATTGCACCTTCCCCTGGTCCTTCTGCTCCTTCCACAACCAGGTCTTCCCATTACTTCTTCATTTATACCAGTTTTGGCATATCTCTTAGTTCTCTTTCATCCTKCTCGGTTATATTACCTTTAATTGCACCTTTGTTGTAGTTCCTCCCATTCTAATGTAAGGAATGCACATTATTCTTCCTCTTTCCAATCTCCGCTAGTTCCCTCAAAACAGCCAGGGAAGTGCACAGCGAGGACATAAAAGGCAAGTGTTGTATTAAGGGATAGAYCGAGAATTTCCCAGAAAGCAGTGAGGAACCAGTTCCTTGGGCAGCAAAGCAACCAAAGCACCAATCTAAGGGTCTCTCTCCTACTGTTAATAACCTGCAACATATCAGGGCCCAAAGGCATTTTCACACCATTGCTTCTGATTTACTAACACCAGACCTGAAGTGCTACACAGGGTATTTTCCTTCAAAGAGGGCTAGCTAAAGCAAGCCTGTGAATACCAAACTATGAGATATGCCATTGTCACAGGAGTAGCTGGATGGGCCTGTGGTGAATTCAGGCACAAAGTCCTGCTCTTGGGCAGTATGGACACAGAGCATTAGCACACATGGCTCTGTAGCTAGATTTACTGACCTGCTTGCTATGAAGAGATGTGTTAAAAAATTGGGAGGTGAAGCTGGATCTGGGACAGGTAAATAAACAGGAAGCTGCATTTCTGCCTTAAAGAGATAAGCCTGGCACTAGGGGACATATAAACATCAAGGCAATCCACACTACTGTGAATGAATCCCTTTGTTGCAGAGCTTTAACACCCTGATGGGAAACACAGAGTGGAAAGACCATATATTACCTCTGCCTATGTTCTAACAGTACTTTTCAGCTCAATCCTTGGAGCTCTGGTATAAACTGTTTCAAGGGGAAATCTGAAATAGGTGACTTTGAAAATTAGGTTTATTATCAGTGGCCCCCAATTCACCACATCAGAATCTATACTGCTTCTGGAATGAACATATCCGCAGTGCCCACAAAGGGAAAGAGGCTCAAAATTGCCACTCTAATGACTACACTTAAATTGCTGATCAGGTTGGGATTCAGAAAGCTAAAATTTCAATTCCAAAACATAGCCTAAGGCCACAGCATGTCTGAAGCACAGGTTTGACAGAAGGGCCTCTCATAGTGCTTCACTGACTAATGAGATTAAAGGGTTTTCATTAAATCAGTTGTAGTTATAAGGCTTTCCCCTTATTGCACTTGCATCTTAAAAAGGTAAGTGGTACTGTACAATTTGATACATTTGACTCAGAAAAGATTAGCAGCCAGTTTGAAGTTTTCCATTCAAAGTAAGCCAGTATCAAAAGCCTCACTTGAGCCCCAAGAGTTTGGGAGCGATACTGTTTTTGAATTTTAGTATTTGGACAGGGACAGAGATTTTCCTTTCTGGTTTCTGATCAAAGTGTTTTTCAAATGGAAACAGCCCATATTTAAAGTTCTTATACGTCTGTCTACAAAGACATTTCATTTAGATGTGTAACTACCCCAAATTACACAAGCAGTGACAATTAAGAGTTCCAAGGCATATCACGACAGACAGGGATCTGGTAACAAAAGTAGGTAGAAGGTAGCTGATGCAAACCCCTCACTGATCAATCAGATGCTGGTTTTCCTCCATTTCTGCTATGCTACACTTTTCACTATGTCTTAGAGATCATCTACTACCTGTTGGTAGTCTACCACTGGCAAAACTAATTCTGGAATTTCACAATGGATCTGATGATCGAATTCTAAGCAAAATACTGAATGCAAGGAAAAAAGTACCTTGACTAGTGGCTAACACAGATGAAATCAGAGGTTGCAAACCCAGACCTCAGAGTCGTCAGTCACTCGGTCCCATGTCAAATGTGTATCTTCATTTCTCCAGTGCACCAGACGGGGCTGAATTAGCTGTGCACATTAATAAAAAAGCCTCAGCACGTTGAAAAACTGGGGGGAAGAGCAGGGAGTGGGGGGAAGCATTTCCCCCACTATCTTTCCTCAGGTAGGAGGAGGGCTCTGTTGCATCTGCATGAAGTTAACACCTGCAATGGGAAAGAAAGCATAGCAGCTGCATCCTGACGACACATCTCACACAGGAGCTACTCACATTACGAGCAGATGATACCTTTTGCACTGCAGTCTCTGCCTGCTGGAGCATTTGTGAGACACGTTAGAATGCAGCAAGATATACATGGAGAAGGCTTAATGTTACATTAGAAAGCGTCAAGATCTCCTCAGGCAGTCATATCAGCAACTGTATATTATCACTATACATTTAGGGAAAAACAGTAAGTACCTGCTGCCACAGTCCCCCATGGTTACAGTATTAGCTGTAGCTGCCAGTCAGAAACTACTCAGACCGTGAACTACCAGCAATTGTAACCCTACCACCACTTGCTTTCCTCCACCCACCCTTGGGCAGCCACAGTCCAGATTTTCTGATCACCTAGGTAGTAGGGCAATAGCCTTAAACCACTCTGGAAGAGCACCAGTTTGAAAGAGTCAGCAGATGTTTTACTGAGCATCTTGAGCGAATTTCACAGTACATGGCTGTTACAATTAGCACAGTATTAAAACAGAATGTGGAAGTATTTGTAAAAAAACTTATTATGTACTACAAGAGTACTTCATGCTAGGATTCTGAGTTAGTGATCCAGTAAAGCAGCTCTGCTCCCCGCTCAGCGTGGCAAGAAGCTCCCTGTAACCTATTTAGCTCCTGGTGATTGCTGTATGAAGGATAGCCAGAGCATCGGTCTGTGAGACTTCATTTGCCACAGCAGGAGTTGGAGATCACCTCAGGAAAAGCCAGAGCCAATATTTGATGCTGCAGATAAAAGATGGCCAGGATACTCCCAGAGATCATTTTACGAAAGAGAAGACTGCCACCTCTGTGTCCTGCAGATTTTTTTTTTGTTGTCTCAGCAAGACCCTCTCCCTCTATTCCCAGGGAGAAGGTTGCCCACATTACCTCCATGTTCAGTGGAGCAAGAGTGTATCTGTGACAAGAGAGCTGTACAAGTATCATGCTCCCAGACCTCACATAACCACAGAGGAAAGCAAGTTTAGCAGCCTCTATTGCCCGGGCCATGCCTTTCCTTCTACCCAGGCCACTTCTGAGGTATTACTCCAAACACCTCCGTGCAGCCGCTCAATATTTCCGTTGAACTACTGTGGCCTTTTGGCTACTGCCCAGTTTCTCTGGGAAAACCACCTTTGTTGCAGCTCAGAGTGAAAGACTGATCGAGTCAAAGGAAAGAGGAAAGGCAGGAAAATAATCTTCAGATTCTTCTAAACATACAACCACTCTTTCTGGAAAGATAACTGAAAGCAAGCCATTGACAGCAGAGGTTAGAGGGAAGGAAAGCATATTTCAGTGAAGAGATTTATTAAGACCTGTCTTTTCTTTAACTGCAGCTGTACACAAGATTGACATATCCTGTAAGCTACCTTTGATAAAGTCCCTGGACTTGCTGCTGGAATGCAAGGAAGACCATTTCATCTGCAGTGCATTTACAGCTGTAGTTTACAGGATTTTCTACTTTCATACCCCAGCCTCAGTTGCTAGATGACTCTCAGGTCAGTGTTTTACTAGCTTAGAGTTTGTCAGCTGGTACCTGCMGTGCACTACTGGCGCCACCTCCTAACAACTTTTCCAAAATAAAAAACAGAATAACAGAGGAGGGTAGAGTTCAGAAAGTAGATGACTCTTGAACCCCGACCCTGAATAGGAGACTTACAAGTAAGTTTGATGTGCACTGATCCTGGAGACAAGCAGAAAGATGGGCAGAGGCTGTAAATTCTGGACATGTCTCCAATAGTGGCACCCCAGAGGACAGTCTTGGCACCACAGCAACTCTGTGGTCCCTACCCGGTGAACACAACTTGCACATAGAAAGGAATAAATGAGGAGCTGGTGCAGGAAGGTCCCAAAGCCACTACTCATTTTTCTTGAATGGCAGTTTTGATTTAGAAATTAAGCATATCTTCTCTTGAGGTCAAATGAAGTAGTCATAATCTGATTAATCATTGATAGATCATTTAGAAGTAGGGCCAGAAAGCCCCTCCTCTCCTTCCTTAAGGAAATGGAGTCAGCCCTACCTTGGCTATTTCTGAAGATCCTTATGCAATTACTTAAAAAGTAAGAATGATTCTAATGCCTTCTTGAGGCATCTATTAGAGTAAATGGTCTACCTTTACTTCATGCTCTCCTAACCCACATAGAGGGTAAGTTACTTAACATTCCACCCCCCACACACAAGTCTCCAGTAAAGCAGCCCTCTTCTATTTCCATTTCTCTGTCTTTTAGTGAGGATAGCCTTTCAGAGGAAGCATAATGCCCCTTTTTCCGTATTTCTCCAAAGCCGTTACCAAGGCTGAACAAGAAGCTCCTGCAAAACCCTCCTTAGAAGTATTCCCCTCTTTCCCTACATATCAGCATACCAGGGCTGTTTCTCCCCTCCCCCATTTTTTTCCTTTGGAGATGGAATGAGACTCTTGTCTTTTGCAGATCATTTAATCCAACAGGTCTTCCTTAGAACTGCTGCTGAGATCACCATCCCCCATTTGTATTCACACATTTGATTTCTCCTTCCTAAGGGCAATTCTCTACACTTGTCTTGAATTCCATCTGGTTCCTTTTGGACAGCCTCTCCTCTTGATCAAAATCCTTTTGAATTCCAAATGAATCTTTCTGAGCCCTTGCAGTCAGTCTCAGCTAGCCAAAGCAGTGCTAGAGCCTAAAACCAGCATGGAAGGAATAGAGAAGAGTTGTGCTGAAGTGGAACTAGGGTCACTTGGATGCAGGATGATCACACACAGTTATCATAACTAGTCACATATGGTTTGACTCCTGACAAGAAAGAGTCATGCTCAACTGCTAGCACAGAAATAGTTACACACTTTATTGCTATAATAGGCAGAGTTTTGGAATATTAATGTTACTTTGTTTTCAAATTGAGGTTGACCTTGTGTGAGAAACAGGACTTGGACCTTCCAAGTTGAAGCAAACACATGGCCAAGAGGCTGCAAACAACTGTAGGGGATGTGTACACACTTACACGCTGATACAAGTTCCTGCTCATACAAAAGTGCAACTCAGCAGCCTCCAAAGAACAGATAGCAAAAAAAAAAACCAAAAAAAAGGTATTACTCTAAGAGAGGCTACTTTTGTCTCCCCACCTGTAAGATCTCTTATTTTCCAACTCCCCTTCAGCAGTTCTGGGACCTGCCTTTTTTTCCATCACATTTCTTTAAGTGCCTGTAGTATATTCCGTACCTTTACGATAACACAGGGAACAGTTAAAACTCAGCTGCACCTAGTAAGTACCTTGACTTATACATTAGGAAATAACACCAGCTACAAGCATAACACTGTCATTCTACCTTTGACTTCAAGTTCCAGGGTAGCTTTTCCACTTTTCAGCACTTGTTTCAAAGCTACATGTTGAGCTAATCTCCCAAGAAGTAGGATTGGATAGGTAAGGAAAGGTGAAATGAAAGAAATGGTTTAATTCTCTCAAAAAACCACTCCACTTCATAAAAATTGTGTCCTATCTTATAAGCAAGGGTCAATATTCAAAGTGTGCAAATAGGCTTCATGCTGAGTCTTAAATTCTTCAGACACAAGTAAATGGTATCGTGCCCTGAAGACAGTTGACTTATTATGGACTTTACCAGGCCTTAGAAGAAATACTTAATGATCACAGCAGGCAAGACTTTTCTCCTTGTCCTGACCAAAGAACAGGTTGGTGGTAAGAGACTGGAGCCCTTTCTGCTTATATTCATGAATATTAAATTAATAGACCAGCAAGGATCTTAGGCTGTCAGAGCAGATGAGGGTAAGAGTCTCTGTAGAATGAAAATGCACTTTAAAATATGTATGAGAAAAAGAGTTTTGAAAAATGGGGGAAGAGAGAAGGGAGGCTACAGAATTAGGGCCAAAAAAATCTGGGTACAGGAGAGGCAGGAAGAGAAAAACACCAGATTTTCTTTTGTTTTATATGCATACAGATCAGATGAACATACTTTGTTTACAGAATAATCATGACCTCTAAGAAACGTTTGAAATACTCTGAACACTTTAAAAAACTTCAGATGCAAGGTAGCAAGAGCAATTCAAAGATTGTCAGAGCTTTGGTAATTCAGAGATGGGGATCCAGCTGCCACAGGTATCAGAACTAAAGCCATTGCTTCAGATGATCCAGAAGCAAAGCTCTGCTTAAGTAATACTTACCTCTAGAGCAACGTAAGCCAGTACAAGTGCTGGTAACAGAAGCCTTCTAACGAAGTCTGTAAGTGAAGCAGGAGACAGAGGATCATTCTTCTGCCATTCAGGATGGCACTGATGTTACAAATATTGATTGTTATCTCTCAAGGTCAACCCTCTGTAAATACTCACCCTGAAGCCAGTATTAAAGCAGACACTCTGCCTGGGAGGTGTCCAGTTTTTGGCCAGGACCCAGATGTTATTCTGTGCCACCTCAAGTCATTGCTGGTGGGTGGGGGTAAGGGATTCCCTGGCTTCCAAGAAGAAAGGCATGGCTTCTGCTGGAAAAGTGTGGTGGCATTGCCTGCGTTGTTCATTGTCTCAGGGTCCCTGGTGAGCATTTTTGCCTGTGAATCACCCTCTCTTTTGTATAATGTGTTATTAATACTGTTGCTGTTATTGTTCATTTTCTTATCTCAATGCTGTTTCTGGTAAATTGTTCTTATCTCAACCCACGATCTTCACCTTTTGTGCCTCCAATTCTCAACTTCATCCTGCTGGAACGGGAAGGGGGAGGGGACAGGGGGAGTGAGTAAGTGGCATAGGATTTGGGAGGGTCTTGGTGGGGGCACTGAATTGGGGACTACCATTCCTAAACCACTGACAAGTGGGTTGCTTCACCCACTTGACTCTGCAGAAGGAGAGTTCTTGTAATAACAGTCCACGTGGACTTAGCCAAAGGAACTTGCAAGTTAGTCCCATCTATAATGCTTTCCAAACTCCAAAGCTTGCTGCAGCTTCAGCATGAACACAAGAATCCGAAACATCATTAAGTGATCCTGTGTTGACTACTCTGAGGCAGAGTATCTTCAAGATGGACCTGGAGCCTGATGTGAAATTGGAGGTAGAACACAGATGGGCTCAGCCTTTCCTTCTCCTTCCAGTCAGTTGGTTGGGAGCAACTATCCTCAAAAAGAACCAACTAAATTCACCAATTAGTTAAGCTCTCCTACTTCCAGGTGAACCTTTGCAAACCCTCATGGCTTTCCATGCCATCTCCCATTTTAGACTGGCTAGCCTTTAATGCCATTTCATTCTCAGAGGATATAGTGGTTGCCTAAAAATTAGTGCAACCCCACATCTTGTCTTCAACCACAGAGGCTCCAGAAAACTCAAAGAAACTTCCTGGATGGCTAGGACAAGCCCACAGATACATAGGTAACCTTCAGCTTTTGACACTGTCTGACTTGAGAAATCCTTGCACAGTCTGAGCTGGTAGTCTAAACTCCAAGGCACAAGGCATTTGAAATCACAAATTCACTACAGAAAACAGCCTTGGTGCCTCCTATTTTTGCAATGACTCAAAAAAAAAAAAAAAAGCTTTTACTTCTCAGAAGGTCAGTGAGGTATGCAGGATTTCATAGCATCTGCGACACAGGCTGATGCACTACAGTGAAAGTAAACCTAGGAGGAAAGAAGCAGAAGCAAGTGAAGTGAATCCACATGGGCTATTAACCCCACATTAACACTTAAATAGTGCATTATTTCATCATTTGCCAAAGCTCAGATGAGCCCTAACCTTTAGTAGGTAACTCAGGAGGAACTAAAATGTGGGGGTAGCTAGGGTGGTTTTAGCCCTCTAAAAAACTCACATGAAAACAGCGAAGTCTGGATCAATAGTGAGAAGTTAAATGATAGTCTTGAACCAATTTTAAAATCAGGAACTACCTTAGGCTGTTTTCAACCCAGAGCTCCACAGAATTTCTGCAGAGGAGTTTGTGGTATCTTGATGATATCATAAAAGTGACACAAAAGCAGAGCTTAAGCCTACAGCACTGCAACTACMCCCTCCCCGCTCAAAAAAAGAAAAAAAAGGTGTTACTACAGAAATATCAGAGGGATTCTACCAAACACCGTCAGTTTCTGTTTCACAACCAGAGCAGCTGGCCTGATGCAAGTGGAAGAGGAGCTTCAAACTTGATGACGCTTACCAGTCCATTGAGAGCCTGCTGCAAAGGAGAATTCACCAAAGCAGAAGTGCTAGCAATTAAATACGTTTCAGAAGAAACTTGCAGAGAAAAGTGTTTGTCAAGTCACCTGTTTTCTTTACATCCCCAGAAGGGCAGGATCATCTATCCTTAATGCCTCTCTTGTACAAGTTTTCCAAGTTATCTGAAAATGTTACACTGTGCAACTGTCACGATATTTTGGCTTCTCACATTGCTGTCTGCCACCAGCTGATCCTCATATCCTGTGGTCTACAGCCTTCTGCACAGGCAAAAGCAGGAAAAAAGCATCGCAGAAGTGTCAAAAAGGCATGACTTCAGAAGGAAATTCAAACCCCCTCGTGAGCACCCATCCCTGCATCTGTAGTGACATGGGAAGGCTGTGGGAAGAAAGATGAAAGGGGACACTTTCATGACAATATCACTGGAGGAGACCAAGGCATATAAGGAAAATTTTTCATTCCCATATAAGTTAAGAAGTACGGCTGTGAAAGATACATCTGCAGTTGATTCTACTGCATTCCTTTCACTTATTTGATTTCTTTTATTTTAAATATCCAAAAAAGGCACAAATCTATCTTAGTGCCTTTCTCAAGGGAGACTGATCATATTTTATATGATATACCCCAATCCTAGATTAACTTGAATATAAAGATAAGATTTTATAGAAAAACCTTCACCAATCCCTTCCTATCCAGAATATGGTTCCACCAGGAGAGAGTGGGAATTGTTACTGAACAAAGGCATTCTTTTGGACGGTTGGTCAGCAGCTCTCAAAATGCCTCCCTGTCAGATGCAACAAGTCCAGGTTAGTAGTGGTACATTCATCCCTCTAGAGGCCACAGAGGAGTGAGCATCAGGTGGCCACTGGGTTGTTATAGGAGGACAGCAGGCAGTCCTTGTAAGTTATAATTTGAGAGTTGCTGTCTGTGCCCTCCTCATACTTTCCTTTGGTCAGGAAGAGGGAAGCCAGAACTGCCTCTGYCCTCTTTCTCAAGGACCTGTTTTACATGTATGTCCCTCCCCTGCAGACAGCTAAGTGTTTCCTACTACTTCTGGTCAACAAGTAATCAGGCTACCTTCTTATGGTACCCTTCAAGAGAAGGAGTGTTGATTGCCTGCAGCTCTGCAGGACAGAAATTGTGTTCTATTAGGGTAAGTTATACAACACAGGAGTAGGAGTTTAACCAGCAGCTGTAGCCAGCAGCCCACCGAGTCTGCCAAGGCTGTTAAAGCAACCTCTTGTTCATCATCCCTGAAGTCTGCAGGTCCTGCCAATGCCTGGTAGTAAATGGTGAGGTGATATCAGGAAATGGTCTCACTTAATGACATCCAGCATTGTCTTATGGCAAAGGCAAGTCCAGAGGTCTCTTGCCTGCACTGCTTCATTACAGGGTCAACACGAGGGGGACAACTCAGGTACTTATTTGATCTTTCTGGAAATGGTCATAGCCTGCAGGTGGCTCAAGTACAGGTTTTGTTTGTTTGGGATTTTCTGAAAACCAACGGTTTATTCTATTACTTTCCCATTTTAGAGACTTGAAATTACTCCACTCAATGGAGTGAAGTGGGAATAGGAGAATGCTTTCTTGCACAGTTCCAATCACTAGATATTATGTTTAATACTGCCTCTCTCCCAGAAGGATATTGAACCAGGTACTTCCTGAATCAACATGAAATTCACAGGAAAGGAGGGCTCTGCATTTCAAATCCTAATTGCAGGCCTACTTAGGGCAGAAGGGGAAAGAACATATGAATAGCTGTAGTTTGTTTTCAATAGAAGACATGCCTTTTAGGAATTAATTCTGAAGGCTTTGTTTGCTTGCTTATTTAAATTAGTCCCCCACAGCATTTTCAAGTTGTTCTCTGTTACAGATTGTTCTAGTTCAGGTGGCACAGGATAAGCTGAGAAACCTAGGTACCCCACCCACCTCCGTTTAAACACTAAGAAGGTACCTGTCTCCATCAGAACTTTCCCCTTGCAGGAACCATCAAAGCTATCTCTTCAATTTAGGAGTTGGCAGCTTTTCTCTGAGGTAGTACCTTGTCTTCACACACCAGGAATCACACTGAAGATAGTCAGTCACGCTGCTACCACGCTGATCTCCACTTCTCAGAGGAGGAAGCAGCAATTCTGCTCTTCCAGAACAGGGAGCACAGGAAAAGCTAGAATTACTCACCACAAGTATTTGTGCTGATCAGGGAGCTGCCAAACACTTTTTATTGCTGCCATCAATTCCATTCCTCCAGGACAGGGGGATACATAGCTCTTTTGGCTCCCAGTGATCACAGCTGGTTTCTATGCCCTCATTCTGGGCTATTGAGTTCTTATCTTCAGAAAAACAGTGAGGTACTTAACAGCAGCTGAGACCACCTTTAATTTTATTTTATTTTCTGGATTCTCAGGAGTCCCAATGTCCAGGAAATATTTTATAATAACATTCATCATGTTTCTAAGGGGGAAAAAAAAAAGACACAGCCAAAGCCATCATTCCATGTTTTATAGGCTTTCATTTTCAATGTAAATGGTCCTGGAGCTAAACTGTGACCAAGCAACACAGTCAGCCAAAAGGTTAAGAGCCAGACTCATGAAAGAGCCTCTTACCACCTGTTTTCTCCATACCTTAAGGGGTTTGGCTTGATTTGTGTCTCCTTTTGATCCAAGTGCTCTAGGTGAATGCAATGGGCACCTACAAAACTAGCCTAACCAGCTCCTGTGCCACCACACCTTGAACACTTACCCTCTCCACCCCAATACTCAGAGGATGGCAGAGCAACACGAACCATTCGAGTCAGCGTTGCCAAATGCTGCCATCCAGCCATCCACAACGGGTTCATAGCATTGGAGGTAGTTAACAAGCCTAGGAGTTGTGACGAAAAGGTTATAATTTTCTCTAGCTTAAAAAGCAGCAAAGATGAAAAATGCTTTGATAGAGGCTTGAAGCTTTGCCTCAGTTCCAGAAGCTGCCACCTCTCCTTTCTATCTCACAGTCTAATAACTAACAAGTCGTGTGTCGTGTCACACCAGGCAGTGGCAGAAGGTCTCTTAGCTCAAGGAAACATCTACCTACTAGGTCAATTAACATGTAGGAAGGGGAACAGCAACTACTGCAGTCCTGTGGCTGCTGAGACCACCAGCAGCATTAGGCAAAGGATGGGGCTTCTCTAGAACATCGAGGCAGAGGAGTTGCAGTTAAAGTGTCTCAGGCTCCCAGGTGATAACTATAGGCCAACAGCCAAATTTTCCACCCTCCCATCCCTTTCCAGGGGGAACGCATATAAAGCCACTTCTAATAGTCTTTTTAGAAAGCAATGACTGTTTCTCACTGAGGTTTTTGCAATCAGCTAACTCTATGCAGAGAGTGAGTTCTTTGCCATCGACTTCAGGTTTCACTTTTAGCATTTCTGCCACATGAGCTCAGAAGAGATAGCTGCAGGAGAATCCCAAAGCCTGCACATACAAATGCTGTGCAGACAGACAGTCAGGATGGTTTTGGAAGCTTGTGCTTGTCCCAAACCTTTCTTTCTTTCGCCTGGAAAGGTCACAAGCTGCTGCTCCCTGTCATGCCGGTTTTAATGGCTCTCACAATGTGCTCGAAAACTGAACTCTGGGGTGAGTGTGAGAGTTTTCAGGAGAGCTTTCACAGACAAACTAAAGATCATATYGTAGTCCTGGATTGGAAAGAAGTCATTTTTCTGACCTGCATGGTTAGGTTGGTTTTACTGCTGAAGCTTCTGTAACATAGGAACTTGTTATAAACCTTCACTTCCCTACAAAGGGAGCAGAGGCTTAGTTTAGCAAGCTAGCACACTACACCAGAGCCCAAAGCTCCTTGTATTTACTCCTCCCTCCAGCCATACAGCAATCACAGGCACTTTCCTTATAAGCTTTAGCTCATCCATTTCTAATGCTGGTTCAATGACCTCTAGAGTAACTGGGTGAGAGATAACCAGCTTTTATTCTTAGCTGCTAATGTGATGTACAACCCAACAATTGTCCTTCTCTTAGGAGAAGAATCAGGCCTTAGGAGCAGGTAGGATCAGGTTTTAGAGAAGCTTACAGCAATCAGAAGATTAGCTGCTTTAACCAGAGAGGGGCTGTTTACTGGCACGAAGCCTGAACACAGCTGTGCAGTGGGTACAGAGAGCTCATGGACCTTGCAGAAGGAACCAGACACTTCACAGCTTTCCCCATGTCCATTATAGGCTCAGCCTTCCTCTTAGAGAACGTGTTATGAGACTTGGTGCACCAATGAGACAGAAAGAACAACAAGGGAAGGAAAAACCTGCAGCCCCTTGGGCCACAGCTACAGCTGTCTCACTGGGTCAGACAATTCACACTCAGGAGCCAGCAGTCCCTCTTTTACACTGACTTCACACCATTGTAAACTCCAGTGAGTCAGGCCCCACAGGTAAGGAACAGAGAGGACTAAGGGAGGGCAGTGATAGATTGGGAAAGCAGAGTTCTTTCAATTTTACACTCAGTCACCCAGCTCTATCTAGAGACAAGGGGAAATCTCATTCCATGTAATTCACTTACCCACAGTGCTCAGAAGGGAAATCATGGCAATGCTGTTTGTGAGAAGGGCGAGAGGCATGCTTTCCTAGCAGCAGCAAAGGACACGATGCTGTCCCAGCATAATGGCATCTCTAAAGCTGTTAAGAGCCCCAAGGAGCAAAGAAAAAAAGCACCAGAGCATCCAAAACATACTTCCCAAAGGAGACCCTTTCCACTTTACTAGCTACATCCTGATCTTACTGTCTAACAGTTCATAAAAAAAACCAACCACCTGCTTGCTGGAGAATGCTTTTGTACTCTTACTTGAGCTGCAATTGGACAGAACTAAGGACACAAACCTTCAGATAAGACTACTACCTCCTCCATGTGATAGGCAGAGAGAAGGTCTATTTGTACCTTGCAGACACCCCTCCCTGATTAAATTGTCAGCACCTGCTCCACATTTATCCGTTTTTATTGGTTCTGAAATTAGTTCCCTAAATCCGTCATTGAAATAAAAATAAATGTATTTCAGAATGGAAGTAAAGGAGGCAACATCTGAAAAATACTCTCCAGTACCATTACCGGGTAAGAATAATGTTAAATGTTATGTCCCCTTCCAAGAAAATAAATAGATGAATTTGTACAGAGGGAAGTGAAAGGCCTGAATCACACGAAAGGCAAACTTTTTTATTGCCTGCTCACACAGTGCTGAACAATAAAACATACTACTTGTCAAATAATGCAAATGCTTCCTATATTCTTATACGCATGTATGTGCAGCATTTTTAGGTTTCTGTGTAAACAGAACAATTTGTGATCACATTTCAGAAAGAACTTACTGCAGTGTGCRTGTGAATGCATAGACATATGCGCGAAGCAAAATGCGTAAGGAAATCAGACACATTCATCGTAAGAATTTGGGAAGTAAATCCACTATCACAGCCAAACAGGCAAATCTCTACAGCCCCTGTGTGGCTCCAGGGTCAAAGTAGTGCACAGAAAGGGAGGCAGTTCCTGCATGGAGACTTTGGATGCTTTCACTTGGAGACTCAGGCTTTACAAAAGAGCATTGGAGCAGAGGATTAAAACTTTAAAAGCTCATCTGGACAGAAGAACAGTCCCATGAAAGAAAAAGACCCAACTAATATAGAGAAAGCCCAAGATAACACAAACGTGTGAGGAAGGGAAAGAAAGTAGAAGCAGAATAAGATCTCAGCTTATAAATATTGTCTTTATGCCTAAAAAATTTGCTTTGCTTCTCCAGCCCTCCCCATGCACTGGGTAGCTGGTCTATCTACCTGGAGTGGATTAATCCTGCAGTAGCTAATCTGTGGTAGCTGCCCAAATGCACACTTCTCACCTCAGTTTCAGGACCTGCAACGAGATGAGTGCAAGCACAAAAAAGAGCTGCCACAAAGCATTTAGAGCACAGTAAATACATGGCATGGCTTACCACACTGAGATTCATGTCTGTTGATGGGCTCCACAGCCAGCTCAACTAGATGCGAGAATTAAAAATATAAAAACGTGCTTGCTTAGGCAGCCAACTTAGGAAATTTTCTTGTTCATGGTATGTTTTGGCTTTGCAAGGCATCTCTGCCTACAGAAGCAGTCATTCTGTGAGGCAGAGCCATATAGATGTCACAAAGGACACAGATGTTTTGATCTCTTCAACTGAGATCTTTTTAGGTGTTTTTTTCTCTATTTTAATGTAAAATAGAAACATTTTAGATTGAAAGGGCACGGAAAAGTCAAAAAATCACTAGTTTAGTTATATTGTTTGAAGGAGGGAAATGCAGCAAATAAACAAATGACAGATAAGAAACACTGGGAATTAGCTTTAAAGAAACCCACAACTTTCTAGATTTAGTTATCTGAGATATCTTTTGTTTATTTCAATAGTTCATTTTCTGTCTGAATTGCTTGTCTTGTGTGAATAAAATCTTTACCTTGGGGATCTACTACTACAGAGTTTTTGCAGAGTGAGTGGGATTTTCAAAACACCTTAACTCAGTTCTGTTTCCCCCTGAAGTCAAGAGGTGGCATTTTATCATCAATGGCAAGGAAAAGAAAATAAAGCTGATCTAGAGTGCTTCACCTTCCCACATATAATTTCCCTCTTCTGATGGTTTGTACCTGTGTGCTTGCATGTACCAAACACATTGAGGTGCTTAGGAATTCGGGACACAAAAGTAACGTTGGTGGTTCAGGTACATATTGAAAATACCCTTCAAGAAGAAAAAAAATAGGAATTTGACATAAACAAAAGAGAAATGAAGAATTTTTGTTCAGAACTACAGAAAGCATCCGCATATGAAAAGCTAAAGTAACAATAGACTGGAACCAGAAGACATTTAGTCTGAATCAAGGCAGACTTGCCCTCATAGAAATTTCTAGGCTAGCTCTTTTTCACATGAGGGAATAAAACAAATGCAGTTCTGTCCAGTTTGACAGTTGCATCTAAAGAGAGTGGCACGACATTTATTATCTGTAGTTACAATTCTGCATCACAAAACAAGCCACTGTAGTGTGCAGGAGCCTCAGAGTTGCTTTAAACTGTGCTGACTGCTTGCAGAGGAGATACAATGCTCAGCAGCACAAAATAAAGGAATATTATTAATGATGGTAAATTCCTTATTTTATGTCTGAGAAAGCTGGTATGGGAAAGGGAAATGATGTGTCCAACAGTCTAAATTAGATCCCAGGTCCACAGTTTTTTTCTGCTTCCAGTAATGAGCAGGACATTTGGTCCTGTCAGACTTGAGTGGATGGAGTGGTACTGGGGTACCAAGATTTTTAATTGCTGCATTTGTGTGCCTGGCACGGTGGAGGAGAGGTAAGGAACAGGATACAACAGTTTGCAGGCTTCTGCCTGAGAAGAAGGAACACAGCTTGGTTGCAGTGCATTCCGGCTCCAATCTCCTATGGCTCTGCTTGTACAGGCAGCATTCCTGAGGGGATGGTCACTTCTCACTGTAAACTCTCATTACACTGCCTGGGCAGTGCTGGGGGCTGTGGTGTGACAGCAAGATGCACTACTCATCAACATTGATGCAGGGCAAGGAAAAGCCCCTGACACTGTGGCCACAGGGGTCTGAGGCAGCAGAGACTCAGTCCTACCATCCAGAGAGGCTGTTCTGTGCGAGCAGTGGCTCTGCATCCGCCACAGCCACCGAGCCAAGCCACGGCCCTCGTGCTTGTTTGACAACGTGTCCTTGTGGTACAAGCTCGGCGTGGGAATGGGGCGCCTCCGAGGCAAAGGGGATGAGCTGCACACACATCTCGCCTCGCTCGCTGGAGATCTAAGCCTAGGAATGAGAATGGGGAAAAGCAGGGAGCATTTCCGGAATTCCCACAAGGAAAACCCAAGCGCCTTTGTGTCCRGTGAGCCGTGGTCAGCAGGGCAGAGCATTGGGATGTGCTGTTAGGTGGTAGGATAGGGAGGGAGAAAAGGGACACAGAGATATTTGCTGATGGGCATGTGTGTGCTGTGAGGGCACTGCCTGTCTCTCTCCCTTCCTCTGATCGTGCAATATTCARTCAGCTTCCTTTCCCCTTCCCTCTGCGGGGATGCTGGGCTACAACGGAAGCAGCACGAGCACCTCTGCAGGCTGCTGAGCATACACCTGATAGCACATGGAAATGCAACAAAAACTGAGGTGACTGGGAAAAGCCCAAACTTGGAGAGCATCCTTCATTTGAAGGACGAAGTATCATCTTCTGTGTCGGGACTCCTGGAGCATCCTTCCTCCGTGGCCTTGTGCCAGGGTCATCACAAGGGGTTCTTCCCTGGTGTGTCACTGCGGCTGGGCACTGCAGTGTTGCAGTGGTCAGCTCTGCCAGCACCGCTGGAATTGTTCAGAGTTTTCCTTCAGCTGCCTGAGGCTGCAGGCAGCAGTGGTATGAAAGGGCATAGCTGTCAACTCATTGGCTCCACATCTTTAGGGAGAAAGGCAGATAGAGTTTTCCTTGGGCCTGCCAACACATATGCTTTATCCACAAGCTGAAGCACAGCAAAGGCAGAGGTCTCCAGTTTTGCCATGGACCAAAGCTATTGAAGCTAGACTGATGCTTTTGCCTGGGGCCATTGAGGTACAGTGAAAGTGCTGTATTTTTATAGCTTTCCTTTTTGGCATACTCATGGGTGTTATTACAATGAGGTTTTTAAACTCATTTTGGAAAGCTATTTTTGACTCCGTGTGTGTGTGCATGGTGTGTAGGCACACAAACTTAAACTTAGGGCTGCTCATCCTCTTCCATTTCCTCCTCCCCATGGCATCTGTTTTCCCTCTTACCAAGGCAGGAAGATATTAATTTTTTGCTCTGCTAGTCAGAAGATTAGAAATATTAAGATGTATGCAGCATAACAGTGTTTATTTAGTTTGGTTTGGTTTTTTTTTTTATCTGAAGGCCAAAGAGAACCTAATTTAATTGGTGGGAAGATAAAATAGGGCTGCATTTACAAACAGGTTATCTTTCTACTGTCAACTCATCTCCTCTGCTCTGTCAATTGGTTGAATTTAATTGTTCCAGGCCTCCTAGTTTTATTAAGCTCTTCCTCTCCTCTCATTCCTGATTACCCTGCTTCTGCATAATATATTCTCTTTGCAGGTGACTGCAGGACTGTAGGAAAGCCTTGAAGGAGTGCATGATTTAAAAAAAAGACATCCTAAGCAAATCTAGAAAAGCCCAAAGCCAAACACTTGCATGTACTATACTAATATATTACTTAGAAGGTATAGCAGACTCTCCATCTGTAGCTATCATGTCTTTTTCCAAGAGCTGCATACCATTTTAAATGTTTGACGGGAGGGGTGACAGGGCTTAAGGCTGCCTATTACTGAACATGGCTAGATGAGATGGACCACAGTGGTCCATTCCAGCCCTGACTCAGTGATGCTGTGGATAGAAAAGTGTGGGCAAGACATAAGCAGTTGGTTTTCCAGCAAAAAAACAAACCRAAATGACTCTGGCATGACTAAATGGCAGCAATGCCAAAAACTCTTGCTAGTCAAGAGTTACTCAAATTCCCTTGAGTATTTAATACTGTATTTGTTTTGCATGGCCTGGTTTTGGTAGCAGGGGGACCACAGAGGTGGCTTCTGTGAGAAGMTGCTGGAAGCTTCTTCCATGGCCAGCAGAGCCAATCCCTGATGGCTCTGAGGATGGACATGCTGCTGGCCAAGGCTGGGCTAATTAGAGATGRTGGTAACACCTCTGTGATAACAGATTTAAGAAGAAAGAAAAACAAAAAGTTGTGGTGCAGTTGCAATTTCACTCAGAGAAGAGTGAGAACATGTGAGAAGAACAACTCTGCAGACACCAAGGTCAGTGGAGAAGGAGTGGGAGGAGGTGCTCCAGGCACTGGAGCCGAGATTCCTCTAATACTCATGGTGAGGACTATGGTGAAGCAGCTGTGCCCCTGCAGCCCATGGAGGTCCATGGGGTATGCAGASATCCACCCACAGCCCATGAACAAGCCCCATACTGGAGCAGGTGGATGCCTGAGAGGAGGCTGTGACCCCGCGGGGGACCCGTGGAGAGAGGGGACCTGCTCCCAGGCTGGAGCAGCCTGTCCTTGGAGGACTGCACCCCATGGAGGAGGGACCCACGCTGCAGCAGTTTTGGGAGGACTGTTGCCCGTGGGATGGACTCAGTTGCAGCAGTTTGCAGAGAGCTGTTGCTCATGAGATGGACTCACGCTGGAGAAGATCATGGAGAACTGTCTCCCGTGGGAGGTTTCCCGAGGCGCAGCAGGGGAAGGACTGCTTGTCCTGGGCAGTGGGAGAAGTCACAGGTGATGAACTGACCATAACCCCCATTCCGCCTCTCTGCACCACTGAAGAAGGAGGTAGAGCTGTGAAGGAGGCAGAGATGGGAAGAAAGTGTTTTGAAGGCTTTATTTTACTTCTCATTATCCTGCTCTGATTTTGTTAGTAATAAATTCACTTCATATCTCTAAGTTGAGCCTGTTTTGCCCATGACAGTATTTGATGAGCAATTTCTCCCGGTCCTTATCTCAACCCAAGAACCCTTTGTTAGATTTTCTCTCCTCTGTACAGCTGCAGCAGAGGAGTGAGTGAGTGGCTTTTGTGGGTGACTGGCATCCAGCCAGAGCCAACCCAGGACAGATACAGCCTGCCCAGTGGGTCGAATCCTGTCTCCGCTCCCTGCAGCAGAGCCACGGCAGTGCAGAGCTGAGCACATGCAGCTTCACGGGGAGGTTTTGCAGCCTGGCCTGACCTCTGTGTTGCAGCAGCCACAAGCCAGCAGTATGTGAGCTGGCAAATGCATGTCTAATTCAGGTACAGCTGTAGGAGCTACAGCCATATCTCGATTAAAATTAGATTAGCCTACCCTACATTAGGTAGGCTTCAGCCAACTCACATATGCTTCAGATAGCTATTTCCCCAGTCCCTCTTTTAGCCAGCACCACCACCATTATCAGGTTTGTCAGCACTTTTCAAAGATTTTTCTACATTATTAATGACTGTACCCACACTGTCCAAGGAGAGATGGAGCCTGGGCTGGCAAGTGATTACTTCAAGTCTTCAGAGGAAATATAATAAGTCATCAAAGGACTTTCGAAGACCTGGATGGGCTCATACATACTAGTATGGCAAACAGATACTTGGAGCTGTGTTCTAAATGTACTACAGTCACAGCACAAGACAGAATAGCAGCACACTGGGACTTTCTATCTGCTCTGTTTTCTGTATTTGCACTTGAAAACAATAATATTAGTCTGCTTCTCAAATCTCGTTTGGGCACTGGAATATATCCATGATCACACAAGCAATTACAGCTTAGGCTGAGTCTAAACATTAGGGGCTGATTTCACCACTCTGTGCTCCTGATCAGTACTACCATCCTCATACTCAAAGCTTGAAGCTCAAGCAGTTTTCCTACTCCTTCCCTTCTTCTATTGTTTCATTGCTGCCTCAAAGACAACAGATGTTGACAAACAGGGTCTTACCCCGTAGCCAACAGTGGAGGCAAYGTTCAACATTTAAGTGGGACTGGTGACTGAGAGACATGAAAGCTGAAAAAACCCTACGTGTTAGTGGATGTCAAACGTGATAGATAGAGCTTGAACTAGTCAAAGCAATTCTTAAGAGTTCAGCAATACCCTGCTTATGAGCATGCAATATCTTGATCTCTGTCTCTCAAACTGAAATGAAGATGTATGTTCTATGCTTCTCTGATCCACTTGACTCACCTTACCTGGGACTATTTACCACAAGAAATGTACCTGGAATCTGCCATGACAAAGTTAAATTCCTTTGTGTTTTCCTTTCATCTATTTCCTTCTCTTCCTAATTCAAATTAGCCTAAAAGGGATTAGAGGAGTCTTGCCTAGATTCCCCTGGTGATTCAGCCATGTTGTAAGCATAATGCAGAGACCAGTGAGTCACCAGGAAATGAGAAGGAACAATTCACTTACCATCCCTGTCCCCTAATCCTTTGCCCATGAAGCTACAACTCTCTCAAGAAATCTATTAAATGGCAGAGTTGTTCTTTCCATTGTCAAAAAAACAAAAWGAGATTTAATCCAGCTCAGAGGCTAAACAGGGAGTAAAGGAGAAATCATAGAAGTAAATATCTCCCTCCAAAACATACCTACTTTTATCATGCAACTTCACCTTTGTTGTAATAAAGTGGCAATGTAGAACTAAGAGAGAAAAACTGATTATTTGTTCCCATCCTAGAGACGGAAAAGACTTTGGAACATCATACTACAGAGGTACAGAAGCCAATCCTCTCCCACTGCAAGCACCATGTTAGATAAACACCTTTTCATCCAGGTCAAACCACACCCTAAACACAGATAGAGCATTTGCCTCCACAGTAGCAATATGAGTCAGTCATAGTGGGGTAGAGGCAGAGAGAAAGAGGGAGAAGTCACATACTCTCTCAGTCACAAGAAGTCTCAAACACAGTCTCAATCTGTAGGAGTGCTCACCCATCACTAGTTGGGGGCACAGACACTGCTCATGCCTCCCTCCACCTCTGTAATTGTATGCTTCATCTGTGGCAGTTGTCTAGGCTGCTCTAGAGCCTGGTTCCTCTGGTGGTTAGTCACTCTCCTCTAATTTTCTGCCTATTTTTTTTCATGGCCAGTTTATACCCATTTGCTCTTGTGCCAACATTGTCTTTTAGCTTAAATAGCTCTTCTTCCTCCTTGACGTTTATCCCTTTAAGGTGTTTATAGAGAATAATCATATCACTTCCCAGCCTTTGTTTTGTTAGACAAGTAGAACATTTCATAGCTTCCTCACATATGACAGGTTCTCCATTCTCCTAGATGGCCCCACGGCCTTCTTTGGCAGCCTTCTTGTTCTGTCCCTGCTGCAGCCCAGCCAGACACGTGACTCACTGATGCTGAAGGTGATGTTCCAGGTAATGCCTCAGCAAAGCCTCAGACAATGACATTAAAAATTCCCTGTCTCTCAGAAATCCTCATTGTAAGATTGTATTTGCTTGTTTCTCACCTGCATCCCAGAGGTGGTTCACACT
Source organism: Amblyornis subalaris (assembly GCA_018881555.1). Taxonomy (NCBI): domain Eukaryota; kingdom Metazoa; phylum Chordata; class Aves; order Passeriformes; family Ptilonorhynchidae; genus Amblyornis; species Amblyornis subalaris. The sequence continues at coordinate 2,394,398 of JACAXG010000058.1, forward strand.
TGTACTAGCTGGATGACTAACACCTTGGTCCTTTCTCCCTACTGTCATTTCCAAGTTATGGAATTTATGAATTTATTTATTCTGGCGCATAGAGAAAATTCTCATGTTAGTCCCAAGAATGTAACATTTTACTCTGCACTATATGATTTCATTCTGTTTCTATTACCTTCAAGGCCACTCAATGCTTCCTTCACGATCTCACTTTTGTYTTGAAAGTCTCAGTTTTGTTTCATCAGCTAAGTACATCAGCACACTCCTTCTTTGCAATTTTATTCCTAATCTCTGTCTTCTCCAGATTTAGGCAGTAATTTCCCATGTAGGGTATCACCTTTCCATTTAGATATCACCTTTCTAAAGTCCAAAATAAATTAGATTTGACACAGGTTTTTTCTCTCTAGAAAGCTGGTTCTCCTCCTCAAGGAAATTCAGCCCTCTTACCTCCCTGTCTGTAATTGTTTTTACCTTCAAAACTTTACTTGCTTGTTTTTAGAATGGGTCTACATAGATATGGATATCTGCACATTGTTGAAAGGAAGAATAATTTAAAAAATACCAAATAACTGAAAACAGACAAAAAAATAGTTACAAGATGCAAGATGTATCAAGGTTGGTCTCTTTTTTTTTTTCTCTTTTTTTTTTTCTCTTTTCTTTTTTTTTGGTTATTGTTTCACCCCTCTTCCCCATCCTCTCAAATCTGAGAAATTCTTATTGTCATTCAACTCAGATGAATAATTTCCCACTCCTCTCTAAATTATACTACACATTGTTAGCCTGGCCCTGCTGTAAAACCTCAGGAGTTTCACAAAGGGGCCCTTAAGCAGATACACATTGCTCATCAAGAGGGCTGCCAGAGAGGGCCAGGTTTGAGTGGTGGGCGTTGTTGGTTCGGAACAGGCAGAAGGGGCTGGGTTATCTGCATATAGCAGGTATTTCCTTCTCCTTTGAAACAGTGGGAATCCACACGCTTCATATGAGCCAGGAGCGTTTTCGCACAAATAATGACTTGCATTAATAATGTTGTCAGCCCCCAAGTGCTGGTGGCCTCTTTCCAGGTGCTAGTGGCTGAATTCAAAAGGGCTGATTCACATAAGGCTTGGAAAACAAAAATAAAAATCAAGAGGCTTATCAGAAGCTTAACCAACCCTTTTCAGCAGCCTCATTAAGTTAGGCAAAGGAAATGTTTAAAATCCTAGCCACCAGTGGAGACGTGTAAAATCAGCTGGACAACACAGGGGTGAACAGGCTCCAAAGACCAAATGTATGTAGCCTGGTAGGGAGCAACAGAATGAAACAGCTTAGCCCTAAAACTACTGCTCCCATACATTAATTAATTAAACAAATCCTAAATTCCAGGCAAGATCCAGTTCTGTGTCACCCACTRGTGAACCGTTACCATTGTGAGACCATGCTCTCCTGGCCAATGAGGACTTCAAGGTAAACCCTCAGTGTACACTCTACATTCTTGTGTGTCCTACCAGCACAACCTCTGCCTTCACTGCCATCCCAAATATCCCAAGGGATTCCACACCTGAAGAGGTGACTGATGAAAAACAATCCTGCTCACCTGCAAACAGCACCTACTTCTGTTTAATTTTATCTTGATTTCTTTGGATTATGTGATCATACKGTCTGTATGTAAGTCTCTTCTAATAACCATTTGAGTCATTGGCTAATTTCAACCCAGTTTGACAGAAGAGCACACGTCGCAAAGACATTATTAAGCTCTGAACTGTTTGTGCAAAAAGCTAGACAGCTAGAAGTTTAGTTTCACAGACCTTTGAGGTCTTATCTGTCCTGGAAAGATGAAGAAGTGAATGATTTACATTTTTATGTGAGAAAAAAAACAAATTCAAGCAGTGGCAATAAAGAATTTTTGGGCAAGTGTGAGCATCTGAATGAACCCCAAGTCATTATTTCTGCCCTTTTATACCCATCTATAGGTATAGTTCTATGTTGCATGCTAGAGGACAGGAAAGAGAGGAACTTCATGACAGCCATTAAATTTTTTTTTGACAAGCCCTCATATAAAAGATGCATTGGTTTGTCCCAGAATTTGCTGTTGAGACATTGGATGGGAAAGAGCCAAAGAAATTGCCATGAGTTTGGTCTCCAGACTACAACCTTCATGACACAGACTTTGCTCTTGACCTGAAGTAAAGCCTATTCTTACCTTCCAGCTTCAGCTTCTGTCCTCTCCACAGCCAGGAGGTGCTTGAGAGACCTTATTGTTGAAAGAAAGAAATGTCCCTGTAGCCATGCTGTGAGTTATCTGGCTAACTCCTGGAGTGAAATGAAAATAAATGGGCCTTGATTTACCTAAACAGCACCCTGTGTTCTGCTACTTCTTCCCAGCTTCATACAAACATCTTGCTATTTCTACCTGCCCTTTCTCTAACCGAGTATTGACAAAATCACATTTAATTTCAGGAGCTAGTTAACATCTTGGTAAAAGGAAAAGCTTTCTTAAAGAATTCACATCCATAACCTGCAATGCTTAGAGTAAATATCCTTGAGGTTTTTCTCTACTGAAATAGTGCAATACTTTCCAGAACAGCTCTGACATTTCTAAATATTTGCTCACACTAGCATATACATTGCTTTAATGCTGGAAAAAAACCAGAACAGTCCCTTAAGGCACACTCATTTCTATTTGCATACAAGTAATTGTCCAGTTCGACTAAGTGATGCAGCTTTCCAGCACTTTTACGTTAGTGTGACCGCATCCACACTAAGAGTGGCTGATAAAACAACACAAAATCACTTTCCTAAATGAACAATTAAAAATGGACACAAAATTTGCATAGAGATAGCAAGCTAGGGAGAGATGAAACCCTTGTCCCCTTTGGCTTATCTTTGTACAACAAGAAAATGAAAATTGGTGCTAATGCTTCTACAATTCTATGGGCATGTGAAATGGTGTTACCAAAAAGACAGATATCAGTGTCAATATTATGGCATATAAGTTAAATAAACAGCATTGTGGTTTCAGGTGTAGTGAAAAGCAAGAGGGTCGACATGAGAGCCAAGGTAGAGAGGCACTCATTAGAGTGAAGTTGGATTCTGTCTCTACCCTGACAATTTCCTTCTTTATTCAAAGCGATTGTTTCTGCCTGTCATTTGCATAAGCACTTTGCTCATTAACACGCTGTAAAAGGAAAAATGAGATGGGGGTGGGGAGAAGGAATGGGCCACTGATAGAATAAAAAAACGTTTTAAGCCAGGGAAGCAAGAAGGTCACATCAACACCAGGCTGATAAGAGCTGAGGTCAGTGAAGGCCATGGCACCTCATTGACAAAATCACTCAGGAAAAGGAGATTGAGCTGATGCTCATTCCTCTCTCTTCTATATACGCAACTATCTCCCCTCTCCAGTTCTCCTCCCCTCTCCTGCTCCCTCCCACCACTTTCTCTCCATGTTGCTGGCTCTTTTAAGCCAGAGCTGTTTGGGCCAATTCTGCTCTCATCCCAGATGGTTTCCATGTGCTGAGTCCATTTTCATCTCCCCCGGCAGAAAAAGAACCAGACTTCCACATTTATTGGTATCTGTCCTTGAGGGACAAACCCACAGCTGGTGTAGAGTGGAGCTGAGGATACCCCCCCAAACCATCCCCCTGGGGAGACACAGAGGAGGCAGTTTGGTCTGGAACAGCAGCTCTGCCGTGGCGTGTGTTAAGATTTGCGCTGGATTTGTGACAACCGTGGCAAGCGCGCCCAAGGGGGTGGAAGGCAACAGAAGCTTCTGCCTGGTGCTGCAGGCAGGACACATGGACAGCTCACACTCTCAGCCAGTAGATGTTGGCTCATGTCACTGGCTTGAGACAACATCTGGCTTCCTCACTCTTGCTCCTTCCCACTGGCTCTCTCCTATTACAAGGACAGTTTGCTGCTAGCATGGCTTCAGCCCAGGAAATAACTCCATTTTCAGAGCTGGCCAGACTCAGACTGAACAGCAAGGAAGCAATAGAAGGAAGGAAAACAAAAGAATTGGAATAAAGGGAGAAATAGGGTGAAGCGCTACATAGGGCTATGCATAATGAGGCTGAAGGGAACATGACAAGATCATAGTCCTTTCTAATGTCATAACCATTCTCACCATATTTGTCTGACCATGCTTTTAAGAAAATATTGTGGTGGAGACTGCTCCCTCCCTAAATGATAGGCTCCAGGGAGCCTCTGCCCTTACCAATGGAGAATCCATCCCAGTAAATCTCTCTCGTAATTAAAATCTGCTAATTTTTGTCCTTATAAACAGGACAACAAGAAGATGGTTGCCTTTGGTTTTCTAACATCTTTTAGCATTTTGGAGCCTATTTTCATTGGCAGGAAGGAAAGGAATTAAAGGGAAAGATTGTTAACTGTAGCAGAGACAGGACTCAGTCATAATTTGTYATGTAAGAGCAACTGACAGCAAGTGTTTGAGGCAGGAACACACACTAATGTATTATTTATATCAGACTAAGGAAAAAAAGTGAGTACCTAAAACTCCTGCGCTCTCTTTCCCCTGACATTTCTACGTATTTGGGGCTTATTATTCTGCTGCTGAAACTCATGAAGTGACACATCTTAGGTGAAGGTTCTTGGTTTGATACATGAGCAGTCTTTTGGTCAGTACAGGAATGCAAAAGGATCTCTCTCCAACCAATATTAGTGTCCCCAGAAACAGCATTTTCTAGAACGCAGCAAAGTGTCCAGTACAGAGTGATTTCCAAACTGCATGAATAAAGTCTTCCTTCTACACTCAGAAACATCCCGTTACAATGCATGAGTTCAGAAAGAATCAAGGGAACATGGCTCCCTTCTTCATGACTGACTCTCTCTACTAGGCTAAACGCAGCAACGACAGTTTCCACCTCTATGAACTTTACATACTTGACCAAAACATAGTTGGGTTCAGTGATCAGTATGATCACAGAATTATTCAGGTTGCAAAAGACCCCTGAGATCATGAAGTCCAGCCACTAACCCAGCACTGCCAAGTCCACCAACAAAACCGTGTCCCTAAGTGTCACATCTATGTGACTTTTAAATACCTCTAGGGATGGTGACTCCTCCACTTCCCCGGGCAGCCCGTTCCAATGATGGATGAGCTTTTCTGTGAAGAAATTTTTCCTAATATCCAATCCAATCTGAAGGTTATGCTGTACCATGGCTGTTGGTAGAAGGACAGTTTGGTAATGTGCAGAGTTAACCATGCATTTGTCAGATCTCTTTGGAGACACAGTGACCCTCTAACTTTCAGTTCTCATGGTCTTGGAACTGATGTCCACCTCACTTAATTCAGCAAAGCTCCACTGCACTCAATCAAGCTTTGTTATTCACAGAACAAACCCACAAACCTCCACTCTGTGCTGGAGAACCACAGCCAGATATTTATTGAACAAAAAGATGGAAGAGTATCATCTACAGTAGTCAGAGAATTACTTTGTTTCTATAGGCCACATTAATATGCAAATAATCATCTTCGCTGTCATAAAGCTTGATAGATCAGGACATAAAATTTAGAGGGTGATGAGCTTAGCATGCTATTCTCAGTAGGTGCAGGTGTGGCTAGTCTGCCTGTGGTTTGCATAGGCCATAGCAACTGTGCTCCTCATGCCTGCACAAGAGATTTTCAGCAGTGCCCTGCAGCTTTCCTCTTCAGGCACAGTCTCTTTGTTTTGTTTTGCACAGGGTCAGCAGCACACTATGCTCACAACAGCAGCCTTTAGACAGCCCATCACGGTGCTGCTGACGTTTCACAGCAGCGTGCTTTAAAGCTAAGAAAGTATCTTTATGGGGTGTTAATAGTCCCACACAGTTAACTTCCCCAGTGACCCAGGCAAGGTGCAGCAAATGAACTGAGTTGTTTTACTAGACACCACCAATTGTGATACAGACAGTGCCTAAATCTTCAGAAGTGTTCGATTGGAGAGAAATCTTATTTGGCATGTAGTCAATAGACCAGTGAAAGAATAGAACCTTGTCCAGCAACATCCCCAGAGGTATCTGGCACATGTAACAGAGGCTGGGGATAATAAAAAAAAAAACAACCTGACTTRGTTTCTCAGAATGCTAATCAAGCTTACATTTCACCAAAGGAAAACAATACTTTGTGGTTTTGTCTGTTTCCCAAGGCTGCTGAGACACCCGGAATCTGTCAACTAGCCACAGCAAATAAATTGAGAAGCGTGATGTTGCAGAGGGAGGATCTTGTTGTATGTTGGGCAGAAAAGCCACCATAAAAGCTCTTCAAGTGGAGCTAAACAATATGGAGTATCTGTTCAGTGGGCTGAGCAATGTCTGATGCAGGTAGTCCATAAATTGTCAATCTCTGGAGACTAGAAACACATCCCAAATAAATAATTTCTCTATACTTGCCTGTGTTTCATACACTTCCTGAAAAATCCTGGCACTGGTTAGAGGCTCATTTATATGTGGTTTTTTCCATTTTAAGATATTTTATTTTAAGATGTCTTGTTTCAAGTTGCTCCATTTCTTGCCCTTAGTTGTCACTAAATGAATGATCGTTGTTCTTCCTTGAAGTTTCCTCACCAATCTCTATTTTATTGACAGATTAGTTGTGGCTCAAAAATAATAGCATTACTCTCCTTCATGGCTTTCTCAAATACCTGGATCAAGYCACAACAACATTCTTAGTCAGGTTCCCAGGTGGTAACAGCTTTAAAGTTTGTAGAGTTGGTAGCAGCTTCCAAAGAACATTGAACACATGCACATAAACTCTTGCCTAGGCTGTATCTCTCATCTCCCCTTGTGTTCTCTTCATTCTCAGGTTAGAAGCTGGCTATAGCCAATGTGCAGTGAAGATTTGCTCCAGATCTCCAATGCATCCCAATTGTAACCACGAGGAAAAGGCAGCCAGGTGCCTACGACAGCAGGGAGCGGATTTGCAATAAGCAAAACATTACATAGAAAGCTTATAGGCAGAGCCGTGGGAGCATTTTATTAATTGTTGGACTGGCAGTGCTACAGTGCTTCAACCATTAAAAAAATCACCATGAAAGCTCAGATGGAAAGAGGGAGGCCATGAACTAGCAACAACAGAGCTGTGTGTGTAGGAGCTGTAGAGAAAAGAGTGGAGAAGCTAGAGAGCACACCCAGAGGGAGAGGAGGCAGCAAGATAACATGTGAAGGGAAAGTCTGCTTTACCCTATACCTAAATATGGTGTGCCATCCTCTGAGTCTAAGGGTTAAAAATACGGGCATGGCTACAGCTCTGTATTTCACGAGCAGTGTACAGCACAAAACTGGAAGCAAGAGTGAAGGAATTTGCGGCAATTTCCTGGAATCCCTCAGGAGAAATTGAATTTAGCCTGGCTGACTTGCCCCCTGCTGAGAAAAAATTATTCTTCACTCGGAATAATAATACTAATTATTATTATTATGGCTGCTTATAATAGCATTACCTTTCATTCACCACCGAAATCCCAAACTTGTCATGCTGAATATTTTACATGCAGTGAAAATCCTTTTCCCATGACCATGACACAAGATGGGATAGGGGAAAATTTACAATGACTCGTGATTTAAGAGAGGTAGTAGAGCCTATTATGGAAATCTCTTCCTTTGGTCTCTTCCAATGTAATTATCTATGCTGTTGGGTCTTCTGTCTCTTTGGCTGGGCAAACTCTGAACTGTGTTGGATTATTTGCCAAATCTTGACTCCCTGAGCCATGAAGCTGAAGGAAATGCATAATACTGTGGCAAGCCTTCAGTTTATCCCTCCATTAATTCCATTCTTCCATTACCCTGCACYGTGAAGTTGACAGTGATGGGGTTAGTTTTGGCCGAAAGTGAAGAGGACATAAGGTGGTAGTGAAGGTACAAATATCCACTATGAAACCCAGCAGAGCGGTTCAAGTTACCAGGTTTACCTCTGTTCTTTCTTTTTAGTAGAGGATACAGTCCCTAGCTGGGACATGGGAACTTCTCATTGGTGTTCCCCTTCTCCAAACCCTGCACAGCAAAGGCTTTGTTTAAGCTGCCTGACTTTGTGCTGGAACAGATAAGGAGTGCACAGAAGGTCTGCTGCACAAACTCTGAATAACGGCTGGAAGCTGTTATACCTCTAACCTTCCATTTCAACACATTAGAGATCTTCCTCTCGCCTATGAAACACCTGGACTTTCAGCTGAGCAGTCCTGACCCTTGATGCCATGGATTTAGCAAAAAAAGTCTGGGGGATCTCCCTATATTAACTGAAGCTGTTTGCTCACCAACAGTGTATGATGTGCATTACATATGACAGACAGCAGGGCATGAAGACACCGAGCTATAAGAATCACAAACAGTCCAGACATTGAAAAAGCATGCAGACCCTGAAGCAGTTAAAAAAATTCCCACTGGTTCCCTTTCTTTGCTCCGTGGGGGGATCCTCTCCATTTTTAATTTGTGGTGTGCTTTGTTGCTGGTTGGAGGGTGCCACAAGGCATCCAAGACACTAATCTTTCTAATAAAATGTTTCCTTCAGGATACTGAAACTGCCAGAAGTTTAAAAAAAAAAGAGAGAAAGAGAGCAATCTCAGAATCAACTTGCAACTGATAAGAATAGAAAGGTCAAGTTTTTCTCAGCATAGCCAATATTTACTTTCATATTCACATCTCATTGCCTCACATCAAGAATAAGAAGTGTAAAACTAGTCTCACGGATCAACAAGCGTCACCTGCCACAAAAGAAAGTTCTGGAATGAGAGTCCAAGTCTGTGAGCCAAGACAATTGCATTGCCCAACTGCATCTGTCACTTACTTGTAAATCACCTTCCCTAGTGATGCCGTGAGTTTTCAAACTCTGAGACAGAGCCAGYAGTGCTTAGCAAGTTCAAATACAAGTTGTAGGAAGTAGAACCCAGAGTTTCAGTTGGCTTCAGCATCCAACTCCATCAAGCCATGCACAGTCAAAACCACAGTGRCCTTTTCCAGCCTTCCAGAAAGGTGTGGTTAAATGAAACAAAAGAGATGGGAGGAGAAGCAAACTGGTTAAAGCACGAGTCCTTGCAGGTCCTAAGGAAGCAGCTCTGTGAGTTATCTTCTTAATTTTGCCCAAGACCTCCAATTTAAAATGGAAACTAGAGAGAGAAAACTTTCTGGAAGTCAGATCTAGAGTGGCTCAAATTAGAGATGCACTGCCTCCACCCATCTGTCACCTCTAAATGAAAATGTCAGCCTTAATTCATGGACGTTTTTAAATCCTTTGATGGGAAGAACTTGAAAAGCAGTGGTTATTATCACAAGCGCTCAGTGCTGCTATCAGGCGCACGACTATTTTATGAGCAGGCAGCGCTCTCCCCCATCCTCCCACCCTGGAAAGTTATAATGTATCTCTGGGGCAGATTGATATTTGCACTTTGTGGACACCCAATAAATAATAATCCAAATATTTGCACACATGGAATATTTTGTGACATTATAGAGCTGACAGACTGTGATTATTCGGGAGTTGCTTTGTGCGCAGAGCTCCCATTGGTTTCAAAGTGAGTGCGGAGTTCAGAAGCACTGCAGAGTAAGACCTGTGACATTTATGTTTATGAAATAGGAGAGACCTTATCATTTACTGTTTCTGTAGTCACAAAGCCGGAATAGCTGATGAGAGGCCTTTGCTGGTATCTTCAGTATAATCACAATGTACACAACGGAGGTGTCTTGGCAAGTAGTAAGTGAGCTAAGGAAAACAAAGGGAGATTAGCAAGGGGTGCTGCAGGGCAGGAGAGGGGACTCTGGCAGAGAATGGGAGAGGGAGCCCCAGGCTGGGAGAGCTGGGGTCCTGGGGGACCCCTGGGAGCATTGGCAGCGCTGGCGTGAAGAGCCCTGGGCTGGGAGATACTGGGGGGTGCATGGAGGAGGGGGCACTGGAAGAGCTCGGTGCCGAGCGCTGGATGGGAACAGCAGGACTGCTTTGTGGGGGGCATTGGCGCAGCCAGCGTAGAAGCGAACAGAGCTCGTATGCCATCTGCTGCTACACTATTAACTGCTATTAGTCACTGAGCTTCATAAGCATGAAATTCCCTTAGTTGCTGAAAAGCAAGGAGAAAAGCCTAGAATGTGGCTTAACTTTGATTAAGCACCAACAAATTTGGGACAATTTAAACAAGAGGGATTTCAAACATCTCATTGAAGCATGTTGCAAAATTCCTTCTTTGCCTGGGGGAGGTAACACACACAGAGTATGCCCCATTGTACTTCTCCTTCCACAGCACTTTTGTCAGCAAGATAAGAAGAACGAATTTGCAAGTGGTTAGGAAAGGAGCTATGGATTTGCTAAATGGATTTGTATCCTGTTCGGTTAGAGTGATATGGTTCAGCACRTTCCAAAAAAAGATGGAAGTAGACGGTAGTATGAATAGAAACAGCTTTCTCAATTATGCTAGTTAAGATAAATGTTGGTAGTCTTATTAATCCTTATGCTTCAAGGCTTTTGCCAATGAGCAGCTTGGGTCAGGAAGAAACATCCCACACCTTGTCATGATGTAATGCAATTAGAATTGATGTCTCCTTCTGTTCTGGTTTTGGCTGGGATAGAGTTAATGTTCTTCATAGTAGCTATGGGACTGTGTTTAGGATCTGTGCGGAAAACAACGTTAATAACACAGAGATGATTTTTTTATTTCCAACCACGTCACGTACAGCATCAATGACTTTTCCTCTTGTCACACCTGGGGATGCACAAGAAGTTGGGAAAGGACACAGCTGGGACAGTTGACCCCAACCGACCACCAGAATATTCCATACTGTATGACATCATGCTCAGCATATAAAGCTGAGGGAAGAAGGAGGAAGGAGGGACGTTCAACGTAATGGTGTTCATCTTTCCAAGTAACCACTATGCATGACGGAGCCCTGCTCTCCTGGGGATGGCTGAACACCTGCCTGCCCATGGGAAGTGGTGAATGAATTCCTTGTGTAGCTTTGCTTGTGCATGCAGCTTCTGCTCTACCTATTAAACTGTCTTTATTTTAACCCACAATTTTTCCTCACTTTTACCTTTTCAATTCTCTTCCCCATCCCACCAGGGGAGAATGAACGAGCAGCTGTGTGGGGCTTAGTTGCCAGCTGGGATTACATCACAACACCTCACCTGCCAGCTTTGGCTATTTGATTGGGTAGGACCTGGGGCATCTTGTGACCACACAAGGTTCTGCTCCCAGAACTGCCCTTAATACAAAGGGTACCTTAATGTATGGAAAGACTATTGATTTTCTTCCAATGAGCACTTGCCCTGGAAGCCAGACTTGCACTCCTATAGTTGAATGGGAAGGGAGATGGAAGGTGAGAGCAGAGGCAACCTAATGTGACTGTCACCCAGCCACAACACATTGACACGGCTTGATTTAAACAGCAGGCTGGAGAACTAATGCATTTGCAGATAAAGGCTGAAGGCACTGCTTCGAGAAAATTATAATTTCCTTCCTCAGAYGGAGGGAGAAGTGAAATGCATCTGCCCGATTATTAGCTGTGAAAGATTTGCTCAATCTTACTGAGAACACAGTACTTGTAGCAAGATTTGGTCACCACATGGGAACAGCCAGCATCCAGCAATCCTATGCATCTAGCAGGGTGGAATTTGGTGACAGCCACACCAGCCCAGCTGGGTGCTAGGCAGAAAAAACAGACTATTTTGTGCTTGTGGGAGTCATAGGGTATGGCTTCACTATGCATGACATCTGATCCCGGGGCTATTAGGACTGGATCAAAGGCTTTGCAGCCATGTCAGGCAACTGCTGAGCTGATATAACCTGACTCTATTAGAACAAACTTGTCCAAAGCATTTTGACAAGGCAGAGTTTGCACTCAGCCAGTGCTCACCAGGCCTGTCCCACAAGAGACCCTGTGCTTCCCAACCTTCTTGCATCCCTCTCACCCACACCCTCCAGGATTGGGCTCCCCTTGACTGGCAGTCTAGAGTTTTGGCACTGGGTGAGGAGACTGGGAATTCAGGCTTTCCCAACAAACCACATCCTAGCTGAGGCACGAAAGGAAGCTGTTGTCGCTTCAAGACCATACATTACAGCCATTGTTAGTCAGTCATTGTAAAGTGCTCTTAGAGCAGTGGCAGATGTCCTATTACACTGAGAGAAGTAAGACACCTGGGTTCGTTACCACCTAATTAGGTTCTCCATGTGATTAACTACTTGTGCTGCAGACAAAGAAGCAAACTACCCAAATGAATGCCAACAGAAGACAAGCTGGCATGGCAGCAGGCACCTGACAGGCACACGCAGATCTGTAACTCATCTGGCTTCCTGATGGAGAGTGAAGGATTTTCAGTAAAGTTATAAAACTATGATCAGAAACTCCAATAGCATATGTTTTGCCTGAGTCATAGTTAGGTCCTTTGAGACTTCCACAAACCCTTGTCACCTCACAGAGAGAATCCATCTTGATCCCTGGTGCATCTGACCTACCTAAATATTTGTGCTTCCTCTGCAGAGCACTCAGCGTCCTCCAGACACCTCAGCATCTCCTCCTTAGAGACTCTTCCACCTTTTCAGGAGAGGATAATTCTCCATATCTTTCTGTACTCCTCAAAGCCTACGCTGTCCCTCTGCAGAAGACCATTTTTGTACCTTTGTCCTATAAGAAAGACTTCTGTTGGGGAAGTCCTTTTGAATACTCCTGAGATTTGTCTGTCTTCCTCTTCCCCACCTCCATTGTCTAAACCTAACAAGGAAACAAAGCATGTCTGCAAAACTCTCTCTCTCCACTGAGAGCTTCCCAGCCTGCCAGAGCTGAGGCTGCAGTATTCCTGCACAAGCCTAAAGGCTGCAGGCTGGATTTCCTCGTGAGCGCCTCATCCAGCCCAAACACAGATCCACATTCAAACTGTCTGAAGCCTCCAATCAATCAGTAAATTGCACTGAACGCCCTTAGGAAAAAAAGATCTTTGATGAGGCTTTGCTGCTAGCAACCAATCCAAATCCATTAGCTTTCACATCTGGAGTTCCAACGAACAATAAAAATGAGCTTGATGGCCTCAATCTTGTCCTCATTTTTCAGCATCACAATAACCTGGCTCCACTAAACACAATTCAGCATGATTGCCTGACTGCTCAGACTTCGGGGATACCCAGAACCACTATAGCTGCCAGAGAAGAGGGTCAGGACGGAGGGTGCCTTGGCAAAACTCTGTGTGTGTGAGCGCGTACATTTGCATATTTGGGAAAGATAAGAAGAACTGGAATTGGAGAGGGTGCTGCAGGATAGGATCAGGGGTATTGGCAGAGCCTTACAATACAAATCCACTTGGCATTTTCCCAGTCATACATGAGTATCTGTGCAGGACTATCGCTTTTACAATAGGGCCACCTTTTGCCCTATTTCCACCACTATTTGAAAGGTAATTGTTAGTTCCCCTTGTGGACACTTGTGCTGTCCCCTCATAAGCCCATCCAAGCCTGCATCTCCACCTTGTAAGAAATGGAAGGCCTTCCTTTGCAATCGGGCTGCAAGGCAGGAGAGCTTGCTCTGCTTCCCAGGGCGCCCGTAGGGAGGACCCGGCTGATTTCAGGTGATCTGAAATGCAAAGAGGTAGCGGTGCATAGCAGGCAGAGGCTGGGATAATTGCATGATTTGTGCTCATGATGAAAGCTGTGCTGCTGCCAGCATGGGACACGCGTGCTTGGACTCATCCCAGAGCTGTAGAGAGTCCAGCACAACCCTGCAGCTGCCAAACCAGTCGCCTGGCAGGTGGGCAGAGCCTGGGTAGTAGGATCTGGAGTACAGAATTTTAGGTGCTTCTCTTGGTTTCTCCAGGAGCGTCCTATACTACAAACAGTTATTCTGGTTTACTTCTTTCTGCACTTCCAAGGTCAAAGAGGTGTCAAAGCGGGATGGAGAATCTGATGGCAGTGACTACAGAAGGGACTCTGGTCTTTCCACTGCTGTGTGAGCACCCAGTCCTGACTCAGGATTGACTGGTTTAGTTCAGCCCTATTTCCAATTACCTTGCCCCACACACATACCCTCCAAGAGCCCCCTCCCTGTTGTGTGAAGAGCAGCTGGTAGTGGCAGCAGCTTTCTCCTTCCCCCTTTTCCTTCACTCTCTAGCCCAGGTCCCGCTCCCTGACCCCACCTCTCTCTCTCTTTGCCTTTTACAAACAAGGAGCCCATGCTGACACCTCTGTGTGAAGCCATCAAGAGCATCTGCTAACGGGCAGCCTAATAGCCATTTAATGGGCCTGGTAAAGTTAATAGATTTGTAAAGAAAATATGAGCAACCATAGCCAAAGAGAAGTGCTCAAAAGCATTCAAAACTGGCAGGGTCTTTCCCACTTGGATTCAAGTAGCTGAAGCAGTCCTTGAAGCCAGGCAGGAGCTTTGCTGGCTTTCCAAAACTGCCACGCATTCCTGGGAAGGAGACTTAATCCGAGAATGATGCTGTCTGCCCCATCTGCAAGGTCATATGAAGGATCCCCAGGCAGCTTCTAAACAGCTTTGCCAAATGCTGCCAACTCTGGAGTGGGGCAAAGCTGGTGGACAGGAGGTCAGCCTTCTCCAGGATGAGGAGCAGCTCACTGCTGGAATCACTGCTGTTAATATCCTCACAGTGGAGAGAAAGGTCTATTAAGGCCGCATCCCACAGATTTCTCTTCCCCAAACACAGCAGAGTCTACCTATCAGAGGCAGATGGATTTATTTGATCTTGACAGAATTTATACCTAAATCTCTTAATACTTATTTTCCTTATGTGTAGCCAAAAGTTTTATGAGACACACTAACCCCTGCTCAAGAAACAGACAATATATTTTGAAGGATATTGTATCTAGCTGACATATCATATAAATTSCCTTTGTCACCCTGGTGGTCACCTCCAGTTATACAGTCACTGTGGAGTGAACACCAGTGCGTATCTCTCTGGGGCTCCTCTAAAGGCCCTTATCACTCTGCACATATGTTGCCTGAGCAGGATGCCCAAGCCTGGAAATAAAAGCTGAGCTGAAATGAGTCAGGTTGTTGTCAGATGATCTTGCTGTTCAGGTGTCAGAGTTAACGACACCAACCAGGATAAGATATACACGATCTCKACAGACTTTTCCACACCTCTTGAAGATGTGTGGGGTCAGTGAGGGAGACATATGGTCAGCTTGGGGCAGTGAGATGGGATGTCTTGGCACTGCAGCCTGCCTGGGATGTTCTTCAAGCTGTATATGCAGTGGCAGGAAATAGGCTCCCACCCCACCAGCACATCCACGTGAAGCATACTCCAGTGTTTACCAAAAATGTCAAGTACCCTCTCAGTACAGAATTATGATATCCATCTCATGCACAACCCAGACTCTCCACCTGCTCCCTGCGCCCAGCCCAGCCCAGGGCCAGCTCTGTTTCAAAATAGGATAGCAGAAAGGCAGGCCGCGTTTCTGCTGCATTTCCCTGTCCAGCAGCTCTCTGTCCTCTCTCCAAGCAAGTTCAGCAGCACAATAGAGCTGTGTGTCTGGAGTCAGAGCAGGAAAGGGGAACAGGTATGGGGTAGGGATACCAACCCTCACAGTATAAGAGGCAAAATACTTTTTTTCACTCCTATTGATTGTAATGTAAAATCTCTGAAAGATAGGTCCTGTCCCTCAGCAAGATCAAATTGATTGCCACATGGGGAGTTATTGACAGGAGAGGAAAAAGAACATCATTTTCCTATGGCTGCATCCTAAAAGCTCACCAAGTCCTTATCCAAGAAGTGCAAAAGCACAGCGGTGGTGTGATATGTGACAGTTTGGCCCATTACTTACAAAGAAGCACATTGATGTTGATTGCATTTCCTTTTGTAGCTGAATTTAGCAAAGTATAACTGCCCTCTGGTTAAAACACGGCTTCACTGCTTTAAGGGGTAAAAAGCATATATTTAGGACTTGTTGAATCTGGATTTGGAGTTTGCTTGTGACTTCAGCAGGCTACTTGGACCTGATTGCACCTTGGTACTCTTGGAGGAAGGGCTTTGAGTTGCCATTACAAATATTAAACATGCTGGCCAAAGAAAATCCTGCAGGGAGAAGCACAGAAGAATGCTTGCATGTGGTTGCTTGAGGGACACATACCCTGTATGCCTGTCCTGCCCAACCCTGAGCAGTAGTACAGACAGCTCTTGGCCCCAGGGAGCCTCTGCTGCTGCCGGCCAGGGTGGTATTGAGACCTGAGGGACAAGGAGTTGGCAGACAGGGAGCTGGCATCAAGGGGGAACACAGCACCAAGGGTGCCCTTTTCCCGTGGAGAACCAGAGGCTACCTTTGCCTTGGCAACACCACAAAGACAAACRGGATTCATAACTGTAGGAGCTCCCGGCAGCCAGGAGTTTGAATAATTCACTTCCCAGCAAGAGACATCAATCCTTTCTCCACAACTCCTTCTACCACCTCATAAGATGTATGAGGGGAAGGCAGGAGGCATTTTTATTATTTTTATTTAGTTTGTGGATGTTTAGTGTTCCTCACTATGCGCTACATTCAGTCCTCACGTGTATGATATTCTCAAGACCTTTATCAGTTAACTATCCTTGCTTTAATTTTCCCCCTGTTCTTACCCTTACTTTTCCCTCTTTATAAATTACAACATTCAGGCCTTTGCTGGCAGTAGAGAGCCCTACATTGTTCTGGAATAAAATGGACTTTATTCCATTATAATGACTCTGCTTCCAAAGGGGAGTAGTTATACCGGAATAAAAGTATTTTTTATGCTCCAGTCTGGAGCATAATTCAATCATAAATTACATCAGAAAAAAATAAACCATAATAATAAAATGGCAGTTTGTGCATTGATTAAAGTGAAAACACTCTTCATTCTGGAATATTCTGCGTATAAAGTGAAGTTAGTGTGCAATAAGCAAGGGTGTGATTTTTTATAGCACACTAACTACCCTTCATTCATTCCCTAATGGATACCCTGCCAGAAAACACAAGTGCCTTTAGGTGAGGCAGGTTTGAAAGCGGAATAAACTATTGTGCATTAATGTGCACTAGGAGCATTCATAAAGGACTGTAGGGAAGTAAGTAGTGAGGCGAAAATCCACCACTAACTACTCCCACAGTGGCACCCCCAGGGCAGCTTAGGCATGTCCAGGCTGGGACAACTCTAGTGAAATAATTCTTCACATTTTCTTGTAGGCCCGTTGGTCCTCATGGTCTGGGTCTTGAAACAAGTTGTGGGACCTTGATGAAAGAGGAATTTGAAGCTGCCCTGTTTTGGGAACGGAGATATGCCACCAGGAAATGTACACTGCCGAAACTATCCCTTCTAATCTTGCATCAGGATGCAGAATGTGTGTCAGACCTCTCCGAGCAGCTGACCAGCCAACTCGATGAAGACAGGGCTTTGTACCTGTGCTGCTACCCCAGAAGGATCGAGCAGCCAACATCACACACATACAGCCAGGGGCTACACTTAGGGCAGATTCTGTTCTCCTCTTTTGTCAGACATTAATACGGCATTTGTACCCAACATCAGTTTGTATCAGTCAAGAGCTCTTGATCAGACTTCAATGTGCCCCATAAAGCAATCATTTGCAGGGAGCAAGGGAAGTGATCTCCTGGCTAGGAGACTTCCCAGGGAATCTGTCATTCTCTTTGATTCTGCTTTATATTTTTCTTTGTGTGAATTTACAGACTAAGAGAGTTAAACTGTATTCACATTTGCTAGTTTTACCTAAAGAACAGAAATATGCTACAAATGCTCCTCAGCTGTTTTCTACCATGATGTCCTAGACAATTATGTCAAGGTATACTCAGCAGTGATTTATGTGCCAATCTCAGCTCTGCCAGGGAGCCACTGCCTGTTGTCCCCACTCATGAGAAAGATGGGTCTGAGTACACTAAGAAATTTGGGGTCCTCCCAAGAATGGCACTCAGGCCCTTGACAGCACCCATGTAAAATATACTCATGGTTCAAGACTAATGAGGCCTGCCATTTGGGAAACCTAAACCTTCAAGACATCCATATTTCATTACCCAAGACCAGGCTTGCCCAAAACCAGCCCTGCCATTGCCCCTGTCTCGCAGCCCCCCTTCTGTCCCAGCTCAGGGCTCCCTGAACCAGCTCTGCATTTCTTGCTAAGAAGCCAAATCACCGCCACACTGAAAGCTGGCCTCAGGTATCTCTTCATCAGTGAAAAATATCCTCAAAGCCTCATTACTTAACACATTTTCACTAATGTGATGTTCAACTATCACTCAATGCCTCATAGAAAAATGATATTTCAACACTTTAGCTACTCATGGCTAACACCAAGGTGCCTCGACAAAAGTGGTGCATTCAGAAATATCACTGCCCCTATGTACGCGAAAAGGAACATTGCCTTGGAGATTGTGTTAGTTACAGCCGAAGTTCAACTTCCATGGACTTCACGGTACACACCCACAGGGCTCTGAGCAATCTGAACTTCAGAGCATGGTTAAGTCTTGTGAGTCCGCTCATTTCTGCATTATTGTCCTCTATGCTGAAAAGTAATTTAAGCTTAGCTAATTTCTTTTGTGCTGAATAGGGTCAGGAGAGCTCACACAATCTCCTGCCAAAGCTCAGCTATCAGAATAGTGACATTTAATGAGGGGAACAAAATTAAGGCAGGAGGGAGAAGATGGTTAGCATGTTCAGCTATAAAATTGGATTCTTGAAAGCTCCTGATCTTAAAAGTCTTTTCCAACTTAAATGATTCTATGATCTTCTCCATTCCCGGCATGTGATTTCTAGTGCGGGGCATGGAGAAACGAGCCTGTGGAAATGACACAGGGCTCCACAGGCAGATCAGCCTGAGGCCATCAAATGAGTTTCTTTGTGCTCAGATCAAGAGTTGATTCCAGCCCTGTGCACTGACTCGCTCACTGCACTCCTTGGGCCTCTCGCTGAAAGGTTAGGGTGAAGCACAAAGCGAACATGAAATTAGAGATGTGGATTATATCAACAATTACAATCTGGAGCATAATTAAATTATAAATTAAATTGGAGTTAAAAAAACCCCGACCATAATAATAAAAGGGCGATTTGTGCGTTGATTAAAGTGAAAACATGCAGTCATTAGCCTGTGTATAAATCTTGTTAGCTGCGAACAGAGCTGTGTGTTGCCATTAACCTGGTGAGTGCCTGTGGGGAACTGGCACTTCTCTGGGTGTTTAAAACATGGATGTGCATCAGGGAAGCTGCTGCCCTCTGGGACCTCAGTGCTGGAGGTCAGGCAGGGGAGTGGTACATATTTCTTGGTCATAAAAATCATTCACAGTATACTCTTTGCAATGCCTCGTACACAGGTACTTTCACGGGACAAGAGCTAGCAAAAGGTTGCAATTTTTAAGTGTGAGACAAGGGCAGATGATGGGAGATGCTTTCTCCATAGACCATAGGCCAGCCTTGCTGTGATGCCGGGGCTATACACAGGAAGGGAAGGGAATTGCAATCATTGTGCAGGGGAAAAACATGAGCCTTCACCCATCCTTGGTAAATCTCAAGAGGGTAAAGGTGACCCTAAATGAAAGGAGTGTGCTCTGACAGTGTTTCTGCATCCCAGAGAAATGCTTAGAACATCAAGGTTAGGAAATTCTCGTCCCTTGAATTTCTCTTACAAACTTTCAGGGAGTATTGAGGGTTGCCAAAAGCCAGATGCTCTTGGCCTCACATACCTGGAAACATCTTGCCCCCTCTAATCTCTGTTGTGGACAAGGCAGAGACCTCARGCAGATCTGGTGCATCCTAGACCTTCTCCATGTTCTCTATTAAAATGTCAACACATCTTCCTCTCACACAGTGCTGTCTATCCTTCCTCTCACATCTGTTTTGCCCCGCTGGGCTCAGGAGTTTGTGTCTTCCCTACACCTTTTGAATAACCTTCCYGAGTAACCCTGCTGGGGTGCATAAAGGCTCCTCCCTGCAGCCCCTTCTTTCTCCTGTATTTCATACCTCTCCTGAGCCAAGCACACTGTGTTCCCATATTATGAGAGAATAATTGCTTTTCCACAGCTCACATCCATGCTATTTTTTTTCTCTTTTGCTTTACAAACTCCTCTCCCAGAGAAATACGTCCCCGCACGAGAGCATTAGATCAAACTTTTAGATCAAATTATCCTTCTGTTCTATAATACCATCCGTAATTACTCCTAGTAACTTTGCTTTTGCTAGTGATCGCAACCATCAGGCAATTTTCACACATCTCGCCAATAGAATTCAAGAACGAGCAAATATTAGAGTGAGTGTGAATTTATTTTTATTTATAAATTACTTAACATAGAAAAAAAAAAAAGCGACAAGTTCCGAGCACTTAGCAAATTACTGACTTGAAATAGATTTTGCAAAATTTGCCTGTGTTGTTTTCTCCCATGCCTTGCAAAAAGGGGAGGGAAGGGGCGCAGAGGGAAAGGCATACGTGCTTAGATGCTGGAAAGACTGAAGAGGAGCTGAACAAACCGTGGCATATTTCACAGTGTGAAGCTGCATACAAAAGTCTTGAGTTTTCAATACAGTGAGATTTCTCAGTCCCTCATAAGTTTAGGCACAGACTCAAGATATCAACATGAGAAAGGCAAGCTTAGCATTTCACCTGTTCACGTATGTCTGAGCTGAGTCTCCCTTAGTCTCTCAATAGCTTCACCTGGCAGCTACTCAGTTGCATCCAACTTTGATTGGGTTTGGAAATGATTTTTCCCCAGATTTGTGTCACTTCCCGCAAAATTTCAGCCAGAGATCTGGCCAACAGGGATCTCAGCTCTGAATTAGCCCAAGTTCAGTTGCAAGCATAGCAGAAGAGAAAAAGAAAGATCCAATAAAAAAGCCCTGCTTTTGACTCCCTTTCAAACTGTTCAGTTCCAGAACTGAATCCAAAACCAAACTTTGCAGTTCAGACCCATCTGCCATGAGCCCTTGGCTCACAGGTGGAAGCCTGTAACCTGCTGCCAATGAGGGCATGTTTCATGAGGCTGCAGTGGGAAGACTTGGCTGGCAGAAAACATCATTGTCTGAGTTATCCAGAGGCAACAAGAACCAGCTTGCTCATACAGAAAGTGGACATTAGGACAAGTAGGAAAAAATCAAGACCAACACAAAAGACTGCAGCACGAGGGTTTTGTCATTTTGGCCAGGCTTTTCTAATCCCAAAGGGAACAAGAGCCTGTCTGTCTGAAATGGGCCTCTCTTGACATCACCAGCATGGACTGCTAATCTTAGATTTGAACTGGGAAGTCACAGGGAAGTTACAGGAAGGAGGGCTTTTGGCTAAGAGAAGGGTCCCAGTAGAGGACTTTGTTCATGTTAAACGTCAAAAAGAGAGCGTGCCTAGTGACTTTTGGCAAGCTTTCTTTCAGCTACCAAGTTGCAGAGCAGATCAGATAGTAGGATCTCTCTTCCTGGACGTTTTAAAGACTCAGCTCAACAGAACTGTGGCTGATCTGATCTTGTGCTGGTGACGGTCCCAGGGAAGCCGGTTTACATGACCTCCAGAGGGCCTTCCAGTCAGATTTTCTGTGGTTTTTGTAGCACGGATATACCCTCCTCAGTTTGGTTCTCTGTATGAATATAAGAGGTAGGGCTGAATAATCTGCATCATCCCTCAGAATTCCCAGCAGCAAAGAGAATCATAGGTTCATAGGATCACTTGGGATGGACAAGACCATTGCAGGTCATTTGGTCCAACAGACTGCTCAAAGTAGGGTCAGCTTAGTTTGGGTACCAGTACAGCGGAGTGAGGAGAGATCACAGGCTAATTCCAAAGGCCCAGCAAAGGTCACCTTTATTCACAGGGTCTACTTATGCTGCAGGGAAGCCTGCCAAACATGTGGTTCCTAAAGTATCTCACACCTCCCCCTAAAATATTTTACTATTCCACAAATCAAACGAGAGATTGAAACACCATTTACTTCTTAGCTTCACTTATAGAGGAAGCTACCCCCACAGAAATCAGGAATTAAAAAGAAATCTGAAAGGCACTCAGGGGGTTATTGGATCTCTCTCCCCACCCAGCAGCAGAACCCCTTGCAACCATGGCAGTTCAGACAGAAATTGCCCTTTGGAGAGAGAGGCCCCATAGTACCTCCAAGCAGCCTTTTCAAGGGCTTCATTCTCCTTCCTATCGTGATGCTTCCCTGTGTTTCAACTTAGTCTCACCTCCCATGGTATAATGGAATAGCATCTTTCCTTCTTTTTCACATATCTTTGGTAGGTTACCATCGCATGCATCTGCAAGCCCTGCAAGGCAGGGGCACAGCCTCATGGATGCCTGTGCAGCATCTAACACAACTGGGCAGGAATCAGAGCCTTTCCCTTTGTATCATATTTGTAAGACCCACCCTGCACCAATGAATGCACTGACCCTGTAAAGCAGGGAAGTGTCATTTCGGAGATGAGAAAATGAAGCAGAAAGACAGGCAGCATAGCAGCATGCCAAAGTTCACACAGAAAGTCCGTGCCAGGCCTGGGAATCAGGCCGTAGTTGAGCACCTTAATGTTCTCTCCTCTCCTTTTGGCACTGCTGAGATATAAAATAATAATAATCATGAAATGTGCCCAGACACTAAAAAGATCATCACCTTAATTCAAATAATAGAAATAGCCAGCATCTCTGTAATGCAGAATCAAAATGGTATGTAATGGGGAGAACAAGATGTAGCTTAGAGTTTAAAAGTAATTAAAATTTCCTACCTAAGTTTCTTTTGCTTAATGTACTTCCAAAAAAACATTCATCTGCTTGCAAATGCCTGACCCTAGGCGTGCAGGTTTCAATGCGGTGGAAAGGCATACATTGGCAGAATGACAGCCACTGAACAGCACCTCATCTGGATCCAAAAATGTAAAGAAAAGGAAATACTCATTATTCTAGAGGCTCAAAGACAATTTCAATMCATTTTAACTCTAACAGGTCCCCCTGTGGCCTCTTAAAACCTACTGAATTGAAGCAAAGTAGTGTAAGCGGCAGAGTTTCATCTTCAAAGGTGCAGTGAAAATATCCAGGTTGACAAGAGGGCTCAGTTCAGGAGGTTTTGTGGGGTTTTGCTGTGGACTTTTAACAATGCTCTTCCACAGCACCTTTTATCTGTGGCTCCCACTGCACTTTAAAGATACTGACTGATGTCTCACCACGTTTCTCCGGAGAGAGGTGTATTATTATCTCCATTTAATTAACAGGGAAACTGAGGCATAGCAAAAGGAAGTTATTTGCTTGGGCCTTCACAGTGCACTGGTGGAGAAGAGCTGGGATTAGATACAAGGTCTCTTGATGGTTCAGGTGTCCCTACTGGTTTTTAACTTCTCTGCTCCCGCTTGCCTCTTCAGCTGCTGTGCCTCCCAGCCCTGAGCTGTCAGGAGTCCTGGGGGATGTGAGGGGTGTGCCAAGCCAGGCAGTGATCACAGCAAAACAAGCAGCGACCCTGCCTGCTCATTCAGAGCAGTTCTGAGCATGTAGAGATAAATCTCACTGTCCCAGATAAGACCTCATAGCTCAAACAGCCCTATTCCTAGGCTACTAGTCATAATTTGCAAATGAATAAAGCAAAAATGAGAGAAAAAAACCCTCCTCCTTCCTCCCCTCTTACTCTAGCAGTGCACAGTGCAATTGCTGTACTAGAGAAGTATATGAATTTCTCACAAATCAAGAAAAAACCTTGAGTCCCAGGCTGGAAACTGTAGCTGTACTGGAAGCTCTTGGCAATCACTGTACACCTCTACAGAATCTCTTTCTCGTCCCAGAGTCATACCTGTTTTTTTAAGCTGTATGTGCTTTTTTTCCACATACACACGTATAGACACATAATGATGCAGAAATAAGTGTTTATGCGACTCTCCAGAAAACAGTAAGGAGAAGCCCTGCAAAGAGAGAATTACTACTGTCACCCAAACAAGGTCTTCCACTTAGCACCCTTTTATGGTTATTTGAATATCAGCATTGAAAACCGTAGTAAGATCAGCATATTGAAGCCTACATTTTACCCTTGCTTTCTGAGGCAGTCCTGGTAGGAGCCAGCAGTACTCCAGGCATGTTAAAACATATTTTCTCATGCTTGGTGCCCCACTTTTACAGAAATGATGGTTGCTAGCTCAGATCCAAGCAGTTCAGAGGGTTTTTTCTGATTGCACTCGAACACATAGATGTGTGTGTTCATGGGAAAAAGGGAGTGGAAGGAACGTCCCCTCAATTTACCTTTATTCCATTGTTCTCCTCATAGCTTTCAAGGGTTATAACTATATTTAGGCTGACAAGGACAGACAGAGGAGCCTGCGCTGTGCTCGCAATGTGGGGGTTGATACAATTTGATGGTGTCCTTTTGAAGACAATCCCACTGTAGAGGCCTGGCAGCTCTAGCAGAAGAACTCTGGAGAAACTGGATCTAAGCTGAGGGAAAGCAGGAGCCTGGGGTAGGGGGAGTCTCTGACTGAAGTGTGTTGTCAGGTAGAACATAAGGGATATAGTCACACAGTCTTAATAGAGTCTCTAATATAGATGGGATTCAGAAGACCAAAACCAGGAGTCTACTTGCTCTATTTTGTTACAGCGGAGAAACAGGTGCCCCCAGGAAGGAGTTCAGGACTCCTGAGGTAACTGCATAAATGTTTTGTAACTCACTAATAGCAGCCACAACCCAAAAGGTCATGTTTGAAAGGTACCTCTGTATCTTTGCTTTTCTTCCTTAAGAGCAGCCAAACTTAAAGAGGCCTTGACCCTATTCCATGGAACATGAAGTCTCTTCTCTCTCCCACACAAGGCTGCCTCTGAGGTAATGCAAGTCCAGTTCCCTTGCAGAGCTGCAAGGGAGAGGATGCCACTGGACATGGGAGGCTGCTAAGATACTCTGGCTTCAACTGGAAACTCTCACATCCTGCCTGTTGGTTGGGCTCACTATTTGCTAAATGGAATGCATAATCCCCAAGCTGATCATAATTAATGGAGATGCTGTGGGTTTTTTAAGTGGCAAGTGCCTGTTTTTTTGGAACAAGAGGCCCTAAGATTTATCACTGGTGCTGCAATGAAGTTGGAAGTCAACATGATGTACATTGTAGAGACCATCAAAAATTATTCCTATGACCACGGATTCATTGAATTACTTAATGTCCTCACACAGAATTCTGGAGTTTAATAATGCTAATGGGGTACTTTGAGATCCATACACAGAAGAACTGAAGGAGGAAAACGATCATTATGTTCTCCCACTGTCATCTGCAGGTTTCAAAATATATTACAGTCCTTCAGTAATTGTCACAATGCCCCACTAAGTCAATATTATTGTAATAGTTTCATAAGTGCTGAGAGACTGATTCTGATCTCACTCGCATGGATCCAGTCACGACATCATACCCCAGACAGAGGGATGTCTCTTGCATTTCAGAGCTATGGGAGCATTGTGGCTTAGAAACTTCTCCTGCAGAAAATAAGCTAGCTCTGACCACAAAGGACCAGATTAGAGAACTGTAATGTTGCCTCACATACATGGCAAGTCTAGCCCACCAGCTCCATTGCATTCATGGTGCTTTACAGCACAGATCCTGTCTCCCAGGAGAACTTTGGCATTTCTAGACGTAGTTCTGGGGTTCTTTCAGAAGTGGACTCGGAGCCTGACCCACGGGCTCACACGTCAAAGCAGAACTTGCTATTTACATCACTGTGAATGACAAGAAAACCCAAACAACTCATTCAAGATTGCACAGTGGCATCAGTAAACTCCTCAGAGTGAAAGCTGAGTCCTCACCTTTGACCACCAGATAACCCTTCACTCTCTGTGGTTTTGGACTGGCGACAGTGCATTAGGCAACATGGTACATAGCTGCAGGCAGGATAGGGGGTTAAAAATTTGATTTCTGAGAGTTACAGGAGGTCCCTGGTCAAAACTTTCACCTCGGTGGATGACCTCAGTATTCATCTCCATAAAATGGGGAGAAGAAAGAAATCTTGCTTTATACATTGCTTTGAGATTCACAGATAAAACACATTTTCTAGAGTTCTGATGCTTTGTTAAAAAATTCATAGCATCATTTTCCCTTCTGCCCGGCATTCCACCAACCAGAATTTGGGGGTTTTGTGGATTGTTGCAGGAGAATCAGGAACTTGAAAGAAATCTTTATTTTGTGATATCTTATTTATTTGCAAAGAATGCGTGGACTCATATTTTCTTCCATGCAGGAGAAATCAAACAAGCCAGAGAGTTTCTTTGCTTACAGCATCAAACTCTAGGCTTTTCCTTAGGGTCAGGCTACCAGCTGCTTGAACAGGCTGTGCTTCAGCTCCCTTCTTTCTCCATACTTGTGTTGGAGCTACATTCTCTCTCTCTTTCACATGTATACACAACATCCCTATTTTCTCAGAGTCCACTGAAGTTGTCTTTCCTGAGAGGTTAAATGTGCTTGTACGACCCCTGGCTTGGAGAGAAGCCTGCTATCATTTCATAAGAGACTTTAACTATTAATCTAGAGGGAAAAATGAAATTTAACTCAAGCTACAATGGCACTGGTGATTCTTAAGCCCTAAAGCAGTGGCCAAAGCTACCCAGTACTCTGCTTCTGAGAGCATATACCCAACAACATGAATTTTGCTCTTAAATTGCTGCAAGCCTTCTTAGGAGAATTTCTTCACAGCAGTTGAAATGTTTCTCTCTGTGGCTCTGGCAGATACACAGGGAATTTTTCCAAGGTGCTCTGTATGGAGTCTTCTGTGTTAACTTGCAGGGCATGCTTTTGCCCCCAACACCACCACTAGTAAGTCAGCCATGGGAGGACGAAGGATGCAGAAAAGAGGATGAGTTCGGAGCTGTTTAGGTTCTTTAATGCAAGGTGACTGCAAGTGCAGCAGAAGCAGAGAGAGGCAAGATCTGACAATTTCAGAGGCAAGAAGAAGAAAATTATATTGAGGGTGTCTTACGACTTACTGAGACTTGACTCTACACCTAAGATTGTGAACTCTAGAGAGAGCACCACAGGAGAAAAGGGGAGGAAGGAAAAGCAGATAAAAGCTAATAGAAGCAAGGAGATACATTTGCGAGATATGGGAGAGGCACTGGGGGAAAAGGATAGGTGAAAGCAGCATGAAGGAAACAGAACCTGAAAGGCAAAACAAAAGAAAAAAAAAATATGTAGGAATGTAAGAAAAGAGTTTGACCAAATAGGGAGAAAATAAGCCAGTCAAGAGAACTGGGAATAGGAAAAGAAGCAAGCCAGCTTTTACCCAAACAGGTAAAAAGTTAGGATGCTGTTTCCTACATTTAAAAAAAAAAAAAGGCACCACCTTGTTTAGAGATGGGTTGGAACACAGCTATGGATTAGAATTGAGCTCCGGAATAATCAAGCTCCTCGGAGCGAGTGGCCGATTTTGAAGACACTGACAGCACTGGCCCTTCTTGCAGCACAATGAAGAATTGCTGTGTCCAAGAGCACCATCAAGCGGCGAAGGGGAAAGGATATTAAAGCAGCCGAAAGGCTCTTCTTGGCACATAACGGAGAGCTACACAGAGCAATTCCTTTCTGAGTAGTATCCTTTGCACAGAGAGCCCGACGTCTCATCCCGGAGCAGGTTAAAGGAAGGGATAAAGGTCCACACAGGCAGCTGTTGCATGCATAGCACATTCATGGGGCTTCTGATTGCAGGTGGAGAGGTAGGGGAAACAAGCTGGGAATGGCCCAAAGAGGAAACAGAAGAATCAGTGGCAGAGCAGGGAAGCAGTGGCTGTACAAAATGGAGTGGGAAGGAACAACCTGAAGAAGGTACCTGGGACCAAGCAAGAGGGAAGGGTGGGAAGGAGCAGCAATTGTGGGGGTCACTGGCTGAAACCAGTGTGATCACATGTCACAGATATTCACAGAGGGCTCGGGAAAATCAGAAAAGCAGCTCAGATCTGGGCACCTTACTGGGGAATTACCTCTCCACAGTAGTAATCAGCCTTCCCTAAAATTGCAGTATTCATGGCTGCTGGTGCTGTGCCCAGCATGGCTTTGGGAAGAATCACATAAGGGATAATTGTGAATAGGTCAGAGTGTAACAAAGGAGTGGATGTGACAAAAGCAGCTTGCATGTGTCTGAGATGCTGGAGCATGAACCTGACACAGATATCAATAAGGAAATCGTGACTAATATAAACGTGAGATCTCAGTAAAAGCTGGTGCTAGAAGCAGCATATTGACCATTACTACTCATCCGCCAGTTTTCAGTCACATCTCAAAATACTAATTTAAAAAAAAAAAAAGAAGGCAGATCAGTATCACCTTCTTTGTTTTACACCTTGAAAAACAGAGACATGGAGAAACAAGCCATTTGCTCAAAAAAGCATAACCAAGGGCATAATTTCAATGCCTTGGGTTCTGTGATGAGTATCCTGCAAAACAGACACACAAGGAGCATTTCACACAGGCACAGACAGTTCTCTTCAGGAAGCCTTCAGAGATAGAAAGTTACAGTGAAGGAGAGAGGTGGTAGAGTCCAGGCAGACAAATAAGAGATGAAAGGGTAGGCTGAAGGAGATGCAAGAGTTGAGTGTGGTCCACACAGGAGGGACACCACCAGGCTCACAGCGAGCACTGGCAGGGGAAAGGGAGCCGTGCTAATGATGGAACTTGTTTGAAAGGCAGAGAGAAGAGGAAAAAGGGCTCAAACAGCAGTGAAAGAGCAGCAGCTGATGAGGCACAATTCACACCAGGAGGTGAAAGAGAGAGAGAGAACACCCAAGGAAGACTGTCTTGATCAATAGTGCTGAGAACCATGGGGAGGTCACAGAAAATATGAGCGGAAAAAGGAGAGTTTCCTCTTACAAGAAAGTAAAAAAAAAAAAAGGAAATGGACAGCTTGCCACTGAAGCACCAATATGTTCATTACAACAGATTTCCATTGAGCAAGGCCTATCATGTATCAACACCAAGCACAGCTATCTCAGTCAAATATGAACTTCAGGAAAGACTCTGGCAATTTGTCTAACTTTGTGGGCCCCTGAAGTTCACTGTGGGTTTTTTGTTGGGATTTGTTGGTTTGGGTTACTTTGTGTGGGAGCTTTTTTTATTATTATTGTCACTATTATTTTCTTTTTAACTCTTCTTCAAATGGCTCCCATTTAGAATGTCTCTTCCTAGTCTCTGCCTTTGGGCTCATCCTTTACTTTGGCAAGGTAGAATCTAAGCCCCTGGGGAGCTCTGCCATCTCAGCCACAGAGGAATTCTGATATGGTGACCTGTGGGATGATGCAGACTTCTCTGAAGCACTGAGGGACACATAGAGGTCTTTTTGCTTGTCTCATTAACCAGGATGCCTTTGTAACTCCCAGCTGCCTGAGAGCAGCGCTGAGGTCAGAAAGGGGTGCAAATAGAGATTTCCAGCATGTGGTTGAACATGGCAGGCAAAGGAAGGAGAGAAATATGTGTTCCAGTGGGCTTCAGAGCCTATTTAAAATGCAATAATTAATGAGTCAAATATTTCCTCAAATCAGACTCCAGAGTCTCAACTTCCCATCATGTCTATTCCACACAGCACCAGTAATTTTCCTTTCCACCCTCTTCTGTTGAGGTCATTAATAATTAATTATTATTAAAAGAGAAAGGCTGAGGGAACCCGCTTCCAGTTTTGCAACCAAAAGACTCAAACCGACACTAATTATAATCCTCGTCACTTTTCATCCAGCTAGGCAAAATCTGGGTTTATGGCAGAAGGCTATGCATCTGCTCCTCACTGTATCTAAAGCTAATGGGTTGGGGAGGGATGAGGAAATGCAGCAGATTCTCATGAGCTTTAGAGGGAGCTCATATGAGGCAAGGCAGAAATGAAGAGGTCTCCACTTCTGGAAAGCCCTTTTGAAAGCTTGTTGGAGGAACCATAGCAGAACTGACTGCTTCTGACTTCTGCTAATGCCCCATGCTGAATATTAATGATAAACATAATAAAATATGTATACAGTGTAATAGGAATAAAAACGCACATGTAGCACCACAGATTTATAATACTGCTTTACATACACATTCAGACAGCTGAGTAGCTGTGGCGAACACGGAGCCTGCTGCAAAGAATAAAAACAAGCTCCCTGCTCAAGATACTTACTCATGCTTATGCCAGACTTTTTTCACGTCTGCTGCACAGTTTTCAAGTCCCTTTGCTTTCCCGTTCCCAGTGTGATTACACTGTCTGGACAAACTTAATCACTTAATCTGTATCATTGTCCTAGCACCTGGAAGTATTTAAAGCTGAGGAGAAGGGGGTGGGTAAGGAGCAGGTTTGCTGGTGTTTCACAATCCTATCCTGTAAGAGATTTCACTATCAACAAGCCAATGAATTGGAATAGCTTACGTTTGTCCAGCAGATGACCTTCCTCCACTCCTGCCCTACAGCTGGGTACATTCCATCCTTTTCATCACCCTGGATCTGCACAGAGCAGTTCCCAACACTCAGCATCATCAGGTAGACATTTCCCTATTCATAACATGGCAGGTGGAAATATGTCCTGTTCTAAGCCCTCAATAGTCATAAATAGTCAACATTGGAGAAGCCTGAAAAGCCTGAAAAGAACCCAAAGTTCAGAAAGTCAAGATCACAGAAGATAGCTGATCGGCAGGTCAACATAGCCAACTTTTATGGTCTCCAGCAGGGAGTTGTACCAAAAAAATCTACACTATTTTTCCCCACCTGTATCATTTGGTCTAACAAAAGAATGTGCATCTTCCTATAAACTACCTTGCTTACTTTACATAGCATCCTTTCTTCTCTTTCAACTCCAGTTCCTTTCTGCCATTCTTTTTCTGCATCTTTCATGTTTCACCCATTCTATTTCCTTTCACTAATTTGCATTGCCAGGACTGAAAACTGCTGTCTATTTGTGTGGCCTAGAAGTAGTGATGTTTTCCAATCAGAATTGTCAAGAAAACTTGGGGTTTGTTGGTATGGGACTGTTTGCCCTCAGGCACTGCAATAACACCTGCACCACACAGAGTTCCTCCATGGTGTGGGCAGGAGTGGACTTGGCCTCTCTTTACGATGATGCTTCCTCTGTGAGGGGAAATACAGGTTTTTAGCACTGCTGGAAGATGAACAGAAGCAGCAACAGAATGCCTCCCCCACCTCTCTCACCCAGCTGCTTCCTAACTCTTCTTTCTTACCACACCAATCTCCTGGGTTCCTTGCAGTGAAAGCTCTTTGCACACTGCTTTTCTTATCCATACCATTACCTTTCCCTCAGAAGGCAAAGGGAACAAGAAGGATTCTGGAGTCAAACCACTGTACACAAAACAAGAGAACATACTTTAAATTACTGGAAGGAAAAGAGCTGTGGTTCAAAAGGGCTGTGAATTCATCAGTTTCCATCTCTTTAGAGGAGAGTCGCATTAGAAGAGGGGCACAGAGCCAGGGAGTGGGTTTGATGGTTCTGGGTGAGAGCAGCTGCGGGTACTACCACAAGCCTGCTGGATGCACCAGAACAAGACACTTCACTCTCCACTCTCTGTTTTAATCTCATGATTTCTTGAAGCAGAAAGGGCCTCGACATGTATAAATGACAACTCTTAGGCAAAACCTACAGAGTGGTAGTAAAAGTAATGATTATGGTAATAACATAATGCAGGCAAAATATCTCAACCTGTGTTTACAAATAACAACACTCTCCTTTAAGGTACTTGAGACATCCCCTGCTCTGTAGGGTGAACATGTTCATCCGATAGGCTGTCTCCAGGGGTCTGACCTGAACCACTGAGCAGCTTCAGCTGGGAATTAGACCCACTTCTGGGACTTAAAGCTCTGGAAATTATTTAAAGTGCTTGCAAGCAAATCCATGGTGCCTATCAAACAGTTCCCCAGAGACAGTAGAAACAGGGGAAAAATTCTTCCTGTGGAGACTCTGACAGTGATCTTGAGAAAGCACCACAGGAAGCAAACAAGTCCTCACCCAAACACAGCTAGTGTTGTCTGTTTCCATTTTCTGCTCTGATATTCAGCACCTTTGCTTGCTACCTCTGGAAAGAGCTGTCAGCAGAGGTGGTTCACAAGGGAGGTGCTTTTTTAACTGGGTCTGTTCACAGACTCAGCACCTTTACATAGTCATTTCATTCTGAATGACTCCCAGGTTATTTTTGCCAGAGGAATATGGTACCATCCTCCAAAGCATTTAGGTTATTGGAGCCCAATAAGTGACCAAACTTCTTGCCCAAATACAAGATTAAGACTGCCTGTAGGACCTTCTGCTATACCAAGCAAGTCAAGGAAAGAGGAGCCTGCTGTGAGCTGTCCTCTACCAGAGGTTACTGCCTAGTCCACTCTGCCAACTTTGAGACTTGCTACATTTATTCTTGGAGACAAACTCACCCATTTAGACTGAAAGAGAGAGGAGCAATGAAACAAGCAGCTCRGCTGGCAACTCTTTGAGGGATGGCGTCACCAGCACCGTGGAGGCAGCTATCAGCAACTGCAGTATCTTCCACTGACTCAGCTGTTTGCAGAACCATCCATCGCTCTGTGCCCTCAGCTGAGTCACCAAGTAAAAYGTGTTTACTGAAGTAAGTGTCACAGCGATAACTTGATCGCTTCACATTGCAAGCCTGTTAGTGGGACTCATTGAAATTAGTTTTTAAAATTGCTTTAGCTACCTTTAAGTTGGGTCAGGGCAAGTCCCTCCTTGCCTTGTGTAGAATATCTCGCTTATCCCTCTAATAGAGAGGTCACCCCAAGAGCACATGGAAAAGCAGTTTCCACAAAAGAGGGAAAAGAGACAGTTTATCCAACCTCCCTGTAAATCACTTGCACTCAACTGGTACAAGTTTCTCGTGCAAACCAGGTGTTAGAAAAACAACCCTTGCCCTTAATTAACAAAGATGAATTCAAACTGCAGGAGCAGTTTGGCACCTAAGCTGGTGAGATCAGACAAGCTCAATAGAAAAATCTATGCACACAACATACACCCAGCGGGATACACACAGAGAGCCYCGAGAACACAAGATGGAAGAATTTCCATCATCAAAGCAGAACATCACAGGCAGCTGCAGGCAGCCGGAGGGCAGGACACAGTTGCTAAGCAACTCCTCCCTGGGTTGGATGTCACACACACCCCCAACCCCAACCATACCAGGCACATAAAGGATATTTTGCATTGGGGCTTCAATAAGAAGGCAGCTAATAAATGGGTTGTTTTCCAATGCCCTCTTCAAGCAATGCCAAGTACCTTGATTCTGTGATTCTAACAAAAAGTTCCCTTTCAGAAACTTACTGACATTCTGTAGTTGGAAGCGGTATTTTACTGGACCAGTTGCTCATGGCATAAATATAGACATCGGGATGAAAGAGAGGTGCAACATACACTGGTGCAGACAATGAGGTATTTTGGCCTGGTAGAGTTTTACCTGTGAGCCCAGCAACAAGAAGTTCAGAAATAAATAGGCAAGTAATAGAGAGCTTGGTTAGAGAAAGCCAGAAACAGTAGTTCTCCTCCCTGCTCACTCTCAAAAGAACTGTAAGCTTTATTTTTTTCCTCTCTTTGTAAGAAATCTTCCTTAAGATTAAAGGGCAAAACCCTGAGAGGATCAATATTTTGAAGAAAGCAGAAATTTTAGGACACCCCACCTTCTCTCTCTCAAGTATTTGGATCCTAGGAGTATCCATCTGCCCAGGAAGGCAGAAGTAGACAGGTATCTTGCAGAGAACAGTTCTTGAAGAGCGGAGAACTCTGAAAGGCTGGTGACCTCACAAAGCAAAAATCTGAAAGAAAAATCTACCTACAAACACTTGAGAGTCTCAGTTCAACTGGCCTGGAAAGCCAGAACCACCCAGCTCAGCAGGAGAGTTCCAGTGAAAAGAGAAGTTACTAGGGACACTGACAGCAGGTAATGGCTTCAGCCATACCGACCAGGCAGCAGATCTGTGCCTTAGTTCAGCTGCAAGCTTCAACCAAGCTCATGCCCTCCTGCAGAACATTTTTGTTTCAGTGATGAGTGTTGCCTGAATGGACGAAAATTCCCTTAGGAAACTTTTCAAAACAGGTCTTGCCACAGGTGTACAGTTTTAGTACTGCCTCAGCCTAAGTCATGGAAGGATTCCCATGGCTACAACAGCTTTGTAGTCAACACAACCCAACACATCATGAGGTACTTAAAAATGCCTTTTCAAGTTGGGAAGCAACTAAGACACAAGTGACCAGATTCCTGACAGTATTGACAGCAACTTGGCTCTTTCAGGGACAGGGAGAAGAGGTGACTGCCCATGCAAGCTGCAAATATCAGCATTCATTACCCCCACCCTGGCAGACTGAGATGTCTTGCCTGAAAGGTATTTGCACTTCTACAGAGCAAGTTTTATCTAGTGCTCTGTAGCCACCATAAATTCTTCCACTCCACCCCAACCTACTTTTGCTAGAATGTTCCTCTGTAATTATTCACCAGTGCTCATAGGTCAGTCATGCCAGGCATGGGATAAGTGCACTTATAAGTGCACTGAGAGACACCCCTGGGCCATCAAAAACAGAGATACAAGTACTTGTTATTATTAATCTAATTCTACAGATGATATGGGATCCTTAATCAGATGCTTATGGTCTTTTGGAATGCTCATGGAAGAACGGAACACATTCCACACTCTGCCTGAATGGCAGAGAAGCATTTTCCCCTTGCAGGTTAGATTATTCTTCCTAAACTGAGTTCCTGTGAAGTTCCAGACATGTTATTAATGAGGTGTTATTCATTAAAAAGCTATCTGGCCTTTTGTTTCATATTGCAGTGGGCCAAAGAGAAAGTCAGGAACTACTCTAGGCACCAGAACCCAAGGGAAGGACAAACCCTCTCCTGTCCTCTCTCTTTGGTTGCAGCTTGAGCCATGAGGAACATATCTCAGCCAGCCTTTCCTTCAGCAGTCTCTTGCAGTTGCCCATCAGGGTGTTATGTGAGCCTGGGCCTCTGAGAGGCTTCCCCAGGCGGCAGGGCTTTTGTCAAGCTCCATTTTTGTGACAAGGGATTTATGGCTTTGTCCAGCTCCAAAAGTTTTGGGCTTTCACCACAAAGATTTATACTACCCCTTTGGGACAAAACAGCAAGGTATGCGGACAGCAGGCAGACAGCTTGGAGATTAACAAAATAGCAGGTTTCAGCTGAAGCTTTTTTCCCTCCTTTTCATTTTTACACAGAAGACTCTGGAGGGGAAAGAGAGAAAGTGAACAGAAAAGTCCACAGGGAGAGGAACATGTGTGGGGGGAGGAGAGGTGAAAGGAAACAAATTAAAATGACAGATAGAAGTTGTGTGTAATAGTGCATTATTTATAAAGACAAGTTCAGCTGAAAAACATTCCTGTCCAGGCAGGAAGAAAGGAAATAACTCTTTTTATTTCACTATGTTCATTAATTGCTAGCATCCCAATCCGAGTGCCAGATGCATTGTCTGCAAAACAACCCAGGACTGTGGCCACAGCCAACCATGCTTTGCATGGAACATCTGTGGCTTGCAGGTCAAGATTATGAGAGAAAGTCAAAACATTTTCATAACTCTCCCATGCACATTCAAAATCCCAATATGGGAGCAGCCTTCAGAGCACAGATCTTGTTATCTGAGCTCTAGGGGAGCCCAACAAGAGCAACATCGTCACATTCAGCAAGATTTTGGGACCTCTTCAGTGACCTTCCAGTGCTGCTTTTCCAGGAGTGTTACAGAGGAGGAAAGCTGCCAGGTAACACTGGGGATGTTCCAAAGAGTCAAGCCCCAAGTTTTTGTTTGTGTCTCGAGCAGAGATAGGAGAATTTTCCAAAGATATTGCCAGGCCAAGAAAAGGATACCTCCCTCGGAGTTGCATRAGCTGTCAGTTTAGTAAAGCCTTGTTTTCAAACTCCCAAGGACAGTTTCCACTCTGTGAAACTCTGTTTTCACTCTCCAATATTCCTCTTTAAATTCACATGAAGTAATATAGATTTTAAAGCTATCTGATATTTTGCAACAATCTACAGGTGTTATAGCTGCCCTTTGTCTTCCAAATTTGCCCTCTTCCAATACATAAAGCACTTGTATTAGTCTGGCCATGGAGCTTCTCTGTACACTTGCTATTGCTTATAGTTTTATTATCTATGAACTTTTTGGTGATTTTCCAAATATTCTATTATTTTGCTGGAGATAGAAATTAGACTGAAAACATAGTTACTTACAGGATCACTTATTTTCTGAAGGTCACTGACTTTTCTTAAAAATAAGCCTTTCAAGTATCTCCTCAAATCTCCCTGCTGATCCAGAAATAATTGCCAGTATTGCAGCAAAGTTAGCAGCTTTAGGTATCGTAGCACACACGATTGTGCAGTTGTTTGCCCGTGTGTAAGGCAGCTGGTCAGTCCCTTCAGTCTTGAGAGGGTCTGCCAATAAACTCCACTCTCTGTCACAGCACACTCATCTCTTTCCCATTTTAGATAGAACCATTCTGCTATGGCTCCTGCCTGCTCCTTTCAGATGTCTTAGGGTCTAGGATTCCTCCAAAATCAGATCATTTCCTAGAGACATCTGCCAGCTCTCTTCTGAGCCTTTTATGAAGACTGCCTGATGGTCCCAGCTCGGTCTGACTGGGACTGGATGGGTCCTGTAGTGCCAAAGCATTCTGGAATAGTATCTTGTGCAGAAGAGCTGACCTACAACATTATCTTGTTGCAAGCCTCCCATACCTACAGCTATTTTACAGTTTGTCCTTTACATTTTCAAACTGTTCTTTTTATTTTTTAATCGTGTTCATGATGCTTTGGGAGGAAAGAGAACCAAATTCTCAATCTCAGCCATTTTTGAGCCATCATTAATTTCTTTCCCATCCTCATTTACTAATAGACCTACTTTCTCCCTACTGTTACTTTTTCCTCTGATCTGTTTGTAAAAGCCTTTCTTATTCTACTTTAACCCATTGATTTCATTCTGTTTCTCATCTGTCAAGTCCTCAGATGGCATGTTTTATCAGCTAGGAATTCATCTCATTTCTTTCTATTATGCAACATTATCTCAGCTGCCTCACTGAAATTGAAGCCTAACAGATCTCCTGCACTCACTTTTATCATCTAAGGCTCTTATTCAGCAAGCTAATGCCACCAGGCTCACCTGAATTGTCTCACTGAGGTCAGGCACTGAAAGTTAGAAGGATAGTCTTAAGGCCCTTGTTCATCAATGGGAGGTAAAAGCTCCCTCGCTGCCATTCTGGAAAAAATATATATAKAGAGAGAGGGGATATATATTGATATATATTATATATTGGTATGTGTTGAGGATAGAAGAAAATTCTCCAAAAGAGAGTTTCCTCTGTATTCCTAATCAAGAGATAGTGTGCCTGTCACCCACGCCCTTCCCCCTGCTTATAGAAGAAATAAGGAACCTGCGCAGAAGGCCTGCTGGTCCTTTAAGGTCGTCCATCCCAGAGGAATGGAACAAACTACCGACGACTGGCACAAGGTCTACTAGCAGATGTCAGCTCCATCCTTCTGGCATTTCTCCTTGTGACTGCTGCTCCCAAAACCCAACAAATGCTCCATGGCTCAAACGCAGCACCCTCTCAGGAGGTGCTAATCCACAAGATGCTCTCCACAGGTGGTAGGGAGAAAGGGGGTTGAGGGAGTGCATACGACTTAAGCAGTCAACGATAATGAAAAATAGCCCTGCAGGAGGATTAATTACGTGATCCAAAGCAAAGAAAATTGAGCAAAAGTGTTTGAAAATCTCTGCCACTCTCCTGTCTTCCCCACCGCCTCACTTTCTCATTTGGAAACTCTCAGATGCCTCTCTCTCTCTGGATGTTTTGATAAGGCCTTTTCTTGTTTCTTTCGCGCCCCAAGCAAGTGTGATTTGATTTGGCTTCTCTTTCCTCCCCTCCCTGGTTTGAGGTGTGCACTGCTGGCTATCTGTTCAATTCCATCTCCCTTGCTTGTTCATTTTCTATACAATTCCTTTACACACCCTCCCTTCAGCCAAATGGATTTTTTTAATCTACCTTGTATTTTAAGTTGTCTTGATATTGTTAGCCTTTGGGCTTACAAAACTGTGTTTTTAATACTTTCCCATCCTCCCTATGCCCCATTTCCAGCTCATACCAGAGGACAGCTTTGCATTCATTTCTATCAACTCCGTAATTGGTTTGCAGAAAGTTCTAGCATCCTTATTAGAGATATGTCAGAACCAATACCATGGGCCTGATTCCCTAGCAACAGAAAATGAAGAGTACCAGGGCAATGAGAACCATTTATCAGCTGCAAGGGCAGATTGAAATCAGCACAGCCAAAAAACTGCTTGAAATTATGGGGTAGGCCTCCCCTCCATAACAAACTGAACCAAAAGTCCAGACAGCAGAAATGCTTCCAGATCTGGGCAACATTAGAGAGATTGGGATACTAATTTGGATATCGCAGTACCTACAGAAGCTCTCCCACTCCTGRAAAGCGGACTCGTGGGTTGTACAGACAGTGTTTGCCTGATCAAGTAAACTTCTACCATAACTTTCTGTGGCCCTGTATTTTGCAGTTCTTCAGATGTGCAGTGTTTTTGGTTCAGCGAAATAGTTTCTCACGCACTTTTGTGTAAACACGAATTGTTGACCTAACGGCAAAGATTGTTATGAATTCCTAACCTATATGATAGACAACACTATTGACCAGTGGACAGCGGGAGGTGGCATTTCTATCCTCCAATCCACAGTACTTTCTGAAAACATATAAATAAAGTTAGGGCAGAGGCCGGCTCTCTCTTCTTCCTCCCTTTTGGCCTCTGCCTGTTAGAGAACCCTAACAGCTGTCTCCGTGTGTTTATTCGAACCCGAAAACAACAACTTTCATCCCACCACAGACACTGCCCCTCCCCAGCCTTTCTAATATCCAACTCACCACGAGCTCAGAAGCCCACCATTTACAGTATTATTTTTTTAATCTCTTGAAAAAAAATAAATTGCTATACACTCAGTATATGAGCATCTCTGATGAGATATTTCTTTGCCAGCAGTGAGGTTTTTTCTCCGATAAATTTTTCGGTAATAATAATAAAAAAAATCCTCATGCTTTGATTCTAAAATACCTGAAAGCTTTCCCATTATTTTCTAATGGTTTCATCTGGCTTCTCAGTTTTGAACTTTTTTTTTTTTTGCATTGTGTGACCACTACATAAAACATTTCCTTATTTATTTTTGCCACACTTCAGTACTGAAAGTTCATTGGTTTTTTACAGGTGCAATTGTTATATTCATGCCACAATGGCCTGCTTCTTTGCCTCGTTTAACTCCAACATATTCCAGCTGGGGTAAACCAGAGTATGTGATGCCATTGTCCCAAAAATAACCCTTTAGTTCCTCAATAAATCCAAACCAAACTCATTGTGGGAGTATGTCCAAAGAGATTCACTTTGAACATCAGCTGTGGAAATACATGTTGGGACTTGCCAGGGCAGCTCAATGCCTTTCATCTTGATACTTCTACACGGAAGTAAGAAGAGGCCAGCTTCTTCCTCCATGGCTATTTTTGGCTCTCAGAGTGCTAATGAAAATAAAAGGCCCATGTTCCTTACTCTAGGTGAGCCACTCTCACTGTGGTGATGCCCAGAGAGAAGGCAGTTAGATGGAGGAATACCTCTCATCATTTTTATTCCTCCATTTTTTTTCCTTTCCTTTTTCCTAAAAGACTACAACAACAGACAAAGAAGACAAGATTGTGTTGCTATACATTCACAAAGTCTTCTAACATTTCGACCCACTGTTTGGTTTCTGTTTGGAAATTTCTTGGTACAGAGACCATTCTGAATTAAAATCTGTAGCAATGCTTGGATCTTTCATCCCTCAATAACTCAAAGTCCAAATTCTCTGGACATGGGAACTGACCCCATAAGACACACCCTATTAGAAGAGGTCATGTTAAAATTCAACACATATATCTAGACATTATAATTGCAGAATGTCAAAGAATTTTCAAAATATTTCCTAATGAATCCTCATAGCCCACAGTGAATCCAACCAGCAACATTTGAACCATCCAATCGTGAAAAAAGCAGCAGTGACTTGACCAGGCTCACAGAGGGTGGAACAGGCAGAAGCACCCCAATTCCTCCCCTGTCCCAGATCAGTCTGCAGAAGAAGGGATTAGCAGGGCTGTTTGCCCTATTCTGCTTGTTTCAAGAGGTTAGAGGGAGCCCCAACTCACCATTTCAGAGGAAGGCACAACTCTTTTAGCCCTGTATCTGCTGGAACCACACTGACCCTCTGTTAATCATGCTGTAACTATGAGATCATGCTTACAGGATCACTTAAAAAGGAAACATGATTCTAATGAGTATTTCATTTTTAAAAAACCATAAAGCCTTCTTTTTATGGCCTAACTTTTTATCTTAATATATAGTGGGCCTGATTCACGTGGGAATATCAGGTCAAAAGTTCTACACAAGGGAAAAAAAATTGCCTCAGAGAAAAATCTGAATTACCTTTTTGATCTGTCATTATACAACCTCATTTTCTTGTGCCCTAGTTTTTTCTCTCCTCTGCTGTTGATCGTATCTTCCTTTATTGATATTCCAGTCACACACATTGTCCTACCCGCTTTCTGTAATGCCAACTAAATCATCATTGTTTTCATGCATGAGATCTTCCTGCTTAGTCATTTCCCATATTTCTTGTGTTGAGACACTGAGGAAAGAGTTTTGTCCCTTTCATCTCACACTCTTTAACCTCACTTTCTTTTTTGGTTGCATTCCCTCTTTCTTAATCCTGGTCAAACCTAGAGACACAGTCAGCCCATAGCTCCTGCTCACCTTTGGGTGCTTCTTCAATAGCAATTACTCTGCTTTGTGCCTGACTGCAGCTTAGATCAGTCCCTATAGACCACATGGTTCAGTCTTCCCTGCTGAGAAATCACCAGTGACCTCCTGCTCCCATTCAATTCTCCTTGAAAATAGCTCTCCAATATCTCCTCTTCTGTCAGCCACCCCAGTGTTCTCAGCAGGGACAACAACAGGACTTTTGCATTCCCTCCCCTTTTCTGGCAACACCACCCCTCAGAAACAGAAAGCAGCATGCAGCCCTAGAAATAGAACAATAGAATCATTTCCACTGGAAAAGACTTTTAAGAACATTGAGTCCAAGCACAAGTACCTGCATATCCTCTTCTTTTGGCCACCCTCCTCACCAAATCCTTTTCCCACCTGGCCTCACACTGTGCCACGGGTTCACTCATTTGCTTTACTTTTCTGCATGGCCTCTCCCCACAAGGCTTGGCTCTAAGAGGTTAGAGCAACCATGACTTTAAATTCTCCATTCCCCTGTTCCCAGTGGAGTCAGTAAAGGAACTCAGGGGATGGGGATGGCCTGAAATGATAAACCTTGACACCAAACCCACCAGAGACTCCATTGGCTCTTTCCCCAGCCACACTGTAAGAATGCTCTTGATCCAAGGATGTTCCATGCTTGGCACTTTGCCCAGTTTTGGCTGTTGCCCTTCAGAAATTAGTGATTATTCTCCCCACCATGAATATGACCTTCTGCTACACAGCCACTGCCATTACTTGTGATTCCCTTGTGACAGTTTCAGGCCCTGCCTTGCAGTCACCCTCCTTTTTCCACCTCTTCCATCCACCCATCAGCTCCTCCACCCACAGTAAAAGGAATTGCATCTCCATGAAACTGGCAATTGGAATTTTTAATAGTACTAAAATAATTTAGTCCATACTACAGGTAATTTTATTAACAGTCAATATTTTCTAGTCTAAATGACAGATTTATTACAGCACATTATTTTTATTATTGAGTGTAATCATATCCCCATGCTACAGAAATCCCTTGGGCATCCACAGTGCTCTAGCAGTAATAAATAACCAGTGCACACAGAAAAACTTTGCTAAGGTGAATTTAAGGTTGCAGGCACATATCAGTGGTTTGAGTGCATATTGCTCCTCAAGAACATTGGAGTTAACAAGTTGATCGCAAGCAACAGCA
Source organism: Amblyornis subalaris (assembly GCA_018881555.1). Lineage (NCBI taxonomy): Eukaryota > Metazoa > Chordata > Aves > Passeriformes > Ptilonorhynchidae > Amblyornis > Amblyornis subalaris. The sequence continues at coordinate 2,436,184 of JACAXG010000058.1, forward strand.
AAAGCAATTCTCACTTCTTATGTTTTCAGTCCTACATCCCACAAAACCCTAAGTCATGGGGTTCTTCTCCAGTTATTGTCCTATGAACATATTTGGACTGTCTTCCTGTGTTTCCTTGTAGCAGCTTGCATAAGGTAGGCCTAGTTGACAGTGATGTTAGCATATGAACTTTAGTTAATCTTATGGGATAAGGTAATAACTTCCATTTAAGAAGAGGAACTTAAGCAAGATCTTGTTGAGAACTGCTTGTCCAGATGAGCAGACTGATAGCATCAGCAAGTGGCAATAGACAGGTGTTGTGCATTTAGGGAATTTGTATGGACAGGTGTTGTGCATTTAGGGAATTTGTATGGACTAATCAAGCACTGGTTAATCTCTACCAAAACTTATATCTGACAGCACCTGGAGTCACTTGTGGACAGAGCCCAGGCGCCCCCACCACTCAGCATTGGGAATATGCATGGCACAGTTGGAGCTGCTATGCTGACCCATCCAAATTTTCTCCTGGGCCACGTCATCTCTCCCACTAAACAGCTGTGTAACTCATAAAAATGCATATATCTGTGATTAAAATGTTCTGGTATCTAAGTCCATTTAGTCTCTGCAATATCATTTGGTCCTAAATGGCAGCAGCCCCCTCTCCCTGCATGTACACCTATGCAGCATCCCCACGGCCACCTGACCGAAGCCAGGGCCAGAGGCAGCTCATGCTGTGTTTGCTCTAAGCCATGCACATGCCCACCAGCCAGCTGACAGGCCGCACTGGGCGAGTTACACTTCAGCTCTCACCATCATCTTTTCTCCCAGTGAAGGCACTTTTTTAAGTCTGTCTCCCTAGCCCAGCCACTAATTTCCTTGGTACTTAGAGGAACTTCATTTTAATCACCTATCCTGTTAGGAAATTTGGCTGAAATCAGCCAGCTGATACCAGAGGAGATCAGGACTGACAGGTTGACATGCAGGCAGACAGAATGATCGCCTGTCTCATGCTTGTTTAAGAAGTCAGGATATAGAAAACTACTGGAAACATAAAAATTTTGATTCAGATGAACCACTCAAACTGCATTCTTACAGAATACCATTTCTCTATTTCCCCTTCATTGAAGACTTTTAAAGCAATGCACCAGAGGGCACAGAACTATTTGTTATCTACTCCAAATAACAACTATTCTGCTTTGTTACCACATTAACCTTTGGTCTTTTCCAGGTAAAAACTTAAATCTCGCAATCAGGGAAGATGAGGTTTATCGGTGGAGGCAGGCGAGTGCAGCACGCAGGAGCACTCAGACAGCAGGGCACAAGGTGCAATTGTCAAACTTAACCTTGTGGGCTGCTAAATACCTCCTAGAGCAGCTGCATGGCCTCAGCATCTGGCAAGGTCACAGCCCTACGCTGCACAGGGAAAGACTGCCTTCAGCATGCTGCTTGCGTAAATGGGGATTTGTGCCCTACGTACCACTGCAAACAAAGCAGCGAAGCTCCTTGCTTACGTTTGGAACATTCTGGTTCTTCATAGTCACACAAMGGACTGAAACTACTTGCAGCTACATTCATCTGTGTTTGCCTTGTGCCAAGGCCTCTCCGCAGTGGAAAAGTGGCAAGGAACTCAAATACGTTTGCTAAGACACTCAGTCTTGTCTCCTGGTTTTCCTAGCTCGCTATTTGTAGTGCTTTTTAAAACACTTGCATGTTACGTGCTCAAATCACACAGAGCCTGCAACAGGAGCTGGGTTAGAGATGACATATCTACTAGCGTGAAGAAAAATGTCTTTCCTGCCTTCAGCCCGGTAAAAGTCAAAGCCCTGATGTTACCAGCAAGAAGAAACTCCAAGGGATGGGGTAAAAGAGGTTGTTCAACAGAAAAGAAAAACCAAAACACTCCTTTTGAGGCCAAGCCTGGAGCAAAGGCAACAATTGTGTCAAGTGCTGACATATAGGGTTCAAGGCCACTGTTCTTCCCACTGGGTCGTACTTCCTGGCTGGCCTACCTCTGCCATGATGCATGACAGCTTGTGAGAGCACACCTATCACCCTGCTTCCTCTGCAGGACGCTTCACACACTTCCAACATGCAATGCATTGTCAAGTAACATGGAAATACCCCCAATCCAGCATCTTACCCTTTGCAAATCAGAACAAATATATTCTGGAACCCTGATTCTCCATGTGTTATTAGTCATCCATGCTGTTATGAGGGGGAATAATGCCATTTTAACTTGTTTGTTAGTAGACGTTGGCTGGAATTTTTCAAATATTTAATATTTTACAAATATCATCTATGAGTTAAGCACTCAGTTCAGTAGGATTTGGATGTCTAAGCAAATAGGGTCCTTTAAAGAGCTAAGGYATAAAGAGCTTTGAGATCCTTGAATGAAAGAATCTATAAGTAGTACAAAGAATCATTGGCTACAGAGGCAGAAATTGTCATTATCATCTTATTTTGTGATAGCAAAACCCTGTATAACAATTCAACACATTAGGCATTAACAGAGAGATAAAATACTCCCTTAAATAGGAAGCTTCCTTTAGTACAACTCTGAAAACTGCTGAGCTGATGGAGAAATTCCTATCTTCTTAATGCTTTCTGTATTAGATCTTTGGCCCACTGGTGTATTACTCCTCAGAGTGGAATCAGAAAAAAGGTTCCTCAGTAATGAGTGCTCAGCCGTGTAATGTTGATGCTCAGAAGTACTGCACAATACAGCAGAATGCAGCYCCTATTGAAGGCGTCGGATTTGGCTCTGGAGCTCTCTAGGGCAGACATCTCCCTCTCAGCCCTCTGGTATCTCCTGCAAGCTTAGCATAGTCCATGAAGCCAACAAAGAGGTGGGAGGAAAAGAAAGAAGTGTTACAAGACAGAAAGCAAGAGGAGGACATTTGAATTTCATAAGACAGGTTAACCCCGCAGGGCTGAGAGAAGCAAAAACAACTTATTCTGAATAAACATGATATGGAAATTGCAGAGATAGAATTGAGCATGGATTTATCTAGGAAGCTACAGCACAAGCTGGTGCGAGATGCCATCAGGAAAACCTTGTGAGAACTGAAGACAAGAGAAGTGATCTTACCAGGCACATCCATCCAAACCCGAGACTCTCTTCTCCTAGAAGCCATACTTTTGGTATGGGACGGGAGGGGACAGTGATGCCTACCCTCCAGAGGCAGCTTCCACTATATCCCCTTCACTCAGCCACCAGGCTGAAATACCTCCTCAAGGAGCACATTACGAGCTCTGTGTTTGCCATCTCCTGGATCATGCTGCCAGTGGGAATGCCAATAGACACATTCTGGAACAGTGGTGGGGAAGTGTTAACAGTTGGGCAGCAGGGACAGCTGTGGGCCAGTGCTTGACTCTACAGCCCAGCCTTAATTCACTGCTTAGCAATGGCAGCAGCCACCAAGCCTGGGGACCTCACTCCCTGCCAAGGACAGGAAGGATGGTAAGGGATAACACAGACATGCAACATGGAACCAGACGTACTCTATGATGAAGCTTCGTGCCCTTCTCCCAAGCTGTCCTCCTTAATGTGACTGATAGTCCCAGGCAAAACAGAGTCAGTTTGCACCCATTCTGAG